>CM044439.1:156694164-156732579 GCA_024363595.1 Xenopus borealis
CAGGGGGCCCCGACAATTTTGTTGTGCAGGGCCCCGTGATTTCTAATGGCGGCCCTGGTGCCTACACACCAATATTACAGCTGAAAAATACTTATTGGTTTAGGAATGGCTTTTTATATGGTAGAGTGAATTCTTTGTAATCTAAACAGTGTCATTTGGAAATAAAAACTACCCCATAAAACTCATGAGAGAATCCCTTTAAACTATACTTAGAGCTATGGAGTCCCTTAATGCATAATCTCTGTAGATTACATATAATACCAGATAATAATAAAAATGGCAAACTGGCAATTCAGCATAAGTCAAGTAGATTTATTGTCGTTTCGGCATTTACAGTAAATACATTATTACTAGAAACAAAATGACATACTAGAAACATGAGATGTACCCAGTATAGTCTCATGTAGAGCACCAGGGGTCCTGGAGAAAAGAAATTTCATTTCTAGTATGTACCGTACTTATCTACCTTCCTCTTCTACTAGTTCACGTATTAGGAAACCTAGAGTGAGAAATAGATTTGGAATCACTTTGCTCTTTACTAAAGTATTTGAGCTCATTACTGCTGTCTAGCAATACAACCGGGACATGTAGCGGCACACTTGAAATAAACCAGCATTACTACACGGTCTAGGGAAGGGCTGCCCCAGTTTTTTTAAAAATCTGACAGATGACATGTCACGGGGTAGATTATTTTAAAATGATGATGTAATGCAATGAAGCCTATGGAGACAATGGGCAGCCCTGGGGCAATAAATAAAGTAATCTTTGTTGGACAACATCCAGCTCACAGATAACAATCATTATTATTATTTACATACCATTTAAATGTATTTATAATAAACCAGGAATATTACATAATTATACTGGTGGTTACTGAATCATACTGGGCCCTACTCCCAAGAGCTTACAATCTAATGGGCTAATGTGCCAATGGCACATAAGAATCAGTTTTTTTTAGGGTCAGTTGACTTCAGATCAGTAAGGGTGCATTGAATATGTTTCTTTAAGGAGCATTGGTTGGTTTGGAAGGGGGGGGTCTGATTATGGCAGTGAGTTACACAAACAGGCAGAAGCTAAGTGATGAATTGGTCTTTACATGCACAAATCTGTCCTTGGAGTAGTCAGCCAATAGCATTACAGGGAGACCCATGTATGAGTGGGTCATCGATAATATGCAGGGCAATGTGCAAAGTGCAAAAGATGCAATTACTCTCCAATTTATGCTCCTTGCGTGTATGGAATAAAGGAGCCCTAATTCAAACACTTGCGCACACAGTATACCATACAGTATACAGAACATGTTACATTAGAGGTGTGTGTGTGCTGTTGTTATTACATTCTATAGGGAATGCCTCTACTGAGACAAGCAAATATGGCTGCTCACACTCACATATACGAAGATAAATATATCAGATCATGGGCATAATAGGGCCCAAAGTATCAACTCACTTATTCTGCATTTCCATAGCAATTCCTTCACCTGTTTTTTATTACTCAATTTATTTGGGGGTCCCAACTGACAATAGATTATTTAGTTCTCTATCAAACTCACTTAGGTTCCGCAGAGAGAGAGCAGCAGGCCTGAAATAGACGTGGGCACATTGGGGGCTGCAGGGAGTGCCCAGAGAAATAACCAGGGAAACAGCTGGGTGAAACACAATCTTTAATGCAGTAACCCAGCAGGGAAGCGAAACACTCCACCCAAAGCTAAACTCTAGCCCTGTTTACTGCACCTTCGTTATTATTTTATTGCTTTCCCAGTGCAAGCTCCCCCTCGCCTGCCTATGGTGCAACCCCAGAATCCCAAGGCAAATGTTTTTCTGTGGAGATTTCCCTATTTCCCATAATTCAGAACTTTCTGGATGAGGGGTTTCTAGATAAGGTATCCTATATCTGTAGTAGAAGTTCAGTGGCCTGGGTCCGGCTTCCGTGGGTCAAGAAATGATTGACCCTCCCATCATTACTGGGTGATGTAACTCCCAGCAGCAATTCATATTTGAGCATTGCTCGTCTAATTTGGCTAGAAGGGCTCATTTACAATGTGCAAAGTGCTCTTTTGGATGCCAATCACCATATTTCTTTTACCCAGAATGCAGCTTTGTTTTGCATGCACATGCACAAGTGAATAGGGTTTGTACTTGCATCTCTGTACATAAATGAGCCTTCTAATACTGAGTATTATTATTATTTATTATTATTATGAAATTACATTAAGACTGAATAATGTAAGATAATAAACTGGGACCATTTCCCCCCCAGTTAACTAAATCCACCCTGCTGTAGGAGAATAAATGTCTTATCCAGTTTGTGATTAATACAGCATGCAGAATAACTCACTTCAAACATTTATTAGTGCAAATAACCCCAGCGAATAATATCAAAACATAGGGATTTCAATAAAGAGCCATTACATCATACCATACCACAAGGCAGTGTCCTCACTCTGTCTTCATGCCTCATGTCAGCCACTCCCTCCTGACGCGTTTCATGCCACTGGGCACTTCATGAGAGGAGGCCTTTAAGGATTCCTGTATTTGCACTCATAAATGTTTGAAGTGCTATGGGACCCTGTGCATAGTACTCACTTGCAGATGGTATATATCCTGAATTGAGAGTTTAATGATCTTATCCAGTTTGGTGCTGATCCTCATATGTATTCCAAATAAATTAAAGAAGAAGGTGCAAACTCCAAAATAACAATATATGAGGTGTCCATATTTAATAGTCTCTAAATATATCATGCATAAAAAGAAAAATAAGGATCGCACACTCTTTGTAAATCAAAAAAAAGAACATTTTTATTCCATGTTAGTTACAGAAATTAGCAACCACATGTCGCCCTATGCGTTTCGACCCACAAGAGGTCTTCATCAGGGGCACAAAAATAATCAAAAAAAGGCTTGTACTTGATCCCAACTAAGATATAATTAATCCTTATTGGATTGCCAGTTGTGGAATGTGATTGGCTATTTGGTAGCCTCTATGTGGACTGGCAGCCTACAGGAGACTTTGTTTGGCAGTGCACATGGTTTTTATACAACCAAAACTTACCGCCGAGCCTGGAATAAAAAATAAGCACCTTCTTTAAGGCCACTGGGAGCAACATCCAAGGGGTTGAAGAGCAACATGTTGTTCATGAGTCACTGGTTGGGGACCACTGCTTTCTAAAAATTTTAATTATTTGATTAACATGGAGTCTATGGGAGACTCCCCTGACATCCCAAAATTCTGAGCTTTCTCATAACGGGTTTCTGGGTAATGGATCCCATACCTGTACAAAAAAAAAAGGCTGTATTTTACAAATTATTCAGTATAAATAAGCAGAAAACTAATTTAGCTGAAACTGAGCTTGAATCGGTCCCAAGGTTTTTGTTATTGCCAAAAAAAGGCCTAAAAAAGCCTAAAATTTCAACTATAAACTGGATTAAAGTAATATCATATTCTCACAGGCAAACTCTGAATTGGATAACACATTTCCTAGTATGACGATGCTATAGAGGTTGTTATGGAAATTGGACCAACAAAAAAAAAAAATCAAATGTGTCGTAAATAAGGAAAATTTATAAACATTTACCAAATATGCCAAATTTCTGTATTTTTCATTCTTGCCAACAATAGGCAGCGAAATTCTGAAAATAACAACGCGAGTCATAAATATTTCACTCAAATGCCAAAACTCATTTAAAACTTTGTGTTGCATGAACCTATGAAGAATCTGCTCTTTCCTGCTGGGGACCCACCACAACTGCTTTCCGAAGGAATTAGTCTCAGGGGAGTGATTTGCCTACAGATTTATAAACGTTGACAATGACCTTAAACTGTTAGCGCTGGAACCGAACAGATCGACACAGTTTTCTAACAAATGTTGGCTAGAGGGATACTTGAAAGTGCCGGCATTCATTAGGGAGCAGCAAATGGGCGACAGCTGAGAGACACATAATGAACCCCCCTAAAATAATAGATCCTCCTTAGAATACTAATTTGCAACTTTTTATGCATTTGATTTAAAACCAAGAACAATGGGTACACTAGCTACTAAAAATGGATATGGCTAGCTAGAACTATAAATCTGGTTGTGTTTAATTAGCATTAAAATGAAATCAAAGAAAAGCAAAGGATGCAATGTGCCCCTGGGCACCTCCAAACGGCCATTAAGAGCTTCCCCTTGGTAGTTGCCATGTCCTCGGTGACCCTGCTTGCCAAATGGAGTGCAGCCGAGCTGAAAATGAGGACCAGAAAGGCAACCAAGAGAACTACATTTCATAATTCATTCAATAAACACTTTTATGAAATTGCTCGAATTTAAGGGTTTATTTTTACTGGATTTGTATCACCAAAATATATCCAGGGCTCAGACTGTATTACTGTTATAGGGTAGGGCTAGAATGAAATATGCGTGGTTCCTTTTTGGAGAGATGTAAAGCAACAAACAATTTTGGATAAATCTTTGTTTAATCCACTTTTGACGTTGCGTCTTTTTGTTTTCGTGACCACTAGCAAACGAAAAAACTGTACAAAAATGCACCATGAAAATTAAATTGTTCTATTTCGACTTCAAAAAATTCAATTAAAAAAAAAAATGTAGGTTTTAGAGGCAGAATTTCTTCATTTGAATTTTTGAGTTTGTTTTGATTAAAAAAAAAAACTCAGAAAAGCAATTTTAGAAACCTCAAATTGGAAATAATTCATAATTAAGTTCTTTTCACAACGAGTATCTTGAATAGCAGAAAAATGCCATGTTGAATTGTAATATATTAGCCCTTGGTGTTGTGGTTTAATTCTACCAGGTGGAGTGAAAATATGACCCAGTGACATCAACAAGATGGCTAATCATACTATGCAATGAACCTGACCATGTTAATGGGTAAGTAAACCTTAAAAATTAGTGAATGTAAAATTAAAAATTTGGACGGAAAGCACAGCTCTCAAAATAGACAGAGCGTAGTCAAACAGGCAGGGCGGTGTGGGCAGAGTTCAAGTGGAGTCAGACAGGCAAGAGTCAAAACCAGGAGATAAATCAGAATGGTCAGGCAGGCACAGGTCAGGATAACGGAGTTCAGAATAGTCAGGCAGGCAAGGGTCAGGATTACAGAATACATAATAATCAGGTAGGCAGAAGTCAAAACAGGAATCAGAATGGCACCCAGGAAGCTACTAAGTAGAACCAAACAAAGGCAATGTGTTTGAATGGAAAGCCCCTTTAACTACTTTTAAAACACCATTGTGTGATGACATCATGACGCCAGCAACATTGCGCACATAACCCTGGAAGAGCGTGCCATGCGCGACTTAGGCATTCCAGCTCGATCAGCCAGAGAGGAAGCACCACACAGTGGAGCGTCCCTGCCAGCTCACTAGACCACCAGGGTGAGTCCTCACATTATCCTTATAGTGCAGAACTATAAGCACTATAGTAATATTTATTGGAAGTAGCTCACATCACCTGAAGACCATCAGTCTGCCACCCTTTAGATCAGTGATCCCCAACCAGTAGCTCATGAGCAAAGTGTTGCTCACAAACCTCTTGGATGTTGCTCCCAGTGGCCTCAAAGCAGGTGCTTATTTTTGAATTTCTGGCTTGGAGGCAAGTTTTGGTTGTATAAAAACCATGTGTACTGCCAACAGAGTCTCCTATAGGCTGCCAGGCCACACATATGCTAACAAATGGCCAATCACAGTACTTGTATTTTGCCACCCTGAAACAATTTTCATGCTTGCATTGCTCCCAAACTCTTTTTACATGTTAATATTTCTTACGGATAAAATATGTTGGGGACCCCTTAAATGAAAACCAGTGTATATACAGCAATACTGTATCTATTTCCTTTTACCATCTGTTTTGCCTCATTTCATGGCACAATGGTTAACATTGGATCGTTACAGCTTTGGGGTATTGAGTTGTAAGTTTATATGTTCTGTGTTTGGGTTTGTTCCTCTGAGTGCTCCTTCTTCCTTCCACATTCCAAAAACATAATTGGCTTTTGATGACAGTGACCCAAGGTTATGTGTGTGTCCATAATAGGAAGAAAACTAAGACTCCTCAACTGATGGAAACAATAAGGACAGATTGTCTATACTGTATATAAAAAATAATCGTATTGCAATCCAATAATATGTTGTTTAATTAGGTCCCTCACTTCTTGTATCTCCTAAACAAGCCATATATTTTTATAAAATGACAATAAGGCAGACATTTTCTGTGCTGGTGGTTGTATGTGAAACACTCATGCACATTGCCACTTTAATGCACAAAAACCATCCAGAGGTATAATAAATGCTAATGAAATTTCAGAAATAACTTGTATTTTAAAAGAAATCTGCTTTTATTTACCTTTTTCTACCTACATTTAAAATCTTTGTCTTCCATTTAAAGCTCTTTTTTTAAGTAATTGGACTCATATCGAGCCACGCCTCAGTGCATTGCAGATATTGCACATACTGAAATTATCAGGCGTTTGTCTTGTTCTTCTCCCTCTGAGGAACCTAAAACCTTTTAACCTCAAACATCTTATTAAAAGTCTTCTAACCCAGGCCTCATGAATGGGGGGGGGGGGGAAATAGGGGGCCCAAGAAACAACTGGATTTGTTCTCTTCTATAATTCATTCACGCAGCCTGCAGTGTGTAGGGGAGGCCGACTTTGATCTCAACGTCTGTTAATTGGATGGAAGTGAACTGTTAGCCTGTCACTTCTCTTTCTCTCCCACCAGCTACCTTAAGCGCTATCAGCACTACCGTTCTCACACCACTGAAAGGGAAATAATGAGTGATCTGTTGTTCGTTATAATGTTTAATCAATGCTTCCGCCTCACCAAAAAAAAATCCACTCTAATGCCATTTTCAAAGTTGATTCTTCTACTTTTTCTGCAAGCTCACCTATTCACTCTAGCATGGTCTAATACTAGCCTTAGGAACAGTGTGCAGTGAAGCTGGCAGTTGTTGGATGGCGCTTGATGATATGCTAACACAAAGTACAGAGCAGGCAGTTGAGGATGATGATCATGTAAAGTAACTCTTTGTAAGCATGGCCTAAAGCTTTCCCACTACCCCCAAAGACTTCCTTCTAAAGGCAACCAAAAAGATAGCAACATTAAAATATTTGAAATATAATACTACTGAACTGGGATGGAAGGGTGGGTTAATCAAGGTCTTCTGGAATATGCCTGCAGAATTGTCCTAACTACAGGGGAATACCTATCTAGAGAAACCAAGGAGGGTCTTTATGGTTAGGAAGAGCTCCATTATGGATCTGGAGTCATGAAGCCACACTATCTTGACTGCTGCAACATTATGCTCTCTGGCATCTTGCCCCGGGATTGGGAGGTGATAAGGAGGCTGGGAGCAGGAATTCACAATGGCAGCTAGGCATGGGGTGATAAGCTAGAAAAACCTTGATAAAAGTGTTGTCAATTTTTAAATTAGATAATTACAATAGGACAAAAATACAGGCCATTTTGTTTACCTAGGCCTTTGCGGTGTCTCTATATTGTTCCATAGGGATGGCGCGAACCGCGGAAAAAAAGTTCGCGAACATGTTTGCGAACTTCCGGAAAATTGCGAACGGTTCGCGAACCCCATAGACTTCAATGGGAAGGCGAACTTTAACAGCTAAAAAAGACATTTCTGGCCAGAAAAATGATTTTAAAGTTGTTTAAAGGGTGCAACGACCTGGACAGTGGCATGCCAGAGGGGGATCAAGGGCAAAAATGTATCTGAAAAATCCATTGTTGACACAGCGCTGCGTTTTGTGCTGTAAAGGGAAAAAAGTCACTCAGGTTGTTGTGGACACTGTAATATTATTGATATTTAGACAGAATGTGAACAAGCTCACACAGCTAGATTGCAGTTGTTTGAAGAACACACTGGGCAAAAAATGCCTACAGGGCAAATAATGGCTACAAGGTCAACGTATACACTACTACAGCGGTGGATACGGATTACGTAAAATATATTATGGCTGCTTGAAAAAAGTCACTCAGGTGCTTTTTCTGGAGAGGGTAATATTATGGATATTTAGACAGAATGTGAACAAGCTCACACAGCTAGATGGCAGTTGTTTGAAGAACAGTAGATTACTAGCCAGCAAACTTACTATCCACTGTCCCTGAAATCACTAACAGCTCTCTCCCTACACTAGCTCTTCCAAGCACACACAGGCAGAATGAAAAAACACTGCAGGGCTTCGGTTTTTATAGGGAAGGGAAGTGGTCCAGGGGGTGTGGGGGTGGTCCAGGAGGGAGAGCTTCCTGATTGGCTGCCATGTATCTGCTGGTCTGGGGCAGAAATGGCAAAAAAAAAAGCGCCAACTAAGGCGAACCCAAATTGGCGAACGTCGCGCCATCCCTATTGTTCCAGTTCTTAAGTGGGTACTCCGGTTTCCTCCTCCTAAACCATATTGGCAAGTTAGTTGGCTCCTGATTAAACTTATGCATAGCCCTGTATTTTTGAGGACAAGGTGCATGCTGGTGAATTCCATTCTCTTTGAATGAAGGGGGGAACGTCTCTATATGCAGTTCAGATGCAGGTATTAGGTGTAGTACTGGTTGTAACATAGTAACATAGTAAGTTATGTTTAAAAAAGACACACCCATCAAGTTCAACCTTTTAAAGGACCTGTAACATCAAAAAACATTTTAATTATTTAGTATACCACAAAAAAAAAACCACCAACACATATTAAACTATAAAATCACAAAGTCTTTCTTAAGACCGAAACTCTACTTGCGCTCCCCTTCAGAAAAGGTGACAGGGCAAAAATCCATCATACAGCGCTCAATTTCTCCTCCCTCGCAATCTCGTATAAGGATGGCAGGGAGGAGAAATCAAGCGCCGCACAATGGATCGACTTCACATTTTCTGAAGAAGAGCACAAGCGGAATTTCAGTAAATTATTTCTTGAAAAAGACTATGCAATTTTCAAGTTTTCTATGTGTTGGTGTTTTTTTTCGTACTATACTAACAAATTTGAAAAAAATTTTTTTGCTGGTACTGGTCCTTTAACTATTTTAACCTGCCTAACTGCTAGTTGATCCAGAGGAAGGCAAAAACCCCATCTGAAGCCTCTCCAATTTGCCTTAGAAGAGGAAATTTTCCCCGTTGTATATGACTGTAGAGTGGCACAAGGGTTAGAATCCATGTCTCCTACATAGGGATCTAGGTTCAGTTCCACCAGGTCAGTATGTGTTGTGTGTATGTTTACATTGGGTTTTTACTTTCTACTTGCAGGTGAATTGTCTGTTGAGGAACTATACTTAGTTGTGTGTGTGTCTGTGGCTAATATATGGAAGTGTATGCTCCAATGGAGAAGGGAATGTCATCAATAACGAAACATTCCCTTCTCTATGTTATATGCAGGCACTACCCTATATAGGTTAATACGTTATTATCCAGTGCAACAGTTCCCATTAAGAATGACCTATGAGAAGAGGTACAGGTTTAAAATCAATAGGATTCAATTATACATTACATTGAGTACACAACCACAGAACATTATGAGACTTTATAGAGCTTAGTATGGTATATAATTGTCCTTACAGCAAACATGCTGTTTTTTGACTCCCAACTATTATCATCTCTTTGTTTTTGTAACCCAGTCTCACACATTTCTTAACAAAAAAAATATTTACATTTTATTACAAAGGCACCAAAACACACTAAGCTGGTGCGAATCCCTCATCTGTATCATAGCCTGCATTGATGAACGATCAAAAATCCACATGGATGGCTGCTTGACAACAATGAAGCCGTTTATTCTAGGGCTACAAAAGGGGGGTGAGCAATCAAACTGTCTCCTTATCAGATTCGGTTACAGGGGACAAGTCATGTGATGAGATGAAAATGGCGACACACTCTGTTGATTGTCACTTAAAGAATGAGGAAGCTCGGAAAACGCATCTCAGCCAATTTAATCACAGGTAATTTTGCATTTTCAGATGTTTTTTTCATGACTCTATTTGAGAAGGGTGACACGTACATAAAAGAGGAGCCATCCCATCTGACGCTGTTCTTTATTAATCACTGCACATTAAAAAGATGTCAGAGAGACACATGTGATGCTTTGAATTGTGCGTTGTCATCTTATTTATATTCACAGGGGCCTTCTAGCTAGAAAAGAAGAACAGACTGGTTTCCTCCAGGCAGAACATAATACAGAAGGAAATGTAAGTTGGAACACAGAA
This sequence comes from Xenopus borealis, assembly GCA_024363595.1. Taxonomy (NCBI): domain Eukaryota; kingdom Metazoa; phylum Chordata; class Amphibia; order Anura; family Pipidae; genus Xenopus; species Xenopus borealis. The sequence goes on from CM044439.1 coordinate 156,704,341, forward strand.
TAACAGTTTAAGGACTCCCAGCAGGCAACTGACACCCATACTTCTAATATGTTTTTGATGTGTAAGGTACAGGGACACAAAAGAGGAACTGTCACTGCTGTAAGAGCACACAGTGCTTAATAAATCTGTTTCACAAATAGGGTTTACTTCATTTCACATCTGAGATCTTATAAATTGTAAATTTCATATAATTGCACTTAGCACTTTCTGTCCAGTAAGTTCTGATGAACGAGCACCTTCCAACGTGAATTGAGTCCAAAATTGCACTTTGCATCTTACCAGCACGTAACTAGGGCTTGTTGGGCTCAATTGGGGGGCTATGATTCAGCAGACCCTGTGTTCCAAGTCCCCCTGTCACCTTCCCCCCCCCCCCAAGACCACGGGTTCTCCTGTTTTGACACTGGATTTGACACTTACAGTCATAAATTCTATTGGCTAATTCGTTCCTTCAGCCCAAGTTTGTTTTGAGCTGCAAATTAGGGACGCACCAATCCGCTATGTTCAGATTTGACCAAATCCTGATTTTTTATGTTGAATCTCGAACCAATTAATTAAGATACAGAAAAGTTAAAAAGTTCCGTACATACAGAGAGCAGAAAAAAACATAATTTGTTTGATAAAAGTCAAGGGTTTGGATTCATTAATTCAGGCTCTTGGATTTGGCTGAATCCAAATCCTTTAAAAAAAGACTCCCTGCTGAATGCCCAAGCAAATCCTGGATTTGTTGTATCCCATTGCAAATATCTTAGTTGTTGAGCATTCCCGATGACTGTAGTGCATTCCCAAATACCCTTTTTACCTACAATGGTGTGTTTAACTCATAATTCCACTGTTATTGTGGAACACAGTTGCCAAGATGCGTGATAACAAATTAAATTTCCCATGTGTCAGTTGGTACACTTGTAGCTGCTGCACAAGAGGAGACGGGATGGACACATTGGTGCGGATCTATAGGGAAGGGGAAGTTTTTAAAGCAATGGTGTCAATGGGCACAATGAGTTGTATCTATTATTGCAACAACAGTTGTGGCTGAAGCTGTAAATGAGACTTAAGGGATCTGATTTTTCAGTGATCTTTATGGAACGATCAACCCATTAAAATGTTGGTGTTAATTGTACTGGATAATTGAATTCAATCACTTTCAGCTATGAAAGTGCATCTTCAGTCTGATAAATATTGAAGGTAATTGAATCAGCTGGACTGTTACAATTGGCATTCCAAAACCAGAACAAACCCCAAGGTCCCGGTTGTGGCTCAGTCTTCTGCCTTTACCAGCTACATTTGCTTTTGGGAGGAGCCCTCTGCTACTCGGGTACTGCCAGGGGGAGAGGACCAGGGGGAGAGTTCTGGGCAGGCAAGGGAACCACAAATGGTACAGGAACAGAGGACGAGTAGTGATGGGCGAATCTCCCGAGATTCGCGAATTTCCAGAGAAATTTGCGAATCGGCGAAAAATTTGCGAAATGAGTCGCGGGACGTCGTTTTCGTCGCGTCATTTTCGGCGCACGCTGTTTTCGTCGTCAAAAACGACGCGCCACTCGTTTTTCCGGCGAATTTTCGGCAAGCGAAATTTCGCTGGTGATTCGCCAATTTATTCGCCAGCGGCGAATCGCGGGAATTCGCCGCGAATTTGCCCCTGGCGAATAAATTCGCCCATCACTAAGGACGAGAAGAGTAGTCAATTGTAGTAATTAGGAGTGTTCTACTCTCATTAAACCCTATATAGGTTTCAGGTGCTAAACTGGAAGACCCTAGCCTGCTTTTTGGGTCAACTAATACATCCAAAGAAAGAAATCCAGTAGCACACTTGAATTGATTCCGTAGTGATTTATTTAGCCCATATAATTGCAGGTAAAGTTGCTGTACCGTGTTAGCCAGTAAAAATGTTATTGGGCAACCCTTTTGAAATAAAAAATAAGAAAATGGTATAAAGGTATCACCTTTATACCATTTTGTTATTTTTTATTTCAAAAAGGTTGCCCAATAACATTTAGCCCATATATAAACAAACAAGGGCAAGGTTTCTTAAGAAGCGTATTCAAGGGACAGGGACAGTCAATAACAAGGATCAGACAACACGGTACCAATTCAGGAACAGAAGCATAGTCAAGGTCACAGGCCAGGGTCAGGACAGGCAGCAAAACAACAGAGTCAATCAGGCAGAAGGTCAAACACAGATATCAATAATAATCACACCCAGGAATTAGTAAACAGAACCTATATTAGGCAATGATTCAGGGCAGAGCAGATATCTTTATCGGCAGCCTAATGGCTTAAGTTGGCCATAGACATGTAGATATACCTGCAGTATTGTGTGAACAATCGGACGTCCCATCTCCTGACCTTTTTTTTTCTATACCCATCTCCCGACCTGCCACTAACCTTTCAGATCAAATAAAGTAGTAAAAGAACAGCTCAGCCGATATTCTGCCCCACAGCAATCGTATGAAAGTTTCTGTCCGACAAAGCTGATGACTGTCTCCCACTGAAAATCGTCTGATCGGCAATACATGCAGAGATATGATTGGCAGCTGAAAGAAATCTTTTAACCCATCCAATTGACTGAATGACTGATCGGCATAGCAAGACAAATGTCAGCAGGGCCAATCCTATGCACGGAGCCACCTGAGGCAGCCTTGAATTTGCTGTCCCCCCCCCTTCCCCACTGCTCTCAAAAGTGAGCGCCGGACAGGGGTAGGTGGGGTCCACAGCGCTAGTGCAGAGCGTGCAAGTTAGTTAATTTTTGTCACCCCTGGTAGCCAGGGGGGCGAGTGCCTCAACTCGGTTCATTGGTGGAGCGCCCCTGAATGTCGGAACACTCCACACACGATCCGAAGATCGTACAAATCCTTGACTCGTACTATTGGATCTTTGCATCTATGGCCAGCTTTAAACTGATCACCTGGGAACCAATGGGACCAGATTGATAATAGGAGAACAAAGCCCTGCCCTACTTGCAATTACAAGTATAGCAATGGGAGTGAACCAGGACCTGAGCTGTCTACTCACATAGAGCAGTGGTAACTCAGACAGCCAAGAAACACCGGGTTCGTCTATAGTCATGGTATTATATGGACCACACATGTAGCAGGTTACATTTCTCTTTTTAGCAATGACAGATTAGTGATGGAAACTTTAAAAATAGTCAAAAAGTATGTACGGCCCAAGCCATATTTATTGAGCTGTCGTTGAAAAGAGGGTATGTTGCAAATTAAAGTGGACCCGTCACCTCAAATAAAATATTCAAAATCATATTTTATCACATTAGTCAAGCAAAATAAACATTAATGACATTATATAGATTATTTTAATCTTGTTTTCTTCAGTCTGGGAATTCATAATTATAGCAACCAGGCAGGAGCCATTTTGTGGACACTGTTATTAAGACAAGCCTTGTATCATCTCAGAATCTTGTTTGTGTACCAGAATGGGGGACCCGATGTCTATCCCCATGTCCTGGCTACACAATTAAATGGTTAAGAGAACTGGGGGAATGTGTGGGGAGCAGTGACATCTATGAAGCGCTGAATGGAAAGTGAAAGTAATTATCTGCCCCGCCTCTATGCCTAAGGCATAGAGGAGTGGCAGACAATATTTGACAGCTGAGATTTTTAAATGAGCTTAAAACAGCTATGAATGCTTTAATACAAATTTGAAATTGGATTTCATGTTTAATTTTAAAAGGACTTTTATCATACAGATTTTTGTGTCTGGGTGACAGGTCCACTTTAAAAGGAAAAAAACTAAAGATGACTTAGTCTAACATCAGTGGTAGAAAAGAATTTCAAAGAGGTATTAAGGGATAAGGTACTTTACTTCATAGCAAATCATAGTAACATAGTAAGTTAGGCTGAAAAAAGACAGACATCCATCAAGTTCAACCTTAATCATAATATCATAATACTATGAGTTTGTGCCAGCATGGTTTTATGCATAATAGATCTTGCCAGACTAATTTAATTTCCTTTTATGGGAAGGTGAGCAGGGACCTCGATTCTGGGATGGAAGTGGATGTGATCTATTTAGACCAGATGTGCACAAAATGTAGATCAGGATCTACCAGTAGACCTTCAGCTGGCTATCAGTAGATCTCAAGACACTGAAAAAAAAAAAAAACAGCTAAATCACCCTCCTGTTTCGTACTTTTCATTCAGATATTTATGTTAAGTTTATAAGAAATAGTTGTTTGTTATTTGTAAAAATATACTTTTTCTCGTAAATCAATATTTAAGTAATATTTTCTATGGAACAGAAGGTTAACAATGCTTTTATAGATGTAGATCTTGACAACATCACTAAAAGTAGACCTCAAATTAGTAAAGTATAGGCACTCTTAGACTTTGCTAAAGCAGTACCACACAAAATGTTACTGGTTAAATTAAGGAATGTTGGCCTAGAACATAGTATTTGTACCTGGATAGAGAACTGGCTGGAAGATAGATCATAAAGAGTGTTTTGGGCAAACCTTGGCCGACCTGCTGCCATTCGTGTACTTTTTTGCTTCTGGCCTGCCTGAGAGCTCCATAGAAAATGTTTTTTACATTGTTTAATAGGATAAGGCACATTATCCATCAGGCTGAGCACACCAGGCATTTTTACTTAATACTGTGTGAGACATGATGGAATTGTCAGACCCAGAGCATTAGAGATCCTTGTTGATGACACCATGCACGGCACACAGATATTAAACGTCTGTTGCATAATTAACGTATGACCATTGCCAGACTGGCGAAAACATTTTAAAAATCCCAGATTTTTTTTTTTCTCTTTTAATGTGATCCCAAACTCAAACTCTGTTTCATGCGAGTATCTGATTTCCTGACAATGGAATACTGGCACCAAATGTAGATATTTTATGCTTGACCTCAAAGAACAGGTGTGGGAAGCATATAGCGAAACACCGAGCAGCTGTTGTAACATATTAGGCAAGTGAAAATATTGCAGGAGTTTTCTTTTTAATAGAGCGTTTCTGGGGGATTTCGCTGCAAGTGACGTGGCCATGGAATCCGTCCATTCTGCAGTGACTGAGTGCACATATTATCATATGCCACAGGGATCCTTGCCAAATAACTGGAGACAGGCAACCTTTTGTATAGTTCTGCCAAACCAAGCAAGACACTTTCTCACTCACTATAGTAACCGGCACTGCTAGAGTGATGACAGTGGGAACTGAACCACCAGAAATGAAACTGAATCAGCTTATTTGGAGAGGAAACCACATTCCTAGAATATCTGCTGGACTATTTTCCGGCTACCAAGGAGTGTTCTCATGATGCACCCTTGTATGCAACTTAAATATCTACTGAATAAAATCTAGGCATATCACATCAGTCTGTTATTTCCTCACGTCCCGTGCATCTGCCAAAACTAATACTGGATTCATGCTCTTGTCTTCTAAATCCACATCCCAACAGTCCACATCTTTGGCTTGTACAAATAAGAACAGAAAGATCTGGCGAAATGGCTCATCCATTGATTCCTCCAAAAATGTATCCAGCAATACATAATGGTAGTTTATTTTGTTCCATGTCCCTACAGAATCAGGGAGCCTGGAAACACATGGGTTGTCTGAGCAGTGGAAGTTAATATAAATACTTACATTCCCTGTCATGGATACACCTTAATTTAGGGGACTATTTACTCAATATTTTTAAATATAGAGAGTCAGATTAGAGGGTTGCAGGCCCACCAGAGCATCCATCACAGCCCCCCCCCCGGGCTACCTCCCTCAGTCGCAGAACCCCTCCAGGCCCCATGTGTACTTGTCCTGTAGTTGTTGTTGGGCCAGATGGGGGCCAGATCAGGGGGTAGCGCAGGCCATAAATGGGTATGGGTCGGGGAGGCCAACAAGGGTGGGGACCCACCGGGTTTTAACTTGGTACCCCTTCAGACAACTCCAAACCTTTATAAAGCTTGTTGGGCCTCAAAGAGCAGTTTAAGTGTGAACCATTGCACCATGATGATCATTGAGAACGTTGGAAAAGCAGTTACTAAGCTTTGGCTCCAACTTTAGCTCACTGAGTATTTGGGAACATCACTGAGAGCAGTGGTTCCCAATTCTGTAGGGCTGACCCCACAGCAGTGGCTGGTGGGCTCATCCTGAAGGTCTGTTAGGATGAAAATAACATTTGCTCTGCTAGATACACCTAAAATCCTAGCTTGAAGGTCAGCAAGGGTGAGATTTACTGAATTTGTTGCCTATATTGTAGGGGCTGATGCATTGATATCTGTACTTCATATGTATTCATATCTGTGTTTCATGAGCTAAGAGGACCCTGACCAAAGCTTAAACCTTCAAAGACTGAGCAACAAGAAGGGGTAAGAAGTGAAACAATTTCATAATCACTGACTTTGAGGTTACTAAAAAATCTCAGGTTCGCTGAACTGAAATGCAGTTGTGTAAAATATTAAAATCCATAGTATAATTATGAAGCAGGTCTCTATAATAAATGACAATGTCCATACCTCTAATTTACTTTGCACCAAAAGAAAACTAGCCCAGCAGAAATTAAACAGGGAAGGATTAAGGCTCAACCCTGAAGCCATAGAGACAGCACTTTTCTGGTATTTCAGAAAATCATCCCAGTGACAAAGAACAAAGATGGCGTCAGTGAAGCATAACACATGGATGATTTGTCAGGGGACTATCAATTTCACATGAAGACAGCGTCTTCCTCATATATAAGACATTTCAATGATTTTAAATGGAAATGCTTAGTAAAACTAAGGAAAGATGTCTCCATGTCATCATAACTCATGTTTTTGGATATGACTTCTATAATCAAGTAGAAATGATGAATGGAAAGCAGCATGTTTATGGCAGAAAAATTCCTTTAAGGTGGACAACTGCAACACTTGAGAATAGTTGGACTCTGTTATCCAGGGCCCACTGGTCACCCAACTCAAGGGCCCTCCACTTGGCCACCGAAGAGTCCACCAACGCTCACTACTTCCACTCCCCAACAGCCGAAACCGTTCCTACCACCTTAGCTACTTACTTTGTCATTAAAGAAGTGGTTCCCCTTCAAGTTAACTTTTAGTATATTACAGAATGATCAATTCTAGTGTTTTAATTATTTGCCTTCTTCTGACTCTGCCAAGTTTTCAAATGCTCTGTAAAGCTACACATTTATTGTTACTGCAACTTTTTATTACTCATCTTTCTATTGAGGCCTCTCCTATTCATATTCTATTGAGGCCTCTCCTATTCATATAATAAGCTAAATAACTCAAAAACCACAAATAATAAAAAATGAAAAACATTTGCAAATTGGCTCAGAATTTCCCTCTCTACATCATTATAAAAGTTAACTCATAGGTGAACAACTCCTTTAATAACTAAAGATGGCAGAAATGGTGGTCTCTAAGGGGGCGACTGGCTTGTGAATAGGGCCCAACAGGGTTGGGACCCACTGGGATTTTTCCTGGTGTGCTAGTGGGCCAGTTCCACTCTGCACTTGAGTGTTTTGGCTCAAAGGTCTACCCATCATTTCCCTGTGTGTATCCAATAGGATGAAAGAACTTCCAAATGTTCCAGATTCTTCAGAAACATTGTGGGAGGACCCAAAGGCAGGTAAAGACATGACCCTTCCCAGTTAAAGAAACAGTAACACCAAAAAATTTAAGTGTTTTAAAGTAATGAAAATAACCTGTACCGTTGCCCTGCACTGGTAAAACTGACCTGTTTGCTTCAGAAACACTACTATAATTCATGTAAACAAGCTGCTGTGTAGCAATGGTGGAAAATGGCACCGGTTAAAAAGTGGATAACAGATAACACCATTACGTTCTACAGAGCTTATCTGCTGTGTGACCTGAACCTTTTTCTCCTTTGAATAGCTGTCCCTATTGCTACACAGCAGCTCCTTTATATAAACAATAGTAATGTTTTTGAAGCAAACACAACCGATTAACCAGTAAATGGCAATTGTACATTAGAACACTTTCATTTTTTGATGTTACTGTTCCTTTAAATACCTGGTATAATGAACCAGTGCTTTTCGAGAAGCTGGAGACACAGGCTGGTGCTGGGGGCTTGCTTATAAACAGCTCATTATCTCTGATTACATGGGGAGGGAGAGAGGGGTTAGTAGTAAGGAGCCAACAACAAAAATATCTCAGCGCTTTATGATAGGAAAGAAATGTCCCTACTTTTTTCCCACAATAAAATATTGACATCTAAAGCTAAGTGAAATCTAAAGCTGGGAACCCCTAAAACAGTGGGCTAACTCCTGAGCCCATTCTCACCATAAAGGGTTTATAGGCATATCATATTAACCTATAGTCACGGTCTGTAATACAGAAAGCCCTATCATTCCATGCCCAACGAAAATAAATTGACCTGTGAGATATTTCACCCAATCAGCGTCAAGCACCGAAGCCTTTCAAGCACATGTTTTATGAATAGCATTTCAGGGATATCTATTTATTTCTGCCCCATTTCAGAAATGACAGACCTCAGCTTGGTTAAAGGCGGGAGGAAGTTAGTTATTCAGTCAATTGAGTTTTACAGCTGTCAGTCCCGGAGCCATTAGGGTGGCATATTTGCAGCAGTTTCTGAAAGAAGAAAAGAATCTCCGACTCTTATCATATGTCATTATAGAAGCCATTAGACATTCTAGCCCTGCGGATGGACTCCAGGGATTACTTTAAGTGGTTTCCGTGAAACAAGCGTAATTCTCAGTTCTTTCTGTATTTCGGCATCCACTCGCCCCTAAACTTTGTCTCAATTAATAGCATTAAAATTCACAGATTTTTCTACAATGTGCGGGAAGGAGATCAATAACCATTCAGCTTTATTATTTAACAGCACGTGTGTTCCTCGCTTGTTTAGTGTGACGCCTGTCGTGTTGTTCTGGTACCTTTTAATCTGGTGTTTCCTGGTAAGAGATACCTCCCAACAAGTATCCCCTACCGACAGTACACAGGTAAACATTCTATACCCTATATATATTTAATAGAGCAACAGCACGAGGGACAACCATGTGAGGTTTGCAGAAAGCGAGCCCTATAATATGCAATGTTTAATTTATAAGTTTTATAAGTATTTCCATACAGGGGTTCATTAGAGCTTCATGTATCTGAGATAAAGCTTCGGTCTTGAATGGGATTACAGTGAGTTATTAGTGTAGGTACGAACGCACATCATAAGGAATATATTTCTATATTAATTTGTGGCTTTGTACAAGTGATTGTTACAATCATCATGTGATTTGTTTGGTACCTAAAGAAGAAAAGCAATTGGTCCCCTACACAGTCCCTACCAGTGGTGTAACTAGATGCAACTGGGCCCTACAGCAAATTCAAGTTAGGGACCCAAAATATTGATTAGTTGTTGTATTCTGCCAAGATATATTACAATTACCCATTAATTATGGCCTTACTGAACACTCTACTCTACTGGGTCCCCCATAACTGCAATGTTTGCTTCCTCTGTAGTACACCCTGATCCCTACTATCCAGAATGCTCGGGACCTGGATAACAGATCTTTCCGTAATTTGGACTTTCAGACCTTAAATTTACTAGAAAATCAAGTAAACATTAAATAAACCCAATAGGCTGGTTTTGCTTCCAATAAGGATTAATTATATCTTAGTTGGGATCAAGTACAAGCTACTGTTTTATTATTACACAGAAAAAGAAAATCATTTTTAAACATTTGGATTATTTCATTATAATGGAGTCTATGGCAGACGGCCATTCCATAATTCGGAGCTTTCTGAATAACGGTTTTCCGGATAAGGGATACAATACCTGTACTGTTTTATTATTACAGAGAAAAAGGAAAACAATTAAAAATTTTAATTCTTTGATTAAAATGGAGTCTGTGGGAGATGGCCTTCCCAAAATTTGAAGCTTTCAGGATAATGGGCTTCCTGATAACGGATCCAAGACCTGTACAGAAGTCATAGTACAATTTTAGCTCTGGGTAGGATGAGACACATACAGGTCAGCAAGTAGGTGAACAGTAGAATGTTGGGCAGCCTATTATTATGGGCAAAATGGATAAACACTCGGCGCTGTATTCTCCTGTTATTTCCTTTATATATACAGGAGACTTGTTTGTTAGGAAATGTAGGCTGTGTGGGAGGTTCACATAAACTCGATTCATTGTACCCATAACCTGTAGCTCACCCCTATATCCCAGACAAGACTCTCGTTCTACGAAACTAACCCATATGCATTAAAATCACCTTGTCATTGATTTGCTACAGTCGCTTGCCAATATGTGCTAAATAGCAAGAGTATGTTTAGCTTGTTTCGAACAAGTCCAAATGAAAGTGCCCGCATTCTCTATGGAAAATCCAAAAAAACATTTCATGCCAACAGGGACCCTTGTCCCTAAGCAGAGAACAGAAATCATGAATTTATAAGGTGTAACAAGAGATTTGTACCAATACCAACAAAGTATTTGACAAAATGACTGGTCATCTTCAGTACTATTTAAATAGGCTTCTGTAAAAGAAAGGTAGATGACAATCCACTTTAGAAGACTTAACCATGATGGGGGTGTTTCCCCCTAAATGGATGAAATAACCTTTTGATAATTACCTTTTATTGAAATGTCTATCTTGTAAGAATTCAGTAAAGCATATATAGTACTTTGGCAGTTACAGGGCATGCTCTCAAGTGGACTTCTGAGAAACACTTCTACCCTTCCTTGGGGCACAAATCTGGCAGTTACCAGCAGCAATAATCCAATGCACTTCCTCAGTGAACATCATAAGTCTAACTATTCACTAATGCTACTCGAGCACCATGTCTTAGGGCCTAACACTAGCATTGGCTAATCATCTGCCCCAACAAAGTCTCCACAATTCTGGGCCTACATTTTCTCCTCCTTATTGAGGAGGATCCAATGGACTGCCCATTAATCTGCAGTTTAATACTAAGGTTGAATTTACATCATAGGTTCAGACACTAGACTCATAGACAATAGCTGCCAAACCTGATCAGAAAGGTTATCAAGAACCATGGGTTTTTTTTTGGTCTTCAACTTTCAATTTAGCTCCCTACCTCCTTTTTTCATATCCACCAAGCCCTTAAATATAAATCAGAGGCTTTCAGTTTCAGTAGCCACATACAGTACTTCAAAAGTGACATGGCAAATCCTTAAGTTGAATACTGGGAATGAAATCTAACCTTACTTGATTCCAAAGGCTGATAGTTATTGTAACCTAAGTAACTCCCTTGATGGAATTTAATTGCTCTGCTACTTAGGTCTATGTCAAATGCTCCTAGACCACTTCATTTGGGGGCCGAAGGCTAGCACTGGCTATTCCACAGGCTCCTCTAGATTCTGGTTGGACCTTCCAACAGAGGGGATCCAAATTACTTACCCTTTACCTACAGTTTTAATTATGATGTGATACTAGGTCAAATATAGAGCAGTGATAGGCCAATGGTCATGTTCATCTTCAGCTCCCATTTTCAGATTGTTTGCCTAAGTACTTTTCGACCCTAACAAGAGCCTTCCTATAAGTAGAAGGATTTACTGGTTTCTTTGTGTCTATGTACCACAAGCCTTTAATCTCTTTCTTTACTATTAAATCCCTGCCCTAGCCTGGGAGAGAGTGAGCAATTTCTGCACAGAATGGCCATTATTCAAAAGCTTATCTCAGCGGTAGGGTTTGTGGCTTACAGACAAAGAATATAGCAATATGGGAAAAAACTATGAGGTTTATCCCCCCTTGAGCATTACACTGGCCAAAGAGACCATGCAAGAATACTAAATCTAGGTTGTAAATATACGTTGAGTATTTAACATACTCTGCTTCAAGCCGTGTTCCATGGATAGGGAGCCTAGTCTTCAAAAACAATGCACAATACACAGAAATAAAATGCTTCTTGAAGAAGGCTGGAAGGAATAATGTTTTGAAGTCTGAAGATCACCTGCATTGTAAAGGTTTATTCAGCTTCTTCTGAAATTCACTTTGTTTCAGATCTCTGTTTCTAAAACGTTATATATTTCTTTTTTTTTTTCCCCTTCACTTCAAAAGAATTTCACATACGGTTTGTATTTCTGCAAACACACGGCTATTCAGAGGTTCATATTAAATTTGCTTCCTGCAGGCCTTTCCCGTTTGAATTTAGGTCCATAAATTTTCAAATGACTTACTTAAATGGCACTTCACATTTTTGGGGGATACTTAGTCAACTTAACACATGATATGTTTTTTAAGTAATTACATTAATATATTTTAACGTTAAATAAAAGGTGCCTGTCGTGAAATGCTTTCCTTACAACTCATATTGTATCTACAATGGGCACTTTATGAAATAGTATTGAAATATCAAAGCACTTAAGTAAATGATGTAGTAAGGAACCCTATGGTAAGAGACTGGGGTGGGTCATTTACTGGCAGACTTCATGGGAGGTTGGCAAAACAAAAGACTATTTACCCAATATCCAATTATATGCAAGAATCAGTGTAGGTTATTTGAAAAGCCGATGAAATTTGCACAGTCCCATTGCCCCAAAGTTTCATTGTATCTCAAAGAGTCATGAGAGACAGGGCAAACTCATTTCTATGCAGGCAACACACAATGCAATATGGTTGGCCACATTACTATATCTGTACACAGTCTTTTGGAGAGATTAAAACCAGATTGGATGTGACCAGTTCAAAATAAATTCCAATTGGTTGATATCCTTCATTCCAAAGGAAAGGGTTCCCTCATTAGATCTTTCTCTTATACATCAAACAATTCCTTGCAACCCCTTCCCCCAAGATACTCAGCTTGAGGGGCTGGAGAATGGGAGACTACAGTATAAAACATATAGAACATGCAGACCCCAAAATCAGTCACACGTATGTTTATAAACTGGTGATAGATAATTATTTATTTTATGAGTTCACAGCGCTGCAGCCAGTAAAAACAATTCTGTACCCAAAATTCAGAGTATTGAGGGTACTGTCATGTCCCAGTACGTATTCTGTAGATCTCTGCATTTTACACAAAAGAATTTCTATGTGCTATGGATCATTACATGAGTCCCATTTTAAGACATTTACGTGTATTGGGTATTTCTTCAGCCATAATGCTCTACACATAGTGCTCTACACAAATATGAAAACGTATTTCAAGTAAACCCCAAATGCCACCAGACCAACCCTCCTTGTCAATTTAGCCGAGTCCCATTCTGGTTATTCATAAAGAGAGTAGTGCCTTTTACTTTTCTGTTATTGTTCTGTACAGCATTTGGATTCAGGGCACATGTAAACTGAAATGGCCCCAATCCAGAATCAGTCTCCCATGCACCATATTGCATTACTAGAAATCCTAAAGCAGGGGTTCCCAACATTTTATACCTGTGAGCTACATTCAAATGTAAAAAAAGTTGGAAAGCAACACTAGCATGAAAAAAGTTCCTAGGGGTGCCAATTATGGGCTGTGATCAGCCATTTTTGTAGACCCTTTGTGAACTGGCAGCATACAGGAGGCTCTGTTTGACAGCACACCTGTTTTTTATGCAACCAGAACTTTCCTTTAAGCAACATGATGCTCATGAGCCATTGGTTGGGGACCACTGCTTTAAATAATCTCCTGCCCCCACACCCAGCAGTCACATAGTTTGCTTTTCCAAAATTTCTCATTTGAAGAAGACAGTGGTTGACTGGGTCCATCCAGGTGGTTGTCTGGGGACCTGCTCATGAGCAAGAGCTTAGTGGGGGCAGAGCTCAGGTGTGGCAGGAGTGTGATGGGGAGAAGCAGGTTTAGGAACATGAGCAGAGGCACAAATGAAGCACTTAGTCCAACCCATATTAAATATTTATGGAATAAGGAGAAACATTGATACAGTGTGATGGCTATGACCTGCAAAGGAGGTTAGAACAAACAACCCCCACCATCTTGTTTATAAGGATACTGAATGCACCATTTGTGCATGTTCAGCTTTTGGAACTATCCCTTCCAAAATCTCCACACTGATCATTACAAACATAAGAGGGTTGAGACGTCATACTGTCCAATCCTTAGCAAGCGAGTTCAGGCCTATATTTCTGTACATCATGATATCACACCACAGCTGACAGATGCTACTGTTAAAAGTAAAATCTGATTTACTCGCAGGATAAAGATGCGCCTACATTAACTGGCCTGGTTGGCACCAGGACTAAGAAGATCTGCTGAAAAGATTATCAGTCTACACCTAGAGATTTATAATTACCTAATTGGAAGGCAAATCCTCTCTGGGCTGGCTGATTCCATTCAGGCACATAACCCCCCAGCTCTACTAATTGCACCGCTGCTCATGGGGGCCTTAATTGCTGCAATTGTCTGGAGTCTTCCGGTCACTCCTAATGAGACACTGCCCGTGGTGAGGTTACTGTGCCTTTAGCATCAATGTCATTGTCGCTATTAACACTGACAGACTGTCAATTGTCTCATAATACCGCTCTTCTTATTGCACCCAATAACCTCTAATGATTCAGTTGGCTGAGGTCGATAGGCTGTCGTTAAAATTGCTCTGCATGGAGTGTGGTAGGTCACAGGGAGTTTATAGGGTTGAGCTCCCGCAGTGATAGGTGGAATTCAATCAAAATCATTATCTGTGGTTTGAAGCCTGAACCTCATGCTCTTCCTGATTCCTGTTGGGCTGGGTAACCTGAGGTTCTCTCGATGGGGGGTCAGACTACAACTCCCAGCATCTGCTGTTGTTAGGTTCAGTGCAGCTCCTGCTGGGAGGATGCAGGTTGACTACGTTTGGAATTCTAACACTGAAATAGCCAGGTGTTGTTGACTGTGGCACAGTAAAAGCTTAAGGGTCTAGCCTAGGGTTGCCACCTTTTCTTGAAAAAAATACCGGCCTTCCTATATATTTATATTTTTTTCCCTATTAACAACATTGGGATAAACCACAAAAAATACCGGCCAGGCCAGTAAAATGCTGGCCAGGTGGCAACCCTAGTCTAGCCCCATGGAGTAATCCTCTTCATCCAACAGCTCTCTGGCCATTTGCTGTGTACAGAGATGCTTTATTCATTTAATAATGGCAATTCTGATATCATAATAATCATAATTAAAAGACTAGAAATCAATGCTAGATTTATATATTCAACCTTACAATCTGTGGATGAAGTCAAAGTGGGCAAAAAATATTTACCCAGGAAATGGAACTGTAAAAACATTACTCAAGGGCTTTAAAGGCTCATCTTAAAAACTGACACAAGTACTGGTGTGCAAACATGATCCTTGAACTTCCATATAGTTTCAGCCATTGTGCTCAGGGTTGGACTGGGGAGGACCACCATGGCTACTACACCAGAGGCCCCTACTTACCTTCACCCCCTTATCCCCCATGCACCTTATATTTACTTTTGCCTCAATTGGGGAGGGCAGTGGGGAGTGATGGTGGAGAGCAGGTGGGCATTGGGTCTGGTTCAGCAGCGCCCATGAGGTTTGGCGCCCATCACATTGTTTCGCGGGGTCCCTCCGGCCCAGTCTGACCCTGATTGTGCTTGTCCAGTCTGCTTTAATGAATTATGAGCAAGTGCACCTACTGATACTGGGGAACACTAGAGCTACTGCCTCCTGGAACCTTCCTGGTAATTGCAAGGTTCCCATAGCATGTTGACATCAATGGAATGGCACAATCCCCACTGAAAAAGTTAACCGTAACTTGTACCTGATTTATGAATAATGTAGTTGTGATTCTTTTGACCCACTGGACTCATTTCTGGTGGCTGCATCTCCGTGCTCAGCTGCAGTGATAAATGGTGTTTGGAAATTATCTTTATATTTAGGAACAAACAGCATCTGTAGTTACACATCTTGGCATCCGTATGCTTGGGAACTTACAGTTGTTAATGATAAGCTTAGTTAGCAGGTGTTACATTATATTCAGCAGTGGCTCAGGCTTCGGCAGGCAAAGGATGCTGGGAATTAAAGCTCTGTTGCAGGAGGGTTAACCCTTGGATATTGCTGTCAAATCGTAATACATATTGTTAAAGGTACATGTTAAAATATACAGTATGTCTTGTCCAAACAGTAATGTAAAATGGCTATAACTGTATTATACATTAGATATAGATGTCCCAATCACAAATTGCTCTGGGTACCCTAGGACTTAGTCCCCAAGTATCTGGTGGCGGGCTGGGGAGATTTTTTTTTCCCCCTCCATGATTTTATTTACCATATACAGTAAGCACCCAAGGGCTGCCCCCTAAAGCTGTTGCCCTAGGCGTGGGCCCTTGAGTGCTTATATGGGAAATATGGCCCTGCACCCAGAAGTAGTGATGGGCGAATCTACCCAGTTTTGCTTCGCCGAAAAATTCGCGAATTTCCAGCGAAATTCGAGAATTGGCGAAAAAATTCGCGAAATGAGTCGCGGCATGTTTTTTGGCGCATAGCGTCGTTTTCGTTGTGCGTCGTGTCGTTTTCATTGCGCCGTTTTCTTCGCGTCGCGTCAAAAATGACGTGCGACTCGGTTTTTTTTAGCGAATTTTCACTGGCGTTTCGCAAATTTATTCGCCAGCGGCGAATCGCGAGAATTCACAGCGAATTCTCCCCTGGCGAATAAATTCGCCCATCACTACCCAGGAGCACACACAATGCTTTTATACAGGTCATCAAACTCTGAGTTAACTTAATATGATAAATATTCATGCCCAGATTATATAGGGGCAAATATATTCCCTACTGGAAACTTTGAGGAAATAAAGGGGGTTATTTATTAAAATCTGTTTAAAAGAACGTCTTTTTCACTAGAGAACGCAAATTTTTAGAGGAAAGAAAAAAGATGCTCCAAAAAGGCCAAATTCAAAAAACCGCCATCTCAGACCTGTCAAGGTCCTGTATGAATCATTGGGAGAGGAACCTATCTCAATTTGAAGTTCTTGTAGACTGAGTTGTGTTTAGTGGGGAAATTAGACTTTTTTTGAGGTTTTCAGAAATTTTTGTTTAGAAAATTTCAAGCAGTTCAGAAAAAGTCAGAATATTTTGAGAGATTCGGGATAAAGCCCAAAAAGTGATTTGGGTTTTCGCTCAATTTTATTGAGTTTCTCAGAGATCCTAATATATTGAGGTTTTTTTCTACTAATAAATAAACTAAAATTGTGCATGGGAGTTTGTCGTGGTTTTTTTTAAAATAAAATATGAGATACGTTTTAGTAAATAACCCCCTAAATGTCACTGATGATAACATATCAGCATGTCATGTCATCATCTGTTGACTCAAGCCAACCCTGGAGGGTCACACCATCAATAGATGCAACCAGAAAAAATTGGACTTTGCTTAGTGCACATACATAAGTAAATGACCCTTTACACGTGTTGTGGTCCCAGTGATCAGTCATCTATATATCACTATAGTTAGGGTGATATCCTGGCACAATGTGTACAGCAAAGTGATAAAGATCTTAGCGCCACCATTAGCTGCAGGTTTCCGCTCAATCCCCTGCCAACCACATTTCACTCCTATTTCCCCTTTCATCTTTTGTAACAAGGCAACAACACACAAAGACAATAAAGCCATAAACTTGGTGTGACACAAAAGGAGTGTTGCAATTGAGAGTGTAAGCTGAGTGAAGCAACAAGATAAATACTTTTACTGCCTTCCTCATTAAGGACAAGACTTACCAAGAAAAGAAAATGATGCAATATAGAAAGAAAAAAAAGGTTCCTCAGGGTGAGCCCAATGATTATTCAATAACTGTTTTTGCGAGCATTTCTGCTTGGTTAGTGTTTTACCACCCACAATCTGGGAGTCTGGGATAAGAATTCAGTGCCCCCCCCCCTACATTCTAGCTCGCTTCAGATTCCAAGGATTTAGACTGAGACTGAAAAAGATACATTACAGTAGGACTGGATAAGGTTTTTCCATTTCTGCCTGCTTTCTGGATTGCAAGGGGATGAAGAGGACGTCTGAGCTGATGGACATGGAAATGTGTCTTTAGAAAGAAGAGAACTCATTATTTTCTTGAGAAATGCTTGGCATTGAATGCTTCATGCTTAGATTTGTAAGACCTAACTGACTGGCACTGTGGGATGTCCAAATGTACTCAAAACAAACCATCCATCGCCAGATGAGGTATAACACCTGCAGACACCCACAGAGGCTGCTCTGGTAATAACAGTATGGCAGGACTCTGTATTTCTCCTCCTTGATATTTTACGTTTATAGTGTCCATAATCTTTATCACTGGACGGCAAATTCTGACATATAGGGGCAAATTTACTATTATTCACAAAAAAATCCCTCGAATCTGTTCGAAATTCGATTCGACTATCGAATGCTTATCGAATAGTTTTAGGCTATTTTTTCCTCGAAAGTCCCTTGAATGATCGAATATTCGATCATGTGATCTATTAGATCATTCAAATTTTGCGTATTCGATGATCGAAGTGGCCAAATTTGCATATTCGAGCCTCCGAAAAAATCATACGATCGAATTTGATCGAACTTCGATCCATTCACATGAATTTTGTAAATTTGCCCCATATTATTTGTGTACAAAAGATGTTTTAATGGAGCAAGGTACATGGTGTGAAAAGACCGTGGTGGGGTCATTTACAGAGACTTTAGATGAAAAAGAGCATCCCTTAGTGCTAATTTAAAGTGCACTTGTGTCCAGGGTCTGGCTGCACCCAAGGCCAGACTGGTGTGTGTGAGGTCCGCTGGGTCTACTAACCCAGGGGTCCCCACACCCCCACCACCTGCCTGCTCACCCACCCTCTAGCCCACACCTCCTCCTGTGTGCACCTTAACTTACTTTTGCTGTAATCGGAGGAGGGAGGACAGGTAGGGAATGTTGGAGGAGGGCTTGTGGAGGAGCAACAGTGGAGGCCAGGCTGGATCAGCTCTTGGTCAGTGGGGCCCACAGAGTTCTTTCCAGGAGACCTGCAGGCCAATCCAACACATTATTCCAGATAATAAATGTAGTGTGAAATGCAGAGTACAACTCCGACACGAGTCAACTCTGTCCTCACTGTGCAATTTAGGGGATAGCCAGGGGACAGAAGGGATGGGTAGGGGGTAGTGGGT
Source organism: Xenopus borealis (assembly GCA_024363595.1). Lineage (NCBI taxonomy): Eukaryota > Metazoa > Chordata > Amphibia > Anura > Pipidae > Xenopus > Xenopus borealis. Next base: position 156,723,327 of record CM044439.1, read on the forward strand.
GATGCTTATAACCCCCCTCCATGAATACAGCAGTGCTTAAAGGCAGTGCTGTATTCATTTGGGGGAACACAGGTGCAAATGTTTCAAGCACAGAAAGCATGGGGGATTGTGCACCCTGCACTGCACTTAATAAATGACCCATCCCAGGAGCATATCTTTGCACTTCCTCAGTGTCCAAAGGACTTGTAACCATTAGTATGCAGCATTGAGAGCGCCAATCATTTCTGCTCACAAAGTACAAGAGTGACACTTGGGCAAGACGTGGCCATCACCTGGGTCATATCTTGAGATTGCAATAACAAACAACCCTACTTTAGGATAAATAAATAATTTGCATTACTCAACATCTTAGCACTCCAGTGTTTAATGAGAAGCAGAAGCTGATGTAAAACTACAGTATATCTATACCAACTGGTTAGATGCAACTGGTTTATTATAGACACATTGCTTGGTACACTGTACTTATAATCAGTTAAAAAAAATATATATATAGGTTACCCTTTATTTAAGTTGCAGTGACACATTTCTGCAGTGCTTTATAGAGATTGTTCATCATACTCATTGTTTCCTGCTCCAGCATCTTACACTCTGTAGGGACCCCTAGGGTTAAATGTGTCCCTATGGTTTTAATGCCCTGTGCCTTTTTCTTAGTTACTGGGCCAAAGCTCATGCATCTAGTTTAAGGGGCACATTTACTATGGGTCAAAGTGAAAATTCTAATAAAAAAATTCTAATTTCGAAGTAATTTTTGGCTAAGCTGACTATCGAATAGCCCAAAATTCTATTTGAATTGAAAAAATTAAAAAATTCGAATTTTGAAGTACAGTCTCTGTAAAAAAATTCAAATTTGACACTTCGCCACCTTAAACCTGCCAAATTGCTACTTTAGCCTATGGGGGACGTCCTGGAGCCTTTCAGGAAAATCTTTTTGAAATTCAAAGGATATCTGCAAAATTGAATCGAACGATGCATTCAAACGATTCAAACCATTTTTATTTGATTGAAAACAGACCCATTCGATCCATTTTCAGCCAAAAAAGCCCTTAAAAAATTTGATGGTCGAATTTCGAATTTTTTACAATTCAAAATACAACACCTTTAGTAAATCTGTCCCTAAGTATTTGCATATCAAATGCGATTGGCCAGGAGGCGCTGTGACCAGGTCCTATTACACTCTTGTATAGTGAGAGAGAAGGGGTGGATCTTTCTCTTTGGCTGCTGGATGCTGATCCATCTGGGTGTGCCCAGGGTAGCCTTAAAAGCCATTTGCCTAGAAGGACCAGGCCCTCTAGTGTCTAAGTTGGATAGCAGGGACCACGTGAATGAGGTTAGTTAAACAGGGTTAGTTCTGTCATATACTGTCTAGGAGAGTAAGGTAGAGTGGATTGATATTAAGAGCAGCTGGAGCTCCATCAAGGCTTTTGAATTGCCTAGAGTGAAGGGGCCACAGTGGATAGGGTGTCAGGATTAGAAGGTGTTCTCCCTGACCACTCCATTGGGTGGGAGCTGGACCACTTTGAGGTATATTGCAGAAGAAAATGGATGTACTACTCGACTACCTTGCCTGATGGGAGTCTCTGTTCTCTATAGTGTAATCTAACCTGTCTCAGCTGCTGTGTGACATTGTGTATGCCTTGTGACAAGAAAACCCCGGGCTCATTAGTCTTGTACAAATAAACAGTTATTGTTTTAGTTTATCACAAGAATCTCCTGGCACTCATTATTTCTATTTGGTGTAGCAAAGTAGTGTGAGAGTTGTAGTTAAACTACTCCAATTGGGAAATCTCCCATGTAGCGAAGGCCCTAGGCTGAAGTGTTTTGAGTCGCATGTAACCCATGCTCTAACAACTTGCTGGACATTAACCACTTTTTGGTCAGCCTAGTCAGATTAGTGTAACAACTCTAAGCGGCGAGAGTGCACAGGCACAACAGACTACGGTCAGATTCATCAAGTTCCAATTCAATATGCCTGTATCTTTGGAGTGTGGGCAGGAATCAGGACAGACAGAGGAAGAATATACTTCCTTTGCAGGAAGTGTCGAAGTTAGAATCGAACCTCAGAGAAAAGTGCTAAACACTCAGCCACCATGACACCCACAATAGAATCCATATACGTCCAGTCCACTACTATTAGCTCTGTGTGGGTTGGAAGACACCAGGGTCTCAGTCCATTACCCACCAATGCAATTGCCCAAGCCCAATGGGGAAACCCTGGAAGATGAAAGAAAAAGACCATGCAGTACTATGTGAACAGTAACCGCAGCTTTTCTTTTGAAGGAGAGGAATTAAGAATATTAATATATAATTTAACATTATCCATGCCTTCCAGGGATTCCATGTCTCAACCCAACAAAAGAACAACTGGTTTGAAATATTGAATACCACTGTTATATTCTTCTCTTTAAATTGATTCTAAGGAATAGATTTGTGTTAGACTGATTCAAAACTATAGGAGCAGAATTATTAATAATTGTTATGGATTGATCTGAATTCTGCATGCATATCAAATTCAAACCATAAATCAGAATTTATTAGAATGATTTATGATGATCACAATCTTCTTGATAAGTACCACTGAAAAAACACACAGGACTGGAAAGTTCAAATTATTTTTAGATGTAAAGGCAAAATGATTTTCTGAATGAAATTTTATTTTCTCAATTATGAAGCTTTGCAAGATTTTTTGCAACTGACAATAATATTGCTCGTTTATCAAACGTTTTCCCCAATATAGACATTAGTTTAGTTTAATTATTTTCAAATAATGTTGAAAAATGCTATGGATCAAAAACTTGTATGTTCGCTTCAAATTCAGTTTTGAAAAATGTTATGGACACTACGGGGCAAATTCACTAAGATACGAAAATTCACTAGCATTGGGCAAATTTTCGCCAGCGCTACGCAAATGCACTAAAGTGCGAAGTTACACTCAGGTTGGCGAACAGTAGCGTAGTTGCGCTAGTGTTACTTCGCCAGGCAAAGCGCAGTTACGCTAGCGATGCCTAATTTGCATACGGCGGGAACTTAAGTGTATAATAGAAGTATGTGTTAAAGCCACTACATTCCACTACACAAGCCCAGGAAACCTTCAATAAATAAAATAAAGTTGTCCTATTGCCCTACATGTGCCCCCTGTATAGTTGTGTTGCCTTATGTTGGGAAATGTAAGGGGGAAGGAGGGTAACCCCCCCAAAAAAAACAATCTTTTTCAGACTATCACCCTACATGCCAGCGTTTTTTTGGGACTTTTTTTTTTTCAAACTCTTGTATTGTATTGAACTGAAGTGGTAACGTTCAGTAAAATTTTGATCTTAGTGAATTTGCATAATTACTATCCTTCATCAGTGTGCAACTGCGCCTGGTGTAGGGTGCGAAGTTGCGCAAGTCTATCTAAAAAAATTTCGCTCTTTTTCAGACTATCACCCTAAAAGGTAAAACACGCCAGCGTTTTTTTGGGACTTTTCAAACTCCTATCTATTGTATTGAACTTCACCAGGTCTGAACCTTGCGAAGAAACGTCTAGCGTAAGTGGTAACGTTCAGTAAAATGTTCATCTTAGTGATTTGCGTAATTACGATCCTTCCTCATTGCACAACTTCGCCTGGCGTAGGGTGAGAAGTTGCGCAAGTCTATCTACTTTGCTAGCGAAAATTCGCCAGAGTCGGTGTTAGTGAATTTGCGAGTTGCAAAATGACGTCACACTTGCGAATTAGCGCTAGCGTTAGATGCTTCGTGCTTTAGTGAATTTTGGCCTAAAGAGGTTATTTATTTAAATGAGAGTTTATCACATTTTTTATTAAAACAAAGTTGACCTAAGTCCCATCCATGAATGTAACTAATTTATCAATAATTCTTCTCTTAAAAGCAGAGTGATAAAACATTCATATGTTAATTTGAATCGTTCCTTTGACATTCCAAAAACTCGACTTTAACGATTGTCGCCGCAACATCGGATTTGCGGATGAACACCAGCACGGATCAGGAAGAAACATCTTCAGGGACATCTGCCATTGACTTCTAGATGACTTTGACAGGTTTAAGATAGAGTATTTTTAGACTTGGATTTTTAGCAGTTTTGGGCTATAATAAATTCAAGTTTTTTTCCTCGAGTTTATACCTTTTAAAAAATCTACCAGAAAAGTGTCAGGTTTAATAAATTGGCCTTTTAAGGCTGCCCTTAAAGGTTTTTACTTGGGCTGTCTGGTTCAAAACTTTCCGATTTCTGAAACCTGGATAAAACTCTGTCCTGATTGATCCACAATGTCAGTGTCCTGACCCCTGGAATCAGCAACCTGCCTCTTAATGTCATTGTTCCACCCCAAATGTCACCAGCTCCAGTCAGCTGATGATGGGTGGCAACTCAATGGAGTCTAAAGCTGGCCATAGATGCAAAGATCCTATTGTACGAATCATCGTACCATTGGACATCTCCATCTCCCAACCTGCCACTAACCTTCAGATTAAATAAAGTAGTAAACGCACAGACCAGTCGATTTTCTGCCCCTGACAGGGAAAGTTGTGTCTGAAAAAACCTAGTGACAGTCTTCCACTGAAAATCGTAAGATTAGCAATACACGTAGAGATATTATTGGTGGCCAACAGAAATTTTCTATCCTGTCCGATCGTTCAAACTGCATGGCACAACAAATGTCAGGAGACTCCACACACAATCCGAAAATCATACGAATCCAGGATTCGTACAATCGGATTGTTGCATCTATGGCCATCTTAAGAGTAACAGGACGGCTTTTGGACAAGACTAGGTGAATTATAAAATGACAGAAGAACAGTGGCTCTTTAGGTTAAGGTAGAGCCCTGCACTGGATCAGGTACCCATGGAATACCCACAAATTGGTTGGGTTTTGGGCACAAATTCCCAATTTTCCTGACTGTGCAGGCAGTCTGTGAGTAAGCCATCTGGGTACCTGGCTACAGTGAGGAACTGATCCCTCACAGCTTCCTTTGTGATTTCAGAAGTTTTCTTGTCTTGTCTAGCTGATTTGGCACTGGCTTGTTATCCAATATGCATGACATCTTCCAGTTTAGTGGGTTCCGAGTTGGACAGTAACTATTTGTAGTCAGGGTTGGGTAGAGGTTTTGGATAGGGGGATATATTGGGTGGCAGTGCTGGTCAAGTTACAGGTCTGCAGTTCCATGTTGAACATGGGTCTGTGAAAACTGGAAGACTCTAGGTTAAGGGAATATATCTAAGAAAGGGTTGGGAAGTTCTTTACAGAAGCCAAGAAAAGCCCTGCAATGGGCAAACCATTTTTATCTTCCACAAAAAAGACTCCCCTAAACAGTCATAAAAAGGGGGTATAACGGGTTAATACGCCTTCACACACCAATGCTTCTCAGGGAGTGAAAACGCTTGAGCACTTCAACATCTCTTTCCAACAAAGCTAAAAATACACACTGGCTTAGCTCTAGATCAGAATGTCTGGCCAAGTCCAAGAATTTCAATTAGATAGATCCAGGGAAGCAGTGACATAACAAAACAGTACCGTAACCGAGTATTTCCCACACACTTACCATGTTGTGAGAAAGGGATCAGTTTAGTGGGACCCCCCTCCCACACCTCACAGCAGTTTGCCATTAAGCTATTTCAAAGAAAGTCAATGCCAGGCAGCAATGCACACAGAATATACATACTGTACCTACATTATATTTGTGCTATAGAAACTACTGCTACGGCAAAGGGGGGTGGAAGCTTAATAAAAAGTGCAATTTTACAGAAACTGTTACTTGGATTTAATTCAGAAAATGTATTTATTTATTTATATTTTTTATTATGGGAGAAAAAAAAAGTCACCAGATTGGTGTTATATATCGTTTACGGTAATAAAAGCTTAAAGGACTTAAAGCAGCAAGAAAATATTTGATACGGCTAATGCCCTGAATTAGCAGTTTGACTCTTGCTGATATACTATACCTAGGCTCAGTTAATGTTTAATTCTTTTACTACATGCATCTGTGCCTTGAGACCCTGGGAAAATCTGCCAGTATTTAATGCTTACAAAGGGCTCTCTAAATTTGTTCTTCAATTAAAGGGTAAGAAAAAACAATACCAATAATGATTAAAGTAGAACCATGCTTGATGCTTGTTCTTTAATCTAAATTTGTGTTTTAACATATTCTAATAAACCTGAATTTAAGCTTTTTTAACAATACACGGGCCAGTCCCTTACAGTATCTGACCAACTGAGCAAATGGTATGGCTGCCTTTCTATTGTCCAACATATTCAAGGAATACCAACATGGTGCCATAGGCAGATGACGTGTTCATTCATACCTCATACTTCATCTCAGTCAACAGACTCACATCCATAGTAAGCACACAGATATCAATCAAGAGATTACAGGATATCTTTGCATGTACTGAAAATCATACAAAATTACATTTCAGTACATTTATGGCCAGCTTTAGACCTTTCTGAACTTTGCTGATGGATGCAGATACACGTCAAGATCAAGAAATAGCTAAACACGTACAGATCTGAATTTTATTGGCAGGGTTTTGTGCTTGAATTCCATGAAAACATGTATTTGAAAATATGTTATAAAAAATATAAATAAAGAGAAAGAAAGGTCCACTAAATGTTCAGAACTTTGCTATTCAACTAATTTGAGACAAGTTGAGACAGATCCCAGATATAGATTCAGAAATAGCTAGAACTGAGCATGCAAAGTTTGTGCCAGGTCTAGTAACCAATAGTAACCAATCGGTAAGTATTTAAGGGACAGGTGTCAAAAAGTAAAAACTACTTCTTTCCTATGTTGTTTTAAATTTTGGTGGTGTCCATCCCCACTTCAGTCTGTGACAGGGTTCCTCTCAACAGAGTAATGGCACCGTCAAAGTCATAAATATTCCAAGATCAGCATTTCTTATGTACTGTATTATTAGACCTGGTGCAAACTGAACAAATTTTTATTAGATTAGCTCTATGGAGTTTGTGCAGTATATTGACCCTAATTCAAGCAATATCAGTGTATGGCATTGAGGAGCCCAGAGTTCTGGCATACAGAGCTATACCTTTTAAAGGGCCCATGAACCAGCACAGAAGCAGTAAATGCTTATTTTAAGGATCATTTGGGAATCGGGGATGAGAAAGGTGTAAATATCCTTGAAGGGTCTAGAGCAGGGATCTCCAAACTTTTCTACCCATGAGCCCCATTCAATTTTAGAAAGAGTTCGGGAGTAACAGAGGTATGAAAAAGTCTGGGACTGTGATAGACTATTTTGAAGACATTATGTGCACTGGCAGCCTACAGGAGGCTCTGTTTGACAATACATCTGGTTTTTATGCACCCAAAACTTCTCCAAGCCAGGAATCCAAAAAGAAGCATCTGCGTCAAGACCACTGGGGGCAACATCCAAGTTGTTTGTTAGCAACATGTAACTCATGAGCCATTGATTGGGGATCACTGGTGTAGAGGTTGTATGATAGTTGTCATTCTTGACATTCATGTACTGATAAAATTGTTCAATACAAGCTCAGCCTATATCTGTGTACCATGTAAATCTTCTTCTGATTTACTATATCTGCCAGGGCAAGGATGAGCAAATGAAGAGGAACCACAGCTCATCCATTCTTGCTGTTTCAACTGGCTGAGAGTTGGAATGATCAGAACAGAAACATGGATGATACTGTGTATGGCCCCTGGCATGGTATCCATGGCCTTATCAGTTGGATATGTATAAGATTGAACAATGTATGGCTGGCTGCATTAAGCATAAAACCATTTGAGAAGCTCTCCTATGTCTTGGCTTCATTTTTGTATTTGCCTTAGTTTGGTCTTAAAGTTGGTGATCATTTGCCATGGCCAGTTGTATTGCGCCAATTAGTTATTTGGCAGGTTTGATTATTCTGTAAGTGTAAATGCTCAGAGAATTGAAATAATACTCTATACAAAGTCACACTAAAAATAACAGAGAGCATTTTCTGAAGCTCCAAAAACCACGAGCAAGTCAAACTGTAAGGAGGACATAATTCTGAGGACCAATTATACCTTGGAGTAAGTGATTTGACATTGTATTAATTAAGGAAATATGTTGAGTCTTGCCTGCTTGTGATTCTTCAGTAATTACATTGGCTGCTTCTATCCTAATTAGTCATAATTTACAGCCAGCAAGTCACCGGCTAAATTAAATTCCATTGTACTGTATCTATGAATTTAATGCATATTAAATATTGGTAAAGGGACAATGCTAAATGAAGGAACAAAGGAAAAACTAGCTAATGAAAAATAATTAATTAACAAATTGTACTTTGCCTGGTTGTTGCTAGGTACCCAAAACCAGACTAATTTCCATGAACCCAAACGACTTGGGGGCAGCATGGTGGCAGAATGGTTAGCCTGGCTCTCTTGCAGAGCATCAGCCCTTGGTTCGAATTCAGCCAGGACACTATCTGGAAAGTGTTGTGTCTGTGTGGGTTTTGCCAGGAGACCTCCATTTCCTTCCACATCCCAAAAATATACATCCATGTATGTTTTTGGATAAAATCAACATTATTGAGAATGTGAAATATTTAGGAATCTAAGATTGTAAACCCCACTGGGGCTATGAATCAAGTATCATCTGTGTAGAGTGTTTCGGAATATGTCAGCACTATATAAATACGATGAATTTAATGACATGGACGTAATTACCACTGTCTCCATGGCTTTTAAGTACTCAAGACAGGACAAATGTTAAAGGGCATTGAACCTCTACATTCATGCTCTCATTGACCACACAAAAATATCAGTAACTACTGACAGTTGACAGAATATGGATTACACAGAGGAAAATATAAGGATTTTTTTTCTCAACCGATATTCTTCTCTAAATTTATTTCTCTAAAAACTCTGCACCAAGTAAAAGCTTCAAGGTTGCACAGACGTCAATGGAAGCTTTGCTGATACTACTGGATTTTTTTTTAGCCTTTTAGAGGTTCCCGGAATTTTTTTTGGTAATAATTGTCTAAAAAACAAAAAAATTTTATTATATTGTATAACATTTTTTTGCTTGTACTTTATATTCAGATCTTTAAATACATTTCATGACATTCATGATGCATTTAATCATGTGTAGGGATCTATAGGAATAACAGATTCCTATAGCCTATGTGTCTATTTTGTGTTAAGGCCTGTAGTTATTGGCCAGATGGCAATGTGACCACATCCTGCCTCAATTTGATATAGTGCTGGGAAGGGAGGGGCAGCTTCCTCTTTTGCCTCTGGGTGGTGATCCAGCAGGGTGTGCCCGGGG
>CM044439.1:156732690-156758076 GCA_024363595.1 Xenopus borealis
TAATCAGCGGTTTCCAAATGCCTAAAAAGAGAAGCTCTATAGTGTAATATGTTTTATGCTCGTAATTGTAACGATGTTATTTCTACTCACATCTGATCACCTTGATGGAGGGCATATAAATAACTTTCTGTGCGATGTGTCAAAGCTGTAGAAAGAAAGGCTTCAATGGTGCATTATCAACAGACCGAACGTCAAGGCCCTGCGAGTAATTTGTACTCACCAAATGCTGTAGAATTGGAAGCGCTCAAATTAGTAAGATGTCCCGAAAAAGACTCGGCGTTCCACGTGTTGATGGAAGACAGATCTCTATGGGTGCCGGCACGCGATTCTAGTATCCTCAATGTAAGCGGTTCTTTGCAGGATCAGTGGGATTGCGCAGCTTCTGTACTTTCGTCGAGTGATGTGTCAGTATTGAAGGCGCTTCTTGTTTCCCGGGGTGCAGTGGTTAAGCTTACCGCTATACACAAACGGCAGTGGCTGATGGAAGCGGCACCCGGTTCTCTCCACTTTGTGATTCTCTCGGTCTGCGCTGGTTACGATATTTTGTTATACTTTGCAGTTCTGCGCTTCGGTCTGTTAGCTTCTTAGGCGGAAAACTTCTAAATAAACTGAATGGGGACTGATTATATATTTGGAATCAGTATTTTATTAATAATAAAAGCCCAACGCGTTTCGTATTAGCAATACTTCCTCAGGGGCATATAAACATACATCACCCATGGGATCCCCACTGGATGTGTTGGAAGTCTTGAGTGGTAAGTTCTAGTGGATGCATGCACTGAAGGGTCTAGACCAGGGATCACCAACCTTTTTTTACCTCTGAACAACATTCAGATGTAAAAAGAGTTAGGGAGCAACACAAGCACAACAAAGTCTCTGGGGTGACAAATAAAGGGCTTTAATTGGCTCTTTGGTAGTCCCTATGTGGACTGTTGGTCTACAAGAGGCTCTGTTTGGCAGTAGACCTGGTTTTTATGCAACCAAACTACAAGCCTGGAATTCCAAAGTAAGCACCTGCTTTGAGGCCACTGGGAGCAACATCTAGGGGGTAGGTGAGCCGTATGTTGCTCACAAGCTACTGGTTGGGGATCACTGGTCTAGACCAAAGGTCCAAAGACAAACAAAATTATTATTAACATTAACATGTATTTCTATAGCGCCAACTTGTTGCGTAGCGCTGTATGTTTATTATTTTGTAAGCTGCTAATTGGTCATTGTGCAGTTCAACAGTTAATGCCACTGTTGGAGAGCATTAGGGTTGTGGCTTCTTGGTGTGTTCTAAAATATACTTTTATATAACCAGCTAACTGTCAAGGTGGTGTGAATTGGTGGTGGATTCTCTGTATCCCTAGGGAAGAGGAACTCCTGGCTCTTCATTTTTCTTTGTGTAATTTCTGGTGCCAGTACTCTTCAAGGACTCTCAGTATCTTGAGTATTAACCCCAAAACAGAATATCTGAGTGGAAAGTACATCTTGGACTGTGAGTAATGATTTGTGTGAAACTGAAGTCCATGCACTGCTTCTCCTCCTGCCTCAGCAGGCATTTTTCAGATGATAAATGTCATTAATTCATTTTTGCCGAAGGCAGCTTATAGCTTGCCATTGTGTTGAGTGTTTCTGCAGCACCGTGGATGTAAATCATTATGCTATCAGTTGCACAAGACCACCACACTACCACCACTTATTGAAGTGAATCATGCAAAAATGGATGCTTTGTACCTAATCTTGGTGGGCACCTTGGTAACACTTAATTCTATATGTAATTGCAGCTGTTCATGGTGGCAAATAAAATAAATTCAGTTCTGGATCTCCTACAGCAGGGTTAGGCAACCTTAAATATAAGTGGCGGCTGTAAAACTACAAGTCCTGTCATGCTTATAGTATTGTTGGGGGGATGCTGGTAGCTTTAGTTCTGTTGGAAGTAGGTCTGGAACAGCTTGAGGTTTGAAGGGAGTAAACAGCTTTGCATAGAGCAGGAGTACAATGTAACAGGGTAGCAATATGGAGGCAATAAAGACCTCTCAATGGATGGATTTAAAGAAACCAACTATTGACAGCTGATGGATTAGAACAAACTAGCCTGACTTCCTAATGTCTTTCTAGAACACTACATGGTTTATCCAGAAACACACTGTGGGCATTATACTCCCTCTTCCAGTTTGTCCCTGCAAAATCCAGTTCTCTCCCCAAGCTGCTGCTCCCTTCTCTCTGTTTCTCTACCCCCCCAAGAGCCCCCCAGAATCTCCTTAATCAGCATCTAGCCGGCTGCTGTCACAGCGGGAAAATTGATAGGATCTGCATTGCAGATGAATCAGAAGAGCCAGATTAGCTGCTGATGTTGATGATGAAGCGTCCTCTCTCAGCTCCGCTGCTGTCTGCAGTTTTCTTTGTCTTCTCCTGTCTGCTTCTGTATACAAGCTAGTCAGACACATCAGAGCCTGGTGCCAGACACATTCCAGCTGACAGACAGCCCAGCTTCTTATGCACTAGCGCCATCTCGAGATTAATTAGGAGTATTTCATAACTGCTACTATGTTGGTCTGCTGAGCAAGTGGGTATTAATGAAGTTTACAAAAGGGATATTATCAGTAACTTCTCCATCTTTCACAATACTTCTCTGAGGGTTCCAAATCTGAGAAAACAAATTATTTTGCATTGTTAAAGCCGATGCGGAGAAGATTGAAGGTAAATTATGAACCCTCACTGAGACTGGATGAGTAGTGCAATGTTTTCCTTTGGCTTTAGACTTCTCATTACTACATACTGTAGATGTCGATCTGGATGAATCAAAATATGGAATACAGTCATATGACTAACTATGTATGCAGGCATTATTATTATGTATTATTATTAATATTGTTATGTATTTATAGAGCGCCAACATATTTTGCAGCACTGTATGTGTATTTTATTTAATAGTAGTGCTTCTTCAGAAAGTAGCACTGTACACAGTAAATTAGAATAAATAGGGGAAATCAAAATAATAAATACAAATAAGTAATAGTAATAAATACAAAGTACAAGTTACAATAAAGACTAAGAGCTTAGTGTCAAGGAGACAAAAAGGTGGTGGTCCCTGCCCCATAGAGCCTACAATCTAAATGGTAGGGTAACTTACAGACACCAATAGTAGGATATTAAGTGCTGCAGGTTACATGAGTAACACTGCCATATAAGTGCCAGTTCAGTTGTTATGTGAGTGCTCCAATGGAGAAACTGACCAGGAATAAATAAAGAGACAAGAGAAGAGATGTAGTGAGGTAGACAGGAATGAAGGTTATGAGGAGGAGTTTTTAAGTTACTCTTTGTTTTATGGGCAACCATGACAAGGACTTAAACAGTGGTGGGGTCTGTAGACTCTTGGAAAGAGAGGATCAGAATTCTGGCAGCAATATTTAAGACAGACTTTAGTGAGGAGAGATAGGAGTTAGGGAGGCCAGTTAATAGAAGGTTATAGTAGTCTAGTTGGGACAGGATCAGAGCATGCATGAGTGTCTTAGAAGGTGAAAGAAAGAGATGGACTGGCAATATTGCATAAGAAAACGTGACAGTGATGTTAATATGGTCATATAAGGAGTGGAGTCAAAGATGAGTTGACAGGATTAATGAGCATGCTATCGATACATATAGCAAATGGGGAAGTAGGATTACATGGGAAAATGATCAGATCCAGCTGCTAGCAGGCAGTTAGAGACTTGAACCTCAGTTTCAGCTGTTAATGAAGAGGTGGATAAATATATTTGGATATCATCAGCATACAGATTATTGTAAATTGTCTCAGAACAACAAAGTCTCGGTCAACTAAAAATTGATTTAAAGGTGAACAATTTGTTACTGGAAATTTAAAGCACAGGATATTTTGTCGTGTTTAATAAATAATTCAATAATTGACTGAATCTGTTAACTAGCCATAATTGTCATTTCTAATTTGCAAAATACATAAATCTAAAAGAAACAGGATATATTCCAGTGTCCAACTAGGAGGGAATACACATTTTGACTGCTTCTGGACTACTTCCAGACTACTTCCCCTTGGAAGAATAATTTCCTTTTCTTTCCTCCTCACAGTGGGAAACCTACTCCGAGGATCAGAAGGTCACATTGTTCTTCTTAACCAGGCAGTTACAGTGAAGGCTCATCTTCTCCCTCAAGAGAAACCATGTAAGGTTCACAGTGGAACATATTTCTATATGTTCATCCTTTTTCTCTCATGAGTAAGGCTGAATGTGTCTCTGTTTACCATGTTTGAGCAAGAGACCAATATAATGTATGGATGCCAAGCTCACATTCATGTCAACATTCCACCATATTTTTCAGGAAGAACGTTTTGTTTTCAACACTTTTGTAGCTGCAGAAATGTGTTTACACCACAATTTGCCATTGCAGAGTAAATAATTGTTATACTGGAAGAGATGTCAATGCACAATCTCTGTACAAATCATGAAACAAACTAATTTAGAAGACCCTTAAAAAATCCTCATTATTATCTGAACATCTTAAGGCAAAGTAACTAATCTCCAAATTAGATTTTGTTTTTCAAAATTTACATGAGAAAAGAAATCTCAAACAAACAAATGTTTTCTTTTTCTCACCACAATCATGCTTTACTTTTTTAATCAGAAAATATTGATCTTGTTAATTCGCTAAAAAAAATCCCATTGTTCCATTCTTTCAATTCAAGTTTGACTTTATCTTTTTAGGGAAACCTACTCCTGGGATCATCCATTTCTCTTGTGAAATACTCTGGAAACTGGAGGCACATTTTTCTCAAATAAACTTTCAAATTGCTTTCACTTGCTTTCATTTTTTCATCCACTACCATACTTTACTTAAGTTAATCAGAAAACAATTGATCTTGTTAAAAGATATCCCATTGTTCCATTCTTTCAATTGAAAAGTTTACTATTTTTTAAAAAATAATTAAAATACTGTTCCCATTGAAGCTTGCCAGTCATTACTTTTTTTAATTATACAAGATGCAGTGAAAGTAAGTGTAGGCTTAAACAGGTATTCAAATGATTTGTAAAATCTCACAATTTATGTAAAGATTATTCCTCTTTACTCCTGTGGTTGTTAAAGTGACTAATGCCAATTATCTATCTATTATCACATAATATATGTAAACTCCAACTTCACCTAAAGTGACTTGTGCAATGTAATTTGAATTGATTGTATTTGAAGTAGGGATGCACCGAATCTAGGATTTGGTTCGGGATTCGGCCAGGATTCAGCCTTTTTAAGCAGGATTCGGCTGAATCCTTCTGCCCAGCCAAACCAAATCCCAACCCTAATTTGCATATGCAAATTAGCGGCAGGGAGGGAAATTGCATAACTTTTTGTCACAAAACAAGGAAATAAAAAATGATTTCCGCCCCTCAGATTCGGTTTGGTATTCTGCTTTTTTAGACCTTGAATGAACTCATATAAACTCACAATTCTAATTTATAAAAAAAACTCAAATGTAAAAAGCTGGAATCAGTGTAGTCAGAGGGTAAAAACTTGAATTGATCAAGCCTTCTGCAAAAAAAAAAACCTCAAATTGATTGAGTTTTCAGCAAAAAACTCAACTGGATTGAGTGTTCAAGTGAAACCAACCAAAGAAAAACTCGATCCTCATGAAGGCTATTAACTTCTTCAAATGGTTCAAGAGACCTCTGCCATTGACTCCTACATTACCTTGGCAGGTTTTAGATGGAGTATTTTTGGATTCTAGCTATTTACAGCTTTGGCGTATAATAAATATTGAACTTTTTTTTTTTTTTTAAACTCAAACTAGTTTTTTAATCCCAAAATTTGAGTTTTGACCCTCAAAAACTTGAATTTTTCATGGAAAAAAACAACTCCATCTTCAATAAATCTGCCCTTTAAGTTTTCATTTATTGCACAAACCACTTTCTTGGAAGTTTTTGTTACACACATAATGATTATATCCATTTGTGAAAAAAATCACTATTACGAAAGACACTTTTCACTTGGTTTCAAAAATTTAAATAACTTATATAAAAGGTGGATAGTTGGTACTAGTCACTTTAAAAAACTACAGGGGTAACATGGAATAATCTTTACAGAAATTGTGAGATTTTAAGTAATTTTAATATTGGTACAAGCCTACATTTACTGTATGTATAAATAGTTTAAAAGGGGTCACTTTCACTATATCTAGCATACAAATAATTCTGTTCCCCCCAATCTACTTAGTTTGGTTAGAGCAAATTTGGTCCCTAGAAATCACCTAAATGGTTTTCGGATTAATTTACATTTTTTGATTATGATTTACAAGATTTGTTTTGGATTAGGAAATCCAAAACAAATACAAATATTTGCAGCAATTATCTTGAATATTATCAAGACATTTACATTT
This sequence comes from Xenopus borealis, assembly GCA_024363595.1. Classification (NCBI taxonomy): domain Eukaryota; kingdom Metazoa; phylum Chordata; class Amphibia; order Anura; family Pipidae; genus Xenopus; species Xenopus borealis. The sequence continues at coordinate 156,739,052 of CM044439.1, forward strand.
CTTTTATGATGGATATTTCGATTACATATACAGTTTATTATACATATAGTAAATTAAACACACACACATATATACCTAAGTATTTCTGTGCAGAGTATTTCCACATAATTTTACCAAACATTGATACAAATTTAGGGAAATAGAAATTTTACACATAAATTTACAGTGGAAAAAAAATATGTCACACGTCTATTTTTACTTTTGTAATTAACAACTTTCATTGCTGAGTTATTTCTTGAAAACTATAAGGAAAGCTATGGTTATTTTTTTAATTCTGTTAAATTTCAATAAAAAATGTAAATTGAGTTTAATTATTTTTAATTAATCTTTTAAAGCACAGACGATTTTGTATATTATTAAGTATTTCTGGACAGAGTTTTCCTATATCATCTTATGAAAATTTAGTAAAATTTGTTACATTTTAAATATAAATGGTTCCCTGTAAAAAATGAAGTCCCTGCCTTTAATATAGATGTTATAGCTGGATTTCCGATTGAACATGACTTATTCTTGAAATCTGTTTTAGTTCCAGTCAAGCACAACAAACATGATTAGATTTAGATGGAGATTCCAAGTGAAGACTGCCAAAGATATCAAACTGTCTAAACGTTATCCAAGAAATTTACAGATTCAACCAAAATTGTATACATGATTATTGTCAGGAAAACGTACAAGTGCAATGTAATAGTGAGATCCTCCATCCAGACTTTGATGAAGACTTCTCTATGAAGACGCCTTGTGTTTTAAAAATGACAAAGAGAAATGATGTGCCTGTGTCCTTACCTATTCTCTTGTACACGTTGGGAATATAATTGGTTGTAGGAGCTAATTCAGCAAGACCAGCTGATCTGAGCCATCTGTTTCTAATGTAATTAAATGAATGCCCTGTAATCAGGGTGGCTGCGCTAATTTATTTCCTCTTTCCCAATTTCAAATCCATTAGTGCCAAGCGAGATAAAGAATTTGCTCTTCACTCAACGACGGGGGAATTTTTTTTATTGCTAAGGAACAAAGGGGAAGTTAAATCTATTTCAGTGAACTGCTGATTTTAGCTTTATAAAAGCAGTTTAATGTATGTTTTGAGATGAGTCCTGACAAGTGTCATGCATAGCATTATCATTGTGCTTTTATTGCTGGAGCAGGAGAACAAAATGCCACTTAGAATTTCTGGTACATGCCAACAGCAACCTACAAATTGATACAGACACAGTTGATTCCTCACTCATCTTATCCAGTGTCGGACTGGAGACTCAAGGCCCCACCTGATGACCAGGGCTCCAGGGCCTTGCCACCACCTCTTGCCCCACAACAACCCCCATCTGTCACCCACATATCTAGAGTGGTGGGGTCCACCTGGATTTTTACTGGTTGTTCAGTCTGATCTCATCCTCCTAAAGTCTAGCTAAGCAAGGGAAGCTGGAAGGCACCACTAGGTCTACTATGTCAGCACTACGAAACAAGTTGGCACTATAGAAATACATGTTAATAATACCCTGGTGTTTTAGTTCTGTTATTACACACCTTAATAACTATGCCTCATAGCTTTTCTGAAGAAGCCATTTTCACAGGCTTACTAGTCATAGATCTTCTATTTTGTTGCAATCCTCTTAGCAAGTAGTATGCCATAGTAACCTAGGGAGCTTGATGTCAAATTGTTTTGGTCATGGCCATCAAAAAATAGCTGAAGATGGAATTTAAAGTTAGGAACAGCCTTAAGGTTTGTGCAAACTGACCAGAAACATATAGATATGGGACCTGTTGTCAAGAATGCCTGGAGTTTTCCGGATAATGGATCTTTCCGTAATTTAAATCTTCATACCTAAGTCTACTAGAACATAATTTAAACATTTAATAAACCCAATAGGCTGGTTTTACTTCCTCTGTGGATTAATTATATCTTCATTTGGATCAAGTACAAGGTACTCTTTATTAATACTGAGAAAAAGGAAATTGTTTTTAAAAATGTGGATTATTTGGATAAAATGGAATCTATGGGAGATGGCCTTTCATTCATTCTGAGCTTTCTGGATAACGGTTTTCCAGATAATGGATCCCATACCTGCACTGTAAATCGATATCAGCAGACAAGTTCCTCTCTCTATAGAGCACAGGTCTGCCCTTTAAGCCCCCTTTATATGATATATTGGATCTAACTGTCATAGAATATCTCACACCAACTGCTGTAAGAAGACAGAATGAAGAGAAAAAGATGCTGAGATGCTTGATTGTATTTACAAAGTTTCTTATTTGAGTATGATGAAGCTTATATTAAATTTTCATAGTTCCCCCTTTAAGGTGTTTTATTTGGAATTATCTAAATTAAGGATTTTCTTTGAAATGTGGTAGAGCTCCAACCTTCTTTTTTTTTTTGCAAGATTCCAATTTGACTTGTGCCTTGGTATTTTAACAACTCTTGCACCTGAAAATTTGTATTACCAAGTGACAATACAACATTATACCCTGGTAGACAGAAAACATTTAACAGTTAGGTAGAGATGCTGGCCAACTATAACAACCAGCGTGCTATATTTCCAGAGTTTGGCCAAACAGACCAAAGTCATGGGATTGTTTCTTGGAATTGTAACAGTAAAATTGCTGTAAATAAAAGTGAAAAAACAGCTTTTTGTTGTGACTATTTGGGTTATGATCATTAAAGAATTAAACAGTTCACATACATTTGTGTTTATAGATTCCACTCCTTGTGTGTTCCTATTGTCCTATAGTTGATCAGTGATTTCGACTCCTATCTGGTTACTGTCTCTGCACTCTTACATGGAACTCTGGACTTGTAAATCTTATTGCTCTAAACAGTCCTCCTCCACAGCTATGTATATGTATTATGTACTACACAGGAAACACTAGAAAACCATTATATAGAAAGCTCCAAAATCCAGAAAGTCAGTCTACCACAGACTCCATTTTATCCAAATAATCCACATTTTTAAAAATGATTTCCCTTTTCTCTGTAATAATAAAACAGTAGCTTGTACTTGATCCAAACTAAGATATAATGAATCCTTATTGGAAGCAAAATCAGCCTTTTGGGTTTATTTAATGTTTACATGATTTTCTAGTAGGCGAGGCATGGAAATCCAAGTTACAGAATGATCCATTATTTAGAAAACCCCAGGTCCCAAGTATTCTGGATAACAGATCCAGGGTTGGACTGGGGGGGCCAGGGAACCACCCGGACTTCACTCCTGGGCCCCCCACTCCCCTACTGTGATGCGCCTTTCATCGCATGACGGCACTGATTCTGATTATCAGGAGAGGGAGTCCCGGGTCCCGTCTGACCCTGAACAGATCCCATACCTGCATACTGTATAATATATAATTCTCATCATAAAGACTAGGATTTGGCTGAATGTGTAGCATTTCTAATACATTAATTAACTACACAACAACTGCTGAATCTTACCACTGTCTTCAAAGGGTGTATTTATCATATATTGTTTCTGCTGCACCAGCTTTTAATGGTTGTCATGGAAACTAAGATCCCCAGAACAGGTTGTAAGGTTTTGTATTCCAGGCAGAGCATTTTGGGGAATTTAGGAATGGCGAGTTTGTGGCGTGACACAATGAACGGAAATGTGCACCCTATAAATGCTGAGCTCCGTCTGCTTTTAATTTCTCTCTCTTTGACTTTAACTCACAACATATGCATTCTGGAAGTTAATACTGATGTGGCCATAAAACAACATCCTATGTGTCTACTTCAGGTTACACTAAAAGGCCGCTGACTTACTGCTGACACCGGGAAAGATAATAAAGCAACAAAACTGTTCTTTTTAAACTAAATCTATAAAGGCTGAAGGTGATTTTCACCATTTATAAATATAAAAATACCAACATTCATGGCAGGTTGTCTTCTTAACAAGCTTTGCAAGCTTCATCATCCACTGGCTAATATGGCAGACGACACTTTCAAAACTGCCAGAAAAACAGGGTTCTCCCCTGGAGAGGCCGAAGTAGGACCAGCTTCAGGGTCTGCATTCACTTCTTATAAATAAATACAGGTATGGGACCTATTAACTAAAATCATCAGGACCTGGGGCTTTCCGGATAATGGGTCCTTAATTTGGATCTTCACACCTTAAGATTACTAGAAAATCATGTAAATATTAAATAAATCCAATAGGCAGGTTTTGCTTGCAATAAGGATTAATTATATCTTAGTTGGGATCAAGTACAAGATACTGTTTCATTATTACAGAGAAAAAGGAAATCATTTAAAAAAAAATTTGATTATTTGATTATAATGAATTATTTGGGAGACGGCCTTTCAGTAATTCGGAACTTTCTGGATAATGAGTTTCCAGATAACGTATCCCATACCTGTATCTAGAGCAGAGGCTGAGAAATGGTGAGGTTGGAAGAAATTGCATCAGTTTAGACTAATGGCTTATTTGGTGGTCATTTTCACCAGATCATACAACGGGATTTCTTGATACTCACTGTTAAATGCGTTTCTCTGTAGTCGATAGTGGGAGACAGGGACTCATGGGGTTAATCTCCACCCTCTAGGAGGCAGGACACTTAGAAATAAATTAGAAGGGGGCTTGTCCGGGGCGCCAGGTTAACTCTACACTGCCATAATACTTCAGTTTGTACCAAAGAGACTGCTGAGAAAAAAAGGATTATTGTAATTTAAAACTTGCAGAACTGGTAATTCGGAACAAATGTTCCCATGGTCAATTTCGCTTGGGGTGGGAAGCCCTGTGTCCCCCTATTGACTACATAGAAACTGATTTAACGGTGAGTATCAAAAAGTATCCCGTTATTTCTGTCATCTCAGGGGGACACAGGGACTCATGGGGATTTAACAAAGCAGTCCCAAAAACAGCAGGGCAGGAGCGAATCAGGTTCTGACATGTTACTGCACCACCGCATGCAGTACCTTTCGGCCAAAGGAGGCCTCGGCTGAGGCAAACGTGTCTAGACTGTAAAATTTTGTGAATGTTTGCACCGAGGACCAAGTGGCTACTCGGCAGATCTGCTCTAAGGAAGCAGAGTAGTGCCAAACCCAAGACACTCCCAACGACCTTGTAGAGTGTGCTCGGACCTTCTGTGGTAGCGACTTTCCCTTGGCTAGGTAGGCCTGATGGATTGTTTCTCTGATCCATTGTGCAATCAATGTCTTGCCATGCCTGCTCTACTTCCCGTTGGGATCACGAATAGCGCTTGAAAATGTCTGAAACATTTAGAACGTTCTAGATACCAGCAAAGAACCCTCACAACATCCAAACGCCATTCCTTTTCATTCTTGGGCTCCTGATATAGTGAAGAAACCACAATCTCTTGGTTGATGTGGAAGGTCGAGACCACTTTCGGGAGGAAGGATGGTACTGTGTGCAGTACTGCCTTATCCTTGTGGGCGACCATAAGTAATGGGTCACATGACAAGGCACTGAGCTCCGATACTCTTCTGGCCGATGAAATTGCCACAAGAAATACGACTTTCCAGGTGAACCACTTTTCGGAGACTACACCCAGGGGTTTGAAGGGAGGGTCTATTAGGGCCTCTAGGACTAAGTTGAGATCCCACCCAGGGATCAGAGGATGGAATAGAGGAATGATGCATGCTACCCCCTGTAAGAAGGTGCGGATGGAGTTGTCCATCACCAGATTTGATTGAAATAGAACTGATAGAGCTGACACTTGCACTTTCAGGGAACTCAACTTGAAGTCCTCTCTGAAGAAAAAATTAAATTCCAGGAATGTTGTAGTCCAAAAAGTTCATTTCCATTTCCCTGCACCGGTTCCAATAACTCCGCCAGACTCTGTGGTAAGCTCTGGATGAAGTGGGTTTGTGTGACTTGCATTATGGTGATAACCTCTTCCGCGTCTCCAAATTGCTGCTTCAACAACCATCCTGTCAAAGCAAAGAGTCCCAGATTTTGGTGAAGTATGGGACCCTGTCAAAGGAGGTCGTACCTGGGTGCGATGCGAATTGGCTGAGTTATGGCCATCTCCTGAAGATCTGAAAACCAGGTTCTCCTAGGCCAGTATGAGGCTATCACAATTATAGTCAGGTTCAACTGCCTGGTCTTCTTTAGCACCTGTGGCAGCATGGGAAGAGGAGGCAAAACATAAGCTAGGTTGCATCGCCAGCATTGTGTCAAGGCGTCCACTCCATCGCTATCGAGTCCCGATGACGAGCAAAGAAGTTGTTTACTTCGCGACTGGATCTGGATGCCATCAGATCGATGTGGGGTTGGCCCCATTTTCTCACCAACTCTGCAAACGCCTCTGGGTGAAGTTCCCATTTTCCCTAGTTGGTTCCAGCTTAGAAAATCTCTGAATGTGGATAGCTGAACGTCTTACTGAATTGAGCTCTGCCCAGCTTAAGATCTGTTGTACCTCCTGTAGAGGCAACTTGCTGTGGGTCCCTCCTTGTCTGTTTATGTATGCGACCGTTGTGGAGTTGCCGGTTTGTACTCGGACTGACTTGGCTTGGAGATGGGGAGACCAGTGATGGAGCGCTAGTTTTACTGCTCAAAGCTCTAGGATGTTTATGGATAACTTGAACTGCTTGAGAGACCATGGACCACTTTGCCCCCAACCAAGGAGGCTTGTGTCTGTTACAGTCCAGTCCGGCATGGCCCGGGATCGGCCCGTGGATAGCTTTGTGTGGCAACGAGGAGAGCGACTCTTTTGTTGCGTGTATGTCACAAGGGGCCTATCGGCTCCCATGGCAGAGTAGTCAGGACCAAAAAAGGAAGCAAGGGGTTAAAGTCCAAAACTAGGTACAGGCTAGAATCAGGCAATACTCTAAGTCAAAGTCCAAGCAATAGTTCATTAACCAGGTAGCAGAAAACAAATAATAGTCCAGGCAGGGTCCAAATTTAGATAGCAATAGGAATAGATAGCAGGGAAACAGCACCAAAGGAACTTTGGAAGCAATTCCTAAATTAGGGCACTGAGTTGTCGTCCTGAGCGCCTTACATTTCAAAATTGGTGCCAAAAGGTGAGCACCATGATGTCATTGCGTCCGTCGCGACAATGTCACCAGCCGGCGCCACTACCCATGTGGCGACCCCTGACTTACCTTCTGCCATGAGTTTCAGTGGCTGAGGTACCTGCTGGAGAATTGATGGCAGCTTGTGGGGAGCACCTGGGAGGGTTTATGGCTGAAGTGCCTCTCTTATCTTGCCTGCCTGAGGAGAGCTCCTTTCCCCTTGCCGCGTGTAGTGAAAATTACACCTCCTCCTGGTTTCGCGTTGAGAAAACAAGATAGCACCTGAAACGCATCTCAGTGATACCTTCTACTCACGGCATGGCAGCTCTGGGGCTGCTGGAAGAACCCCTGCGGGAGTGAGAGAGGTCCCTGTGGTGAGCCATGGTAGTACCTGGCCATCGGGGTTCCTAGGGAGAAAGGAAAGCACTCTTCTTGTCTCAGGGGGACAAGGTATGTCCATCCTCCTAGTAAGCAGGACACTTAGAAATAAATTAGAAGGTGGGTGTCTGGGGCTTCAGGTTAACCCCACACTGCCATAATCCTTCAGTTTTTAAGTGTCCTGCCTCCTAGAGGGTGGAGCTTAACCCCATGAGTCCCTGTGTCCCCCTGAGACAACAGAGAAAAACTAATCAGCAGTTAGCATTTACTAGTCACCTGCTTAAAATCCACCTTGGCCTGTTAATGGGCTGGTTTACCTTAAAGTTAACTTATATTATGTTATAAAATGTTTAGTTCTAAACAACTTTTCAATTGCCCTTCATTATTTATTTCTGAGATGTCCCCTCGTCCAGCTAATTTATAGTGGTAAAACTTAAGTCAGAAAGCACACTAACAAGTGGTTACCATTTATACTTTTTATTTTAATATCACACAATCTTTTGTACAAAAAAATGCAATCCAGGCAAAATCAGCTCACCAGCCCCAGCATATTATGCAGTAATGCATTTCTTAGTGTTTTTACATTTGGAAACAATCCAGTAATATATGTATATATATGTTCTTAATACTGACAACTTAAAATAGTGTTTTTTAATAAAGGTCTCTGGATCCTGCAAGGGTTTATACTGGAACTTCATATCAGTTTAAAGCAGCAGTCGCTCTTCTCTGAGCAATCACATGCGTAGGGCAAGTGTGGATGTAAATCCTAATTTTGCCATACGTTTCTTTAACTCCTTTTTTTATTTCTTAGTTTAAAAATGCATCAGGTAATGTTAATTTGCACTGGGCAGACTAGACAGGCTTAGGAATCCCTCCCAACATTGTATATATATATATATATATACATATATATATATATATATATATATGGGAACTGTTCCTTAACAAGTTAATGGTAAAGGTCCGTGAAACCATTTGAATATGTTACTTGCCTTTCGGTTTTTTTTTTTTTCTGGGAAAAACTCTATTCGAATCATTGGGCCGTTCGTATTCGACCAAATATTAGACTTTTAAGTTTTTTTTTTATAACTAACCTCTCATTCTGGTTGTGAGTACATTTGAATTTATTAGAGTAAAAAAAAAAATTGACCATTCATAAACAACCCCAAAATGGTCCTCAAATGAAAGCCACAGTGTCTCTTGTTTGTGCAAATTGATAAACATGCAGTAACAACTGAAAGGGGTCAGATGGGGTGGGCCTTACACATCATAGGATTGAAGTGGCTTCAAAGCTCTTGAATTTCTTAACTAGAAACTTGAGGACATACCAATAGGTTTCTCCCAGCAGCAAAGTAAATGATGCATCTTAACAGCAGATAAGCTTTGTGCTATAAAAAGTTGTTCTGATCACAGCTTTGTACTATGGTTTGATATCGGTCACAACCAGATTCAAGTGGAACCACTGCAAGAAAGCCCCCTTGGCTCTGCTTTTGACTGTGGGCAGACATGTTTTCTAAACGATAATGGAATGTTGAAGGACAGTTGTAGTAGTTTTCATTGCTGGGATTGGGCTATCCTATCACTGCCTACCATCCACATAACCCATCCCAGACACAAGTGGAGGTGCCGCAGTACAGAAATCCAATGGGCAGGTCACTGGTTTAATGAGCCTCACTCTAACTGATCCCTGGTCTCCACTTAGTGTGATTGCTTCATGCTTACAGTGGATAGAAGCGCTTTCTTGAAGGCAATAACTACAAAATATTTTTTTTAAACATTTAAGTGCCCGAAATAAACCTTTGTAGCAGCAATCATGCCCTTATGTGCCATACAGAATGAGAATATACACACCATGCCTTGATATGCATTTAGACCCATGACCAATTCTCTCATTGTGCCAAACAACAAAATACTTGGTATGGCTGACCAAGAACAGTGAGAGAATGCGGATGATTTCCAAAATCAGGAACTTGACATCTTGTTAAAAGAAAAGGATCAAGATGGTACAAAATAAGGGGAACACTACAAGACAACCTGTTTCAGTCTACTAATAAAACTAAGCTTGAACAATTATTCATCCTTCAGCAGGACAATTATCCCAACCACAAAGCCAAAGATTATATCCTATAATGAACCACTCAGAGCCCAGTCAAGTCTTAATTCCCCGATAATCTGTGGCACTCTAGACCGGAGGTGCGTAAACTACATCTGCCTAACCTGAACAACCTGGAGTCAATATTCACTGAAGGCCATCAAATGAGAGGACTTGTCAAGAATCTAAATACTTTTGAAACCAAAAACATGACAATCCATGCTTAATTCAGAAAGGCACTGAATATTCCATTGGGGATCAGATCAAACTTCAAATATCTTTCTCCGTGCACGATGTCTGGATTGTAACTGAAGTTTTGAAGAACATAAAACAAATTCCTAAAGACATTTAAGCACCTTCTACGTATCAGTAGATTCAATTGGAATATTAATCCAGAAGGATTACTGTGCTTTAACTTGTGTCTTGTCGCTTTTTAAAAAGTTCAGCATAAATCATATCACAATTGTGTGCACTTTACATTAGCACTTTGGGAATGACGGATAACGATATATATACAGTGATGCATTTCAGTCAACTCCTCGACGTGAAGAATTGTTTCTTTTTCTTGAGCTGTTTTTAATTAGAAAGCAATACGTATATTGAAGGAAAAAAAAAAAGTGGTCAAGAGTGGCATTATCACAAATCATTTTCGGCAGCACAATCACAATTGCAACATCAAGACACTTAGTGCAGTACAAAGAAATGGTAAACAAAGTTATATGAATTTCAGAAGTGGGGTGGCAAACATATTGAGTTTGTTGATTGCACATGGCGATGTTTCTCGAGTTATTAAAAGACCATGAAATTCTCAACACAGATGATCGTGTCATTGGTTCAACAGCTAGGAAGGAATTATGGGAATTTATGGAAGTCAGAGGAGGCTTTAGATAACACACCACATTTATCTCAATTATGGCTACTAAAATTCTTCTATCGAAATGCATACATTAGCTCTGTTAAAAATTAAAAACAGAAGATGTAGCGTTGATGAGTTTTTACACAGCTGTTGGCATATGAGGGCAAATAATTAACACTGAAGGGAACATACACCTTCCCAGTAATGTAAAATTTCTTAGGTAAACCTAGATTTCTAAAAACAACCAACGTTGTCCATTCTGTCAGAAAAGCCCAGGTAAATCCTTTTTGATCACAAACCTAAATATATACAGAAGCAGCATGGGTATTTGAGCATCTGGCAAGCACACTAAGCTGCACCCACTGAAGTAGTGTGCCAGATGCATCAATAATGTAGGGTCCATTTGTAAGTTTCAAGACTGTTCTTTAAATGTATTACACAGGCAGCCACTCAACAATTAAAACCACACATGAATATGAAATAGAAGTAGGGTGAGAAATATTGATGACAAGCCTGTTGCATCTGTATACGATGCTCTTTAAAGGGATACTGACATGGGAAAACCAGTTTTTTTCAAAATGCATCAGTTAATAGTGCTACTCCAGCAGACTTCTGCACTGAAATCCATTCTCGAAAGAGCAAACAGGTTTTTTTTTTTATATTCAACTTTGAAATCTGATATGGGGCTAAACATTTTGTCAATTTCCCAGCTGTCCCTGGTCATGTGACTTGTGCCAGAACTTAAGAATGGAACTACTTTCAGGCAGGTTGCTGTTTTTCCTTCACAATGTAACTGAAGGAGTCTCTGAGGGACATGGGTTTTTACGATTGAGGGCTGTTCTTGGATCAACCAGGAAGCTGTTATCTTGTATTAGGGAGCGGTTATCTGGTTACCTTCCCATTGTTCTGTTAGGCTACTGGGGGAGAAAGGGAGGGGGTGATATCACTCCAACTTGCAGAACAGTAGTAAGGAGTGACTGGAGTTTATCAGAGCACATGACTTGGGGCAGCTGGGAAATTGACAATATGTCTAGCTCCATGTCAGATTTCAATTGAATATAAAAAAAAACGGTTTGCTCTTTTGAGAAATGGATTTCACTGCAGAATTCTGCTGGAGCAGCACTATTAACTGATGCATTTTGGAACAAAAATAAAATTTTGTTCCCAAGACAGTATCCCTTTAAGGAGTTTAGTATGTTGTAGAGAGAGTTATAGTGAGACAATTTGCAATTGGTTTTCATTTTATTAAATTATTTCACTTTTTGATCAGCAGTTCTCCAGTTTAGAATTTGAGCATCTATCTGGATGCTAAGGTCCAGGCCGTAGCTTGGGACTGGTATATGAATAGGCAAATACTTTTTTTTTAGGTTGCTAGGGTCAGTGACCCCCATTTGAAAGCTGGAAGAAGGCGCCAAATAATTTAATAACTATTTTTAAAAAATGAAGACCAACTGAAAGGTTGACCATTCTATAACATACTGAAAGTTAACTTAAAGGTGAAACACAACCTTATTGGAGCCAGATGCACCAATAAGGCTTGCCCTGTGCAGAATGTGGTCTAAGGGAAATGTGCAATAATGCCAGAAGTAATATGCCCAACAGGCAGTTCATTGCTAAATCAATGGTGCCATCTGTTGTTCGTAAAGAACACCAGAATGTATAGAACAGATCAGGTATTAGCTGGACTGGAGGAATGATTGGATATCAGGTGAGACTTGAGTGTCAGTCTCCCTAGTTTTCTAGTTAAAGCCTTAAAGGACACCTATTGCTTAAAAAAGTTACCCCCAACCAAAGGTGCGGGCTGATAGAGCCAGCATTCTGGCTCTATCAACCCGCACCTTTGTTTGGGGGTAACTTTTTTTAAGCGATAGGTGCCCTTTAATATATACTATCCTTGGAAATCTCTCTATATAACGAGGGTAAATGCATGTGGTGAAATGGAGTACAGGTATGGGACCTGTTATGCAGATTGCTCAGGACCTGGGGCTTTACAGATAACAGATCTTTCCATAATTTGGATCTCCATACCTTAAGTCTACTAGAAAATCATGTAAGCATGAAATAAACCCAATAGGCTGGTTTTGCTTCCAATAAGGATTCATTATATCGTAGCTGGAATCAAGAGCAAACTTTTATTATTCCAGAGAAAAAGTAAATCCTCTTGAAAATTTTGGATTATTTGGATAAAACGGTCTATGCGAGATGGCCCTCCCGTAATTTGGAGCTTTCTGGATACCTGGTTCCGAGATAACATATCCCATACCTGTACATGATTCCAAACAAGCAAACATCTGTTAGCAGCACTGATCCCTAACATCAGTCTCATCTTTAAACACACACACACATATATAAATATATATATATATCAATATCAATGTGTGCATATTTCTCTGCATATATATCTCACACACACAAAACTGGCCATGAGGGAATAAAGAATTAAAGAGCAATAAAAAGTGGTATCCAAATAGCACATAAAAATGCAATCCTCCCATTATATCCTTACAAGAGTTTTCAGCGCATGTGCAATTAATATTCTGGTCCCAGACCGCACATGCACCGCATCTCCGCTCTGCTTCCGAAGTTTAAGCAAGAAAAGACGATGGCGTCCGTGAATTCCCGAGGACAGAAACTGCAAAGAGGGGTAAGTAAAAAGTTAGGGGCAGTTCCCTGGGAGGCAGTTAGACTGGGGGGAGGAGGGAGTCTACACAGGGTAGGCATTTTTTATGTTACGGGTTGAATTCTCCTTCAAGCTACAGCCAGATTCCTGGCAAAACCACAATGACCAACGGCCTACTCAAGGGCTCAAGCACCAGCCTCACTAAACACCTCAAGACTTTAAAAGGATCACTGAGGGACACATTTACAAAGGTGTGTAAAGAGTAACAAGGAGGCAGATACAAGTGCACAACGGTAGAGAGACGCACCAAACCCTAGAACATTTTGCAAGATTTGCATTCAGTTGGATCGCAAGTGTTCTGCTGCTCAAATCTGAATCGTATTACGATCTAGGGCACCTAAATTTGTCAGACTGACTTCAACTGGGTCAAACCACATATTTGTTGTGTAATCTTAGGCATTTATTGGTGTAACCGAATAAAATGCATACCGTAGCTTTTTGCAATGGATATTTTTTGGAGTTTTTTCCTCACTTTACACCATTGTGGTTCCACCAATACATTTCTCTAATTTTTTTTTTGTGTTCCCTAAATACTGCTACTGTAACTTACGATAAATGCCACGAATGAGGAAGGACAACTGTGGTTCTGTACAAATGCATCAAAGTTTATACCGAAATATTTTACACACCTTGATAAAACATGCCCCAAAGTGTAAAATTACAAACGGCTTCCTATAAAATTGTGGCGGGTAACATTTACAAACAAACGTGTATATTTTCAGAAGCTTAAAACAAGGAAGTATTTTTACAACACATTTGCCATGGCATGGCAGACTTCAGGCTTCTAAAACTAAAGCTGGCCATAATCACAAAGATCCGATCGTTCGACTCCATGAACAATCGGACTTCTGCATCTCCCGACCTGCCACTAACCTTCAGATCAAATAAAGTAGTAAAAGCACAGATCAGCCGATGTTCTGCCCCTACAGGGATCGTACGAAAGTTGTGTCCGACAAAACCTAGTGACAATCTCCCACTGAAAATCGTACAATCGGCAATACGCGCAGGGATATTATCGGCAGCCGACAGAAATTCTATAACCTGTCTGATCGACCAAACGAACGTTCTCAGACGGCGTACAATCGGCAATACGCGCAGGGATATTATCGGCAGCCGACAGAAATTCTATAACCTGTCTGATCGACCAAACGAACGTTCTCCGCCAGACGGGACTCTCCACACACGGTCCGAAAATTGAATGAATCCTTGATTCATACGACTGAATTGTTACGTCTAGGGCCAGCTTAAAGCTAATGGAACACAGTGGTTCACCCGTGGTCCTTTCAGACAGAACCATATGGCTCTGACCCCCTTTTCCCAATAAGCAAACTCTACCCATTAAAGGAAAAGTAAATGTTTTTCTTTTTCTTTCTGTAAATTTGCTCTAAACAGCCCCCCAGATTAATGTACCTTAGTCCCTGCTGCAAGTCTGCTCTGGTTTCTGTGTTATCAGCAGCTTATTTCCCTTCTTCCTGGTGCAGAGTGAAGCCCAGCCCCTTAGTTTACTGAGCAGTCCATTTGCTGCTGTTCCACAATAGAGAGGAAGAGGGAGCCAGTGTTTCATTAGTAAGCTAGTTTCCCCAAGCAAAAGGTGCTAAACACACTGCTCTCTGCTATGTCATAGTATGCAAATGATAAACTGGACTAGTCCAAGATATAAGGTCAGCTCAGTAAGCTAAGGGGCGGGGCTTCACTCTGCACCAGGAAGAAGGTGAAACAAGCTGCTGATAACACAGAAACCAGAGCAGACTTGCAGCAGGGACTAAGGTACATTAATTTGAGGGGCTGTTTAGAGCAAATTTAGAGATAGAAAAAAAAAACGTTTACTTGTTCTTTAACTTTAAAAGGGATTGTTCACCTTTGAGATAACTATTAGTATAACGTAGAGTGATATTCTGAGACTTCTAATTTGTTTCATTCTTTGGATTATTTAGCTTTTTATTCAGCAGCTCTCCAGGTTGTAATTTCAGCAGTCTGGTCGAAATTATCCTAGCAAACATGCATGGATTTGAATATGAAAGTCATAACAAGTAGCAATAACAATGCATTTGTAGCTTTACAAAGCATTGGCTTTTAGATGGGGGTCGGTGAAACCCCTCACCCCCATTTGAAAGCTGGAAAGAATCAGAAGGAAAAAGCAAATAATTAAAGGGAAATTCCGGCTTCAAAATTTGATAAAGAGGCTCACATAGAATGCCCTAATATACCCGTCACAGGTTCCGGTTTCTTCAAAAAGTATGAATAATTGCCATTTTATATGCTGAAATCCAGTTCCTCTCTTTCAGCATCATCGGAAATCCTGGCAGGGAAGGAGGGACAAGACACAGCTTACAGACAGCATGCACAAACTACTTAACCCAAAATGCATTGCACTGCGATGTTCCTTTCCTTTTTTAAATCACATGTGCAGGGAATTGTGGGGTTTGGAGGATGGAAGTTGAGGACAGATGGCTGCGGATACAAAGTAACAGTAGTCAGCTCAGCAAAGTCAGACAGATCAGCAGGAGAACAAGGAAATGTCTGCATTTTTTTTTCATTTATGTATATTGCAAAAGTTGCTTGAAATTATTTTTACTTTTCAAAAAGCTTAAGTGAAAGTTTGTGGGGAGTTCCCCTTTAAAAAAAATACTATAAAAAAAATAAATAAATAATGGAGACCAAAAAAAAAGTAACTTAGTAATGGCCATTCTATTACACACAAGTTAACTTAAAGGTGAACCACCGCTTTAACAGGACACACGCTGGATATGGCAGATACTTTTGCTTGAAGTCTCAGGAACGATTCCTAATGAGATACTAGGCAATAAATCAAATATGCTCCACACTTAGTACAATGTTTCTGCTCAGTAGCTGCACTTACAAAAAGGAACCCAATTGTCCGTAATACAAATCAATCGGTCAAAGTTCAAATACGCTGTCTGAGACTTCAAACTCCCTATATTAAGGGATTTACTAGTATCTCAGGAGTTGTCCGAGACTTCTATCAGAAGTGGCAGCCACAGATGCCTTGTTTCCCCTTTAAAGGACCAGTAACATCAATTATTTTTAAAGTAATAAAAATATAATGCAGCGTTGCCCAGCACTGGTAAAACTGCAGTGTTTGCTTCAGAAGCACTACTATAGTTTATATAAATAAGCTGCTGTGTAGCCATGGGGGCAGCCATTCAAAGCAGAAAAGGCTCAAGTTACTCAGCAGATAGCAGATAAGCTGTGTAAAACATAATTTTATCTGTTATCCATTACTTATCCTGTGCCATTTAGCCATTTTTCAATTTCCGCCATTGCGGAAACAGATCAGTTTTAACAGTGCAGGGCAACACTACATGATATTTTCTTTACTTTAAAACACTCTCATATTTTGTTGTTACTGTTCCTTTAAGAGGATGTGAAAAAAGACTGTTAACAGGAAAGGTTGGTTTGATTTAAGCTAGTCTCCCTGAAAGGACAAGGATTAATATGCCCTGTGCCACCATAAAGCCGTTCTATCTGATGAAGCAAGTTCTAGTGAGAAGCTTGTCTACTAGAGAAACAAGAAGGTCAGCAACGGACAACAGGTGATCGGCATTCCCACACCTACAGTAGCTCAGGAAAAAAAAAAAACGTTTGCAATGTCCTAAACTGTAAATGCTATAAAATATATTTATACTGAATGAACTTGTATTTGATCTTTCTACCTGCCCCATAAAAGCCTCCAGAAGAGAGATGGCATTGTAACAGATCAAAATAACCTAAAATAGATACAATCAACCAATACACAATATTTTTTAAATATTGTTTAAGCACTTTGATAAAAAAAAAAAAGGAAACCAAAAACAAAAAAAAACCAAAATACACAGACATTGTTCATCTTGCAAGTCGCATAGTAATGGAGCGTCAGAGCAGGTTGCGCAGAATCAGTCGGGTTACGGAGACAGATACAGTAAGAGTTTTCAGTGACGTGGGTAATGGCTATGTACTGTAAATACACATAAGTATTAACATCAATCTGTATTAAATTATGTAAACATATACATCTTCTGAGGTCAGTAAAAGAATCCTCCTCAATCGTAGGATTTTACTGAAGCATAGCTCGGATCTGTTTTGAAGTGGATTCGTCATTCAGGTGTTTTGTTGTGAACCTGGAATTATAATAAAATATGAAATAAACAATCAATCAGCCTTAAATTAAAATAAAATGTAAGATACACACACAAATGGCAGTTACGTGTACCTGAGAGCATTTAAAAGCCCTTCCACCGAATCAGGAGGCTGCTCCTTCAGAACCTTTATACACCCCTTCATCTAGAAGAAAGCACAAAAAATATAAATCAGCAGAGCCTCAGATACTGGAACATTACCAGAGAATTGCATTACTTTGCAAATTTAGATTATCAGCTATAAGGGAATGTGAGAGCAAAGCCGAGGAATATCTCTGACATAAACCCAAAGGAAAATAGTTCCCTTATCCTTAAAGGACAAGTCAACCCCTTCAGCGCCAAAATCCCTCCCACCTCCCCTGTGTTGCCCCCCTCCATCCCAGCTTACTAGCAAATGCCCCTAAGTTGCTACTTACCCCTCGGTGCAGGTCCGGTCCACGGAGTTCACAGCACAATCTTCTCCCGTGCGTCTTCTTCCTGGATCCATCAGCGTTTAGCGGCACATGCGCAGTAGGAGCATTTGCTGGTTCGGTTCTAATGCGCGTGCGCCGAAAGTCCCAAAGTTTTCCGATTTCTTTTTTCAGAAACTTTGTGACTTTCCGCAGCCAAACGCCTATGGATCAAGGAAGAAGATGGTGCCTGTGAACACTGAGGACAGGACCTGTGCCAAGGGGTAAGTAGCAACTTAGGGGCATTTGCCCGGGGACAGAGGTAGGCCGGGGTTGGGGGAGCAACACAGGAGAGGGATTTTAGAGCCAAAGGGGTTGACTTCTCCTTTAAAGGGGTTGTTCACCTTTTAAATAACATTATGTATGATATTCTGTGACAATTGATTATGTATTATTTGCAGTTTTTGAGTTATTTAGCAGTTTGCAATTTCAGCAATCTGGTTTCTAGGGTCCAAATTACCCTGGCAACCATGTCTTTATCTGAATAAGAGACTGGAATATGAAGAGGAGTAATAAAAAGTAGCAATAACAATACATTTGTAGTATGACTATGAAGATTTTCATTCATCCAGGTCATGGTATATCTAGTACAGGTAATTCTAAAACAACTGCACCTGCTGAGTAAACATTGAAGACGTTTCACTACTCATCAGTGCAGCTTCTTCAGTTCAACTGACTGGTGTGGGAGCTCCTCGGCATATAAAATCTTCCACTAATCAAATCACAACGGCAAATTGTTAATCTTCAGAGAGGTGACATCTGAAACTCACAGAGGTGTGATAGAATTACCAATGTGTCATGCAACTCCTAGAAACAGGTGTTACTTGTGAGAGTTGCATGAATGGATGTGTGAAGAATTCTGAAACTGTTCGGGTACAGATGTGAGAACAGCATTGTATGTAGCAGACAGGTGGTGTTGAAGGCCCCAGCCTCAGTTCAGGGATGGTTTCTCCACCTTGACATGAATCAGCTCTTTTATGTCTCTTTCAAACCAGCGGTCTTCTTTATCCAAGATTTGGACATTGTTATCTTCAAAGGAATGTCCCTTGTCTTTTAGGTGTAGGAGTTCACCCTCCTATGCCAAGCCACCTGCTTGGGGAGCAGTAGTGAAGCAGTAGTGAAACATCTCAGCAAGTCCAGTTTTAGAATTACATATACTAGAAATACATCTGTAGCCTTACAGGTCATCTGTTTTTAGATCTGGTCAGTGACCCCCATTTAAAAGCTGGGAAAGAAAAAATGAAGTGGTTTAAAATGAACCATTCTCACCTCTTTAAAGGACACCTATTTCACATACATTACATAACGTATATAGGACAGAAGTGTAAAAAAAAAAAAAAAAACCCATGTACTCGTTCACAAAAGTACAACTGATTGTGGTCTGGCTGCAGAGACCAGCGTTACACATTTGATGACAGACACCTACAGTGGTGTGAAAAACTATTTGCCCCCTTCCTGATTTCTTATTCTTTTGCA
>CM044439.1:156760049-156772714 GCA_024363595.1 Xenopus borealis
CAATGCAGTGTCCCATAATGCAGCGCCCATGCTGATATGTATATGCAAGTACGGCGCCAGCCTGCATGCGCAGAGCAGTTGTTTTTTTTGTAGATTTGTTGTGGTACAGGTATGGGACCTTTTAACCAGAGTGTTCAGGCCCCGTGGTTTTCCAGATAGTGGATCTTTCCAGACTTTGGATCTTTATACCTTTAGTCTTCTCGAAAATTAAGTAAACATTAAATAAACCCAAGTACAAGCTACTGTTTTTTTAGTACAGGTATGGGACCTATTATCCAGAATGCTTGAGGCCTGGGAGTTTCTGGATACATCCACATGCATCTGATCCACTTGCTGTTTTGACTCCCCTCTGATAGGATAAAATGCGCACACATTTACTTTACCCATTACATACAATGGCAGCGTGACAATGGGATGACCCCTAATTACACAATTATATCCCTGTATTGTTCCTTATGTGTTTAGCATAGCATTGAGGTTTGGTACTTTGGTATATGCACTATTTTCATTTGGGGTCCATACATAACCACATACTTTTGTATATCTATGCATATTGGCTATCCTGGTAGACTCCTGGGGGAAAATTCACTAAGATGCGAAAATTCGCTAGTGTTGGCTTCGCTAACGTTCACCGCACTGCGCCAGGTGAATTTTCGCCAGCACTACGCAAATTCACTAAGATGCGAATTTGCGCTCAGAGCGGCTAACGTTAGCGAAGTAGCGCTACCGTTAGTTCGCCAGGCAAAGCGCAGTTACACTGGCGATGCCTAATTTGCATATGGTGGGAACTTAAAGGGCACCTATGGGGCTAAAAAAATTCCCCAAACCAAAGGTGCTGGCTGATAGAGCCCGCATTCCGGTTTGGGGTTCTACTAGTAAAAAAAAAAAAATCCCCCCTCCCTGCGCTGGCTTACTCGCACCGGGAGGGAGCTCCCATGGCCGCCATGGCACCCCATGCACAGTATGCGCATGTGACGTCATGCGCATAAGCCGAATGAAAAGCTGCCAGAATTTCAGGCAGCTTTTCATTCTGCGCATGGGGTGTCATGGCGGCTTGCACCGGGAGCTCCCTCAAATGTTTGATTTAGGTCCCGGAAAACACAGCAGCAAATGAGCATGAAACATTTACCGATCACCTGCTTAAAAGAAAAGACCTGTTTGATATTCCACTATCATTTCATATAGAGAACGTCTGAAAAATGCTTCAGTCGAATGGCGACATTTAAAGTTGCAGACACAAAGACTTGTCCAGTTACTACAGGTGTTTGCTGCCCAATGAAAAGAGCAAACAAAGGAATTCACTTACGGTGTTTCCAGCATGACTTTACATACACTGGCCATTGTACTTAAGCAATCTGTTGTATTTTCAATGGGTAACGTTTTGTTCTGCAGGAAAGGAGAGAAAAGTTTAATTAAACACACTGAGAAGATATTGTGCTACAGTTTCTACTAGAGAGGTCAGCTAAATTTGTTAAAGGGGTTGTTCACCTTTAAGTTAACTTTTAGTATGTCATAGAATGGCCAATTTAATTAAAGGACAAGGAAAGGCAAAAAAAAATAAAAAATCCCATTTTTACTTTCTTTAATGAAAAAGAATCCTATATCGCCAATATACTTTAAAAAGTAAGAAACCTGACTGTAAGCAGTGAAATCCTCCCTTCATTCACTTCTGTGGATAGGGATTGTCAGACAGTCCCTTACTGCTGTGCAGGGAAACAATCATACTTATGAACAACAGGGGGAGCCCCTGCCTTACTTCCCAGCCATGCAGAACTCCAGCAGCTTTGTTTGTTTCCCTGTAGAGCAGTCGGCGACTGTGTAGAGATTTGTATTGGATTTTATTTTTGCCTTTACATCCCTTTTACTGTTTCCAACTCCAGCTGCAGGGACAAAGATCATGGAGCCAGATTTAAACAGATAAACTGGGATTCTATTTGGAGGATTATTTTGCTGCAGCCACTGGTTCATCAGAGTTGGAGAAAGTTTGTATTAAACAATACAAAAACTATAAAATCCACATTAGATTACATGACAACACAGGACCTAGTGCAGTCTGTATATTCTGATTATTAATCAGTCTTGTTGTATCGGCTTTTGGCAGATATTATTCGAATTGTGCAGTTTTGATAATTTATGACGATCCCTAAGCTTAGCCCAGATCACACCGAGCATGTGCACAGTCTTGGTCTTGCAAAGATGTATAACAAAGTTACAAGATGACAGCCCCCTGTGGCCAACTTTGAAAGCATAAATCATTTGTTTGATTAGGCTTGTGGTGCAGTAAGTTCATGTTTATTATACAAAATACAGTATTTTTAGCCTTATTCTATATTAGACTTTCCTTGTGCTTTAAGTTTTTTTTTTTATAGTTTTTTTTTCCAGCTTTCAAATGGGGATCCCTGACCCCATCTTAAAAACAAATGCTCTGTAAGGCTTCAAATGTATTGTTATTTATACTTTTTATTACTCATTACTATTCAGACCCTCCCCTAGACAGTGAAAGTCTGAGACAATTTAAAGTTGGTTTTCATTTTTTTTATTATTTGCACTTTTTCAGTTTTTTTTTAGCTATTATTCAGCAGCTCTCAAGTCTGCAATGTTAGCAGTCTGGTTGCTAAGCTACAAATTACCCTAGCAACCATGCACGGATATGAATAACAGAACAAGGTTGTACAACAAGTCTCCCGAATTTAATTAAAAAAACAACTCACGTCGGACACAAAGCTTGTTGTGGCATTACTCAAGGTCTTCAACATCGGTGTGGCTTCTGCATAAAACAGGGACATTCTGTTGGCCATTTCGTTGTTGACGTTGTTCTCAATGTCTAGCTGTTAACAGGAACAAAACCTATATTAGATACAGCAACATATCTATTTACCAAATATTACAAAACGTTGTGGGTAACACACTATGGGGCACATTGACTAAATCTCAAATTAATCTCATTGTTTTATGAAAACAAATCGACCAATTTGAACTCATTTATCAATAATGCTTCGGACTGACAAATTCCAAAATGTAATTAGAATCGGACAACTGATGCTCTGAAAACTTCGAGTTTTTTGCTGCAAAAACTTTTTTTTAATTTTTAATTATCGACGGAAATTTTTCGCATTATCCATCTCAGATCATGATGTCATGAAACAACTTCAGGTACATCTGACCTTTGACTTCTACATGACCTGAGAAAATTCGAAAAGGAAGCAGGGCTGTTCAGAACTCAAATGGATTCACAGGACCAAAATATTTTAGTCAAAAAAAGAAAACTTGCAGCTCCATCCGCCCTATGAGTTTCGTACCCACCAGAGCACTTAATCACGATGGCCCACGATGGGTACGAAATGAGTTAGGCGGATGGAGTAGCAAGTATACTTTTTTAACTTTGACTAATAAAAAAAAATATATATATATATATTTTTTTTTTAACTAAAATATTTCATTCGGTGGATCCGTTGAGTGCTGAGCAGTCCTGCTTCCTTTTCAAATTTTCTGGTGTGCCACTCCCTAAAGCTGAGGGTCTGGGGCTGGTGCAATTGTACAAGACCTCGACAGGTTTGAGATGGAGTATTTTTGGATTTTTAGCAGCTTTGAGTATGATAAATGTCTAAAATTTGAGTTTACGCATTAAAAACCATGACCAGAAACTAAATTGACGTTTAATGAAAGGACCCCTTAATGAAACACATTGAAAAGTCATTACACCGGTAACGATCCATGCCCCAGACTGCGCCTCACTGTTAAAGGACGTATAGGCTGAACACCAGGATACAAACCTGTAAGGAGCAACAAGAAGCACAGGAAATGAATCGGCTCAGCTGGACTCCCATCTTTCATATTCTGAGGCCTTTCAACAAGTTACTCTACGTACATTTATATGGATTACAAAATAAGCTTTCCCACAAACCACTGCAGGGAAAGTTTCCCATTTTATAAAAATGCATCTCAAAGGAGAAGAAAAGGCTTGCTGCACTTTAGGATGACAAATGTTAGGCACCCCCAAGTGATTGTATTGACTTACCTGAAACCCCGGGTCAGTGCTCCTATCAGCAGAAAACTGCACCGGCCTGGGGTTATACCAGTGAGCACCACGGAGCTATCTACTGTGCATTTGCAACGGCATGAAGAAGGAGGAAGATCGCTCCATGGTGCTCACTCGTATAACTCTGGGCTGGTGCAGTTTTCTGCTGATAGGAGAACCGGCCCAGGGATTCAGGTAAGTCAGTACAACCACCTCGGGGTGCCTAACATGAGTGCACAAAACCTTTCCTACTCCTTTAAAACCCCATAGAAATAAATACAAAACAATGGAATTTCGCTCTCTGATAAATATGCCCCAAAGTGTTACCAAACAGATTCAAATGAAGGTCTCTGGAATGAAATCCAAAGCCAGATCCCTTTAACTCTGAGCCAATTCGAAAAGTTCTGGAAGATAAGGGCACCTCAAAGGGCCATAACAATAACTAGTACAGGTATGGGACCTGTTATCCGGAATTCTGAGGTTTTCTGGATAACATATTTCTGTAATTTGGATCTTCATACCTTAAGGAGGTTATTGATCAAAGAGCAAGTTGTAGAGGTTTGTGAGGTTTTTTTTTATACATAGAATAAACTCACAACTCATACAATTCCCATGGTTGAATTCAAGTTTTTTTTTTTAACTGTCGAATTCGACCCTTCGTAAATCTGCCCCTAAATGTCCAATTTTTTATTTGCCCCCATGTGCAGTGTATGTAATGAACTACGGCTGTATTTTTTGCAGGCAAAACCCCCCACAGCACTCTCAAGAAGGTCTTACAATAGTGTGATGAAGGTGGGAAGGTGTAATCTCTACTCACGTGCATGTTGTTTATCCTGTTACGACTTATTGTCCGCCTGTAGTAACTGAAGTCATTTTGAATTGCCGGATTTCTCATCTAAACCAGGAAACAAGTGATTAGTGAAATAGCTTTGCCAGCCTATTGAACGCAATAAAGAAAGGGAAGTGCTTTCTGTTGTACGTACCTTAAGCTCATCAAAACGCAGGGTGAAATGTAAAATTTCTGCAAACTCTTTGGCAAGGGCTTGCTCTCTCTCCAGATGTTGTGTAGGAGTGTAAGGCGGACAGGTCAGCGACTCCAACAAACTCTGTAAAGCTTTCTCTACAGGAATAGGGACAGGCACAAAATCAGAATACACATATAAATAGGTTTACAAGTAGAGGTATAGGACTGGTTATCCAGAAAGCTCGGGACCTGGGGTTTTCTGGATAACTGATCTTTCCGTAATTTGGATCTTCGCACAATAAGTCAACTATAAAATCATGTAAACTAGGGATGCACCAAATCCACTATTTTGGAGTTGGCCAAACCCCCGAATCCATTGTGAAGGATTTGGCCGAATACCTAACCCAGTGGTCCCCAAACTTTTTTACCCATGAACGACATTCAAATGTAAAAAAAGAGTTGGGGAGCAACACAAGCATGAAAAAGTCCCCAGGTACAGAACATAGAAGCAAAAAATTATCCCTAACCAAAGGTGCTATCTATCATGATTTTTATGGTGTCGTTTTTATTTTTAAATTACACTGCAAATCATTTACTCTAACAATATAAAATTTAATTCCTGATCCAACAAGTGTATTTTTTTGTTGTAATATTGGTGTGTAGGTGCAGCTCAGGTCATTTTGCCTGGTCATGTGCTTTCAGAAAGAGCCAGCACTTTAGGAGGGAACTGCTTTCTGGCAGACTGTTGTTTCTCCTACTCAATGTAACTGAATGTGTCGCAGTAGCACATGGGTTTTACTATTGAGTGCTGTTCTTAGATCTACCAAGGGGCTGTTATCTTGTGTTAGGGAGCTGCTATCTGGTTACCTTCCCATGGTTTTGTTGTTAGGCTGCTGGGGAGAAAGATGAGGGAGGCAATATCACTTTAGTGACAAGTTTATCAGAGCACAAGTCACGTGACTGGGGGCAGCTGGGAAACAGACAATATCTCTAGCCCCATGTCAGATTTCAAAATTAAATATTAATAAATCTGTTTGCGCTTTTGAGAAATGGATTTCAGTGCAGAATTCTTCTGAAGCAGCACGATTAACTGATGTGTTTTGAAAAAAACATGTTTATCCATGACAGTTTCCCTTTCAAATTGCCCCCACCCCCACCAGCATTAGAGAGAGCTCCCGGTACGAGTGGCCATGTAGAGAATAATGAGCGAATGCAGCAACTTGCTCATTATGCGTATGACGTCAGAAGCCCATTATACGCATGTGCTATATACAACATGGCCGCTCAAACCCAGAGCTCACTTCTGGTGTGTGTCCCACTGGTTGGGGTTCTTAAAAAAAAAAAACCCTACAGTTACCCCACAAATGGAGTGTGGGTTCTATTAGCCAAACTTTGGCTGGGGATAATATTCAAACCTCTTTAAAGAAGCTGCATTTCAGAACTATATTGAAAACTGCTTTACAAATTGCAATTTTGATCTATACACTATCTTTCTGTCCTTTGCTACTCTGCACTGGAGCTCCTCACTACATGTACCATTGCTACAATACAGCAGTAGTCGACGCTCCTTTAGCCAACATTAGAGCTGCAGCAAATTTTTCTGGATTTGGCTGAACACTAAAATCTTCCACAGCAAGGACTCCACATTTGCATATGCAAATGAGAATACGGGGGGCGGGGGGTAAAAACATGTGCAAGAAAATAGTAATTTATGTAATCAGTCACATGATTTTAAGCATACGATTTGTTTGAATCTGGAATTTGTTGCCATTAAGCCTTGCTTTTTTTTTCGTGGATTCTTTTTATGTTTATATTATAAAGAGTCTGCGAATCACTGGGGCAAGTGGAGTCTTGACATGGAGGACAGCCGACTCCTGCTGCGCTGGTTTATTAAAGTAGCCACAATAAGCAGTGGAAGGAATAGCAAAGGATATACAAGAAATGCTTTCAATAACAATTAATTAAGTCACTCTTACAGTTATTAACTTCACCTTTAAGTTAACTTTCACTATGTTATAGATTGGCCAATTCTATGCAACTTTTCAGTTGGTTGTCAATTATTTTTAAAATGATTTGCCTTCTTCTGACTTTCTCCAAATTTTAAATGGGGGGTCACTGACCCCATCTAAAAACAAATACTCTGTAAGGCTACAAATGTATTGTTATTGCTACTTTTTATCACACATGTTTCTAATTAGGCCCTCTCCTATTCATATTCCAGTCTCTTTTAAGAATCTCTTTTACAAATCAATTAATGGTTGCTAGGGTAATTTGGACCCTGGCAAACAGATTGCTGGGATTACAATCTGGACATCTGATGAATAAACTAATAAAACTAAAAAAAAAATATATAAGCAATTGCGCAAGGTCTCAGACTATTATTCCTCTGCATCATACTAAAAAAAGTTATTTCTAAGGTGAACAACCCGTTTATTAAAAAAAAAAAAAAAATTAATTTATATTAAATTTCCAAAGGTGTCAGAGCCACAGCTAACCTAAAAGGGACGCGAGACGGACATCTTACCGAGTCTCAAGGAAAATTCATAGAAGCGCTTTAGTCTCACAACCAGAGGGCAAACAGAATTCCAGGCTTTTTCTTGAAGTTGGATATCGTTCGGATTTTGTATAGCCTAAAAGGGAAAAAAAAAAAAAATAAAATAGATAGGTGTATGGAGGCAATGTAATGGCCATTGAAAAAAGTAGTGATTTTGAACTTTTCGCCTTCATTATAGAAATTTCAGTAAATTGTTTTCTTTCACGGTTTTACTCTCATGGGTTTTTGGTTCTATAGAAGTCAATGGCTTCCCCCAAATTCCAGGGTAGCGCAAAATAAATGAGCAAAATCTTGGTGTCATATGCACTTTCATCGACAGGCACACTGTAGACTATTGTACAGAACGCTTATACAAACACTTTTCTTTTATAAAGCAGTTAATTCTACACTCTACACTTCGAGGGTAAATGGAATGGCTTTTTTGACAATGGCCCAACAAGAAGTGAGCTATTCCTCTGTGTTGTGCACAATAAAGCATGGCAACGACTATAGCAGAGTGGCACTTCCATCCAGTCCTCATTAAACAATATTGTTATATAAAATATGCCTTTAAAGGAGCAGGACAGTCATTTTCCACCTGAGATCATCAAACCTTAAGGCCCCCAAGTGATTTTTTTACCGGATACCGTGGGCCAGTGCTCCTATCAGCAGAAAACTGCACCAGCCCGGTGCAATCGGCTTCCGGCTTCTTCTCGTGGCTGCACGGTAGAGAGAAATGCCAAAAAAAAAAGCAGCTTTTCGGTTCTACAGTGCACGTGTCTGCCCTTGGAAGACTATCCCTCCGAGGTGCTCACTTGCAGAAGCAGTTTTCTGCAGATAGAAACCCCAGCCCAGGGTATCAGGTAAGTAAGTAAAATAATTGGGGGGTGCCTAACATTTGGCACCCCCAAGTGAAAAAGGACTTTCCTTCTCCTTTAATACATCTATAATCATTAACCGATAACCCCCAACTTTGAAAGCAAGTCCGTGATAGTGACAATTGAAGCCATACATCTCTTATCTCTTGTCCAGCTCCCTTATAGGCCTGAAGGTCTGAAAGAATGCTCTCTGAATCCTGCAAAACCGCATTAACTTGGTTCCACACTTCCCTTTCCCCATCCGTTGGTTGAGCATCTGAAAACAAAACCAAACAGTTATAGAATAATGCTTAACAGCCTGGAGATTGAACAAAGGAACCGTGCTATAATGGCCATCCAAAACATGTTTTTGTTGGGTTTCGGGTTAAAATAAATGCTAAAAGTCATTCATTCTGTTACTCATTTAGTTAGTGTTGCTATTGTACAATAAACAAAAACACAGCCGGGCCGTTTTTTTTTTGTGTGGGACATCCATTTACATGGCATATATGTAGCAAACCCCTATGTAGTTAGATGTGACTTGGTCTTGGACCACCTCCACCATGGGCCTGCCTGCCTCCACCATGGGCCCACCTCCCATGTGTCTCTCCCATACTGAAGAGCACTGGAGCCAGCAAAAAATAATAATTCTGATGAATTGTGACTTTAAAACTCATAATTATGACTTTTAATTGTGACAAAAGTCATAATTATGAGATTTAAAGTCATAATTTCGACTTTTTTAAGTCATAATTATGAGATTTAAAGTCCTAATTATGAGATTTAAAGTCATAATTTCGACTTTTTAAAGTCATATTATGAGTTTTAAAAGTCATAATTCATCAGAATTGTTTTTTTTTTTTTTTTTTTTTTTTTTGCTGGGACCAGTGTTCTTCCGTACTCCCGCTCTTGCATAAACCCTAATAGCGTACTTTTGAAAACATTTCCATGAATAACTTCGAAATGGATCCTTTAAAAGGTGGTCACTGAAGCCGTCCATTCTTAACGGTGCAGAGTGGTGCCACAATTTATCAAGATTAATAAATGGTCAAGACAAGAGCTGTAGTTGAATCTTGTCTAGAAACTGTTTTTCTCTCCGTTCAAGATTTTTTTCACGTTTTTCGGCTAAAAAACTGTGGGATAAAATCAAGGGGGAATTTTTTTCTCTCTCTGATTTTTGGTGAATCTACAGATATGTAAACCTTGAGTAATGCATGAACTCGGGCTGATGTACTTATAAGTTCATAAACTTTCTCTGTGACCTTTTCTTAATTTTCTTAAAGTACACTTATTTTAAAATCCCATAAAATTACTTTAAAAAGCCCCAAGAATTATTTATATTTCTCCGTGTGTTCAGACTGATTTTGTTTCTATATTACATACAATTCAGCTGCAGCTCTTTTAGTTACTTCCTTGTCTAGCGTGAAGCTCCACCCCTTTTGCTTTCTGAGCATTTCACTATCACAAATAGGGGTCTACTGGGCATGCTCACTGCCTCTGCTCCAATTGAGTCAGGCATGCACAGTAGGTCTCTCTTTGAGGTCTTCATAGTCTGAGAGAGAAGGAGTGCTCAGAAAGAAAAAGGGGCGGAGCTTCACGCTAGACAAGGAAGTAGCTAAAAGCTGCAGTTGAACTGTCTATGACAGAGAAATGAAACTAAATGCAGGGAAAAATGTATGTTCTATTTTAGAGACAGAAGAATATGGCTTACTTATTCTTTAAAATATACAAAAGTGGGTCAATTTTCTATCTCTATAAATATATTACATATTATTCGGTTTGTTTCATAACTTCCCTTTTAAAGGACAAAGAAAGGCAAAACCCCATTTTTACTTTCTTTAAAGAAAAAGAAAATTATCTCCAATATACTCCAATTAAAAAATGTGTACCATTTTTTTAAAGAAACCTGACTGTATTCAGTGAAATTCTCTCTTCATTTACTGCTGGAATTGTCAGATGGTCCCTAACTGCTGGGCAGGGAAACAATCATACTTATGAACAGCAGGGGGAGCCCCCGCCTTACTTCTCAGCCATGCGGAACTCCAGCAGCTTTGTTAGTTTCCCTGTAGAGCATTCAGCGACTGTGTAGAGATTTGTATTGGATTTTATTTTTGCCTTTACATCCCCTTTACTGTTTCCAACTCCAGCTGCAGGGACAAAGATCATGGAGCCAGATTTAAACAGATAAACTGGGATTCTATTTGGAGGATTATTTTGCTGCAGCCACTGGTTCTGCAGAGTTGGAGAAAGTTTGTATTAAACAATACAAAAACTATAAAAATCCACATTAGATTACATGACAACACAGGACACAGTGCAGTCTGTATATTCTGATTATTAATCAGTCTTGCTGTATCGGCTTCTGGCAAATATTATTTGACTTGTGCTGTTATGTTTATTTATGACTATCCCTAAGCTTAGCCCATATCACACTGAGCATGTGCAGAGTCTTGGTCTTATAACAACTTTGAAAGCATAAATCATTTGTTTGATTAGGCTTGTGGTACAGTAACTTCATATATGTGTTTAGTATACAAAATACAGCATTTCTAGCCTTATTCTATTTTACACTTTCCATGTCCTTTAAAAAAAAAAGGAGAAACCCACGATGAATTGGGTATTAATTCCAAGGGCCAGAAGAAGAATGAAAACTTTCTTTTGGGGAATATTTGCTTATAATTTTTAGCTACAAGCCCGACACAGTTCATTCCATTCTGCTCTATAAAGGAAGTAGTGAATAAACAGTAATCGAGGCAGAGCTTAATAATGTGATGTGACTTTAAACATAGGATTTGTTTCTCTGGCAAAACACACGGTTCCATTGTTACGTATGGACGTGTACAGAGAACACAAGCTGAACGTGTAACGTGAGCACCGCTGTGGACATCTACATTGCTTTATGAAGCACAGCATGGGCCGTCAACTACTGGTTTACATTTGCAGGGGGGGGGGGGGGTCAGAGATGTCTGTGTTAGACTGGGAACAATTCAAGCATTCTGACAAGTACAGCACTCAGATGACCCTGCCAAACACCTTGGCTGAATACTGCCAAGAAAACAGTCATAGCCCTAAAAGACTCCTTTACAAACGAATATATTGGATTACTGAAAGCACGATCCAATCTAACATTTCAATGTTTTCTTCAGTAATGCTATACCACTTCCATTAGTCTCTGTAGAACTGCACCATGAAGCTGTGCTGCCTGTTGTACTTCATTTTTGTTCAAGCCTTTTCCTGCCCAGTGACATCATTGTCCATACCACACCTCCCCAGTGATGTCATCATAGACTCTCTTTCACTTTGGTGATGTCCAGTCCCATACTTCCACCTCATCTGGCATCAATGGGGGGGCGTGAGGCGAGTTTTGGTGGAACCATCCAAAATCAGGTTGGGACTGGGAGGGTTAGGGTCATATGGCAGAGACCCGGCCATATAAAACAATATAAGCAGAGCTCCAAACGTAATTGCTCTACATCACCGAAAGTATTAAAATTTTTGGTTAAAGGTATCCCGATATCTAAATTGATGTGTCGTTAGTTGGACACCAGACTGGGACTCGTCCTCATTATATTCTAAGACCTACGGGTTGGATCTTGCAGAAATACCACCAAAAATTAAAATATATTTTTAGAACAGAAGTTTCACAACACAATTGTTCATTAAAATCAGTACAGGTATGGGACTGTTATCCAGAATGCTCGGGACATGGGGTTTTTGGGATAATGGATTTTCATACTACTAGATCATGTATTCATTAAATAAACCCAATAGGCTGGTTTTGCTTCCAATAAGGATTAAGGATATATTCCTTTGGATCAAGTACAAGGTACTGTTTTATAACAAAGTAAAAATCATTTTGGATTATTTGGATAAAATAGAGTTTATGAGAGACAGCTTTTCCGTAACTCTGAACTTATCTGGATAACGGGTGCCTGCATAACGGTTCCCATACCTGTATAACAATAATACCATATGGATTGCCAAAAACAAGTAAAGAAAAAAATACACAAGATACAGAAACATTTTCATTTAATAACATCAAACACAGGGAATTGAGCAATAGTATGTGGTGTGCATGCAAATGAAACCGCCATGCAACAAGCATATTATAATGTCAATATAGATTTAGTGTAACATATTACTGTTAAAGGGCAAGTAGAGCTCGACATAAAGTAGTCCAAGAAGCAAGTGAACACTGCAACTTTGCACCAGGTTCCAACAAATGGAATAAAGTATCTCCACTATCTCTTGTCCTAATGCAGCGACCTCGGTCTACTATAGCACACTCACCAC
>CM044439.1:156775338-156786396 GCA_024363595.1 Xenopus borealis
GCTACGCAACAAGTTGGCGCTATAGAAATACATGTTAATAATAATAATAATAATAAAGATGTTACACTGTGCATGCTCCTTGAGTTCTGCATGGCTGGTAAGTAAGGCAGGGGCTCCCCCTGCTGTTCATAAGTATGATTGTTTCCCTGCCAGAAGTTAGGGACTGTCTGACAATTCCTATCCACAGCAGTAAATGAAGGGAGACTTTCACTGCATACAGTCAGGTTTCTTATAAAAACGTTACACATTTTTTAATTAAAGTATATTGGAGATAGATTTCTGTTTCATTAAAGAAAGTAAAAATGGGATTTTATTTCTTTGCCTTTCTTTGCCCTTTAACACCGTTGAGTTCTACACAGTGCCCTCTTGCTTCCAGGAGGACTTTCTTGTAGTGCTTCCTGGTCCTTTAAAAGCTAAAGGTTAACAATGGAAACCATGGATAGTAGCAGCTGCCCAGCAAGTTACATTTATGGCTTCCTGTGGCCACTAATTGGATTAGAAGTGGAGATCCGTGTAGTGCCAACTCCAGTTCTGCCACAGCTACTCACACACCAACTAACGGGAAGCAGAGCCACTTTTATCTAAGGGAAATTAAGAAGGGTCATTTGAACTAGACCTAGAATTTCATTAGGAACAGAAAACAATTTAGTACATCAGAACATTCTTTTAATCTAAAAAAACAGAATTCTCTTGTGTTAATAAAACATTCATGCCATCGTCATGCACTTCTGATCTGTAACAATCGTGGATTCACATTTGCAATTTTGTGGATCTAATGAGGTTTTTTATAGAAAAGCTGCACTCTGGTTGGGAAATTGCATATTTATTACAGATTATTATTATATAGATTATTGTGTGCAACAAGGTGGGAGGCGACATTGCCTGACTTGGCCAACATTTTCTCCAAATACTTAGACAGAACAACCTAGACCAGCTATGACCACCAGTGGTGCTTAATTCTGCAGCCTATGGCGTCTAGAACAACCATGAAAGAAGTCATGGCTCTTACTCAAATGTATTTATGTGTAGTTTTCTAGTCTTTCTATTCCTGCCCTTTCCTTCAGGCAGCCTCTAAGGCGAGTATGATCATTATAGATATTAAATTGGGAGAGCTGCAGAATAAAAATATTAAATAATTAAAAACCCACAAAAAGACCAAATGTAAGTTGTCTTGGTCTACAAAATTTTACGGCATACTTTCGCTATAACTCATCCGTCATCCCGTGAACACATTCAAGTCTGTAACTAGAAACCACCCCTATGTGCATAGTGGTATGGTCCAGTCAAGGTCACAAATGCTCACTGCTTGGAACAAGTGTGCAAGAAAACACAAAGGGGCCACTAACATTCTTAAAAAAGCAGAATACAGTTCTTTTGTGGTTTTTTTGGAGTGTTGGCCTTTAAAAAACACAATCCAAACATTGCAAAGGTGAAGGTCAGACTGCTACCAGTTTTTTTTAGTGAAAACATGCAATAGAAACCATCAAGTTAGTAGAGAAATTCAAGCCAGGCAAGAGGTTTGCTCACTTTCAAAGTCAAGGAAAAAGTTTGGCCCCTGATCAAGCTCTGTGCAAGTAAGAACTTTTAAAAGATTTCCCATTTGGTTCCTGGAAAATAAGAAAAGCAAGAAAGAGAGAAAAGTGCTAAGTGAGAATCATGCAGGCATCATCGGTGCAGTTATGTGATTTTTATTAATGCCGTTACCAGCTCATCAGCTCAGCCCCGTAAGGAAGAGATCAGCACAGCTTCTTATTCACATTTTAAACTTACTTTCAAAATCCAGGAAAAAATGTGGATAGTTTTCAATTTCCCTGGTAAGCACCTTAAGAAGATTACCCATCCCAGCACACCTAATGGATGCAATACAAAATAGCACACGGTTATCAAGGCATCATTGGGAAAGATAAAAATGGGCTAAAACGTAAATAATTCCCTACTTGGGTGACAAGAAACCTGCAGTCATACAGATTATTTGTAAACCTATAACCCCAGGAGCCCAAGTGAGCAGTAGGGAGAACTCTACTCTGTCTGGGGAAGCCACGTAGGCTTGTTCCTCATATTGGTTGCAGCTGCCCGTTCCAAGATCTCAATTCTGCATCTGACTTTGGATTCTGTCCCCACAGATACAGGACCCCATGGGAGGACCACAACGCGTGGATCTCTCCCAGATATGTCCACCTTGAGGTGGGCGACATTGGGCTTGTGGGCCCTAGGGCCCAAGCGGTTAGATCGAGGAGACCATCAACAAACCACAGCATCAACAAACCCATGCAGTGCTAAATCTGATGGGATTTATAAAACCACTGATCAACACCTGACCAACTTTCGGCCAGATATCAATCAGGGAAGCCTGTCGGAGGGACCCCATAAACTGCCCAATAAGCTGCAGACTTAATCTCTTGGTAGCCAATTTCTGTCTGTGTATGGGGTCCTTAAAGGAGAACTAAACCCATACTTAAAAAAAAAAAAACCTCAACCCCAGCCTACTGGTTTCCCTGGGCAAATGCCCCTAACTTTTTACTCACAGTCGGAGTTCACGGCAGCCATCTTCTTTGGCAATCTTTGTGTCTTCTTTTGAATCTTCGCCGATTCCCGCGAGTTCTGTCGCATGGGCAGTTGTCTGGAACCGTGAAATTGCTCCAACTGTGCATGAGCCGAAACTCACAGGAATCACCGAAGAGTTGAAAGAAGATACTAAGAAGACATGAAGATTACCGAAGAAGATGGCTGCCATGAATTCCGACGTCTGAATCTGCCACGAGGAGCAAGTAAAAAGTTAGGGGCATTTGCCTTGGGTAGTAAGTCGGCTGGGGCGGGGTAGAGTTTTTTTTTTTTTTTTTAAGGAAGGGTTGAAGTCTTCTTTAAGGGGGTTGGACCTCCAAGGGAGTCTTGAACTTAAAAAAAAAAGCCAGACAACCACTGGTTTGGTTTCCTTTGGTTTGTAATACTGCATGCAACATACTGCACCAAATCCTTTAAATAATGAGCTATAATAATAATAATAATAATAGTCTGATGCTTTCTATATTCTCAGTGACCTTACAATACCGTGATTTTTCTCTACTGGCAACTCTTCCACCTTTCTCAGCAAGTCTGTTTACATAGCAATGGCCTAGGCATTCCACCATCTGATTAAGAACAGGGACCTGCAGGTCGCTGGCCTATGTTTAACTGCAACTCCCAGGCATGCTGGGAGTTCATCAAGAGTTAATTTCAAACAAGTCGCAGATCCTGTCTTTGGGGAATTCATTCTTAGGGTAGGGACAGACAGGGAGATTCGGAATCGCCGCGCCTGCACGCTTTGTCAGTATACTAGCGGCAGACAGGGAGAAGGAAATTCGGGGAGATTGTCGCCTTCTAAAAAACGCCAGGCGACAGAATCTCCTCGAATCTCCCTGTCTGTCCCCCAGCCTTAACCCATAGATCTTGTGGGTTGGAATTCAACATGCAATCCATTTTCATTACAGGATGCAGTCAGTAAATGTTGATAACCTGCAATATCTTTTAAAGGTACTCGAGGAGGCTTTGTGCCTAGACGCAGCAGCTAACAGGCATCCCGATTAAATCCTAAATAACATGTTCTACCATAAGCATGCCTTGTTCTTTCCGCTCCCTGAAAAGACACCCTGATCATAAAGCTCCATTGTACACAGCCCTCAGTATTGTCAGCACAGCTAAACCCACACACATAAGTCAGCATTGTGCGACTGTTTTGACAACCCTGCAGTGCTACTCCGTGGATTTCCTGAGATGGAGACATTTAAAGCTCACAGACTGCCCAATAGACATGTGAGCATTTCTTGTGGGTCACTGGCAAAAGACCTGCCAGAGCAAGAAAGGGGGAATTGCTATTACACATTGCCCCCTGCTGTTTAAACACAGAGTAAACATTGAAAGAAATTACCATTTCAAGTTTTGTTTTATTTCATGTATTTTGTTCATGAGCCATTTTGCACGGTACATGTATGGGACCGGTTATCCAGAATGTTCAGGTCCTGGGGCTTTCTGCATAATGGATCTTTCTGTAATTTGGATTTTCTAGTCTACTAGAAAATCATTTAAAGGGGTGGTTCACCTTCAAGTTGACTTTTAGTATATTGTAGAAGGGCCAATTCTAAGAAACTTTTCAATTGGTCTTCATTATTTATTTTTCATAGTTTTTTAATGATTTGCAATTTTCTTCTGTTTCTTTGCAGCTTTCAAATGGGGGTCACTGACACCATCTAAAAACAAATGCTCTGTAAGGCTACACATGTATTGTTATTGCCACTTTTTATTACTTATCATTCTATTCAGTCCCTCTCCTATTCATATTCCAGTCTCTTATTCAAATCAATGCAGGGTTGCTAGGGTAATTTGTTCCCTAGAAACCAAATTGCTGACACTGCAAACTAGAGAGCTGCAGAATACAAAGTTAAATAACTATAAAACTACAAACAATAAAAAATGAAAACCAATTGCAAATTGTCTCAGAATATCACTCTGTACATTATACTAAAAGTTAACTCAAAAGTGAACAACCCCTTTAAATATTAAATAAAACTAACGGACTGGTTTTGCCTCAAACGGTTACTTATATTTTGGTTTAGATCGAGTACAAATTTCAGAGAAAAGGAAATGACTTTGAAAGGACTATTTGGGCTTGTAACCCAGGAAGAAAAGCATGGCGTGATTGGCATTCGTTTTCTGGGATATGTAGTTTCTCCAGCAGAGGGAGTTCGTATACCCACAGGTAAACCATGGAAAGTAAGTAACTGCAATCCGGGCGTTCTGCATGCTGCACTAAATATTTCCAGTAGACTTTTTCACCTGACTAACTCCGGGAGGAGAGGCGGGGCCATGACGTAGCGGGAGGCGGGGCCTTGACAGAACAGGACGGATGCGCCGTTGAGGACAGGCCTAAGGTGTGGCGATTGGCAGATCGTCGCATCAATCTCAGGGAATCCTGCCCAGTATTCCTAATTTGGAAAAACGGGCAGGCAGTTTTGACCTGGAAAGCCCTTCAAAAAATCAGGCTGTCCAGGTCAAAACAGGTGGCCAGGACCAAATTAGACTAAAATGATGACGTCCTAAAAGGAGTCCTGGAAAGACTCGGGCCAACCAAATTCCCTGAAGCACCTAAAGGTACACTGCCCTGCCCTATATTACTGTAGTGCTCAACTAGTAAGAGGAATGGGTAGCAGGAGTGTGTTGATAGATTTCATGATGCTCAGTTTTTTTTTTTAGGAGGCCTGAAAACTCACTGAAAAAAAAAAAAAGTTTTTTTCCCCCAGAATACGCTGATTTTTTTCCCATTCCAGTTTTTTTCTTAAATAGGAAACCACTGGGAGTTTGACCTTTGATCACCACCACCACGTTTGGGCCATGATAAATTTCCTTTAAAAGGACACATGCAAACAAAACACTGGCATTATGTTTCCAGCTTATTCATACAGGTATAGGATCCATTATCTGAAAACCAGTTATGCAGAAAGCTCTGAATAGACTCCATTATAATCAACATTTTTCTTTTTCTGTGTAATAATAAAACAGTAGCTTGTACTTGATCCAAATTAAATTATAATTAATCCTTATTGGAAGCAAAACCAGCCTATTGGATTTATTTAATGTTTACATGATCTTCTAGAAGACCAGAGGTATGAAGAGCCAAATTACAGAAAGATCCATTATCCGGAAAACATCAGGTCCCGAGCATTCTGGATAACCGGTCCCATATCTTTATTTTAAACATGGGATGCAAGGATTCGATTCGGAATTCAGCCTTTTTCAGCAGGATTCAGCTGAATCCTTCTGCCTGGCCGAAAGTGAATTTGCATATGCAAATTAGGGACTGGAAGGGAAATTGCATGACTTTTGTCACAAAACAAGGAAGTAAAAAAAGAAAATTAGGATTCTGTTCTGTATTCGGCCAAATCTTTTGAGATGGATTCCGGGGTTTGGCCGAATCCAAAATAGTGGATTTGGTGTATCCCTACTTTAAACAAAACCACCCTCAGTAATAAGCCATATACAGGGCTCTGGTTTTCTAGCTCTCCTACCTCTCTACTGTTTCCTTTCACCTTGCAACCATCAATTTGGTTTCATATCCCACAGCCTTGCTTTTTAGCTTTCACTTTGTCTAGGTTTCTGCTTTTAGGCAGGCTTCCACAATCCTCCTGTTGTGTTATAATCCCAGAAAGGGAATACCGACTAGTTGTGGTGTGGCTAGTCTGGGCTGTAAACATCTCCATAGTAGAGGCAACTTCCCAGGATGCCCCATAGAAGTACAAGGAGATGCCAGGATAGATGCCAGGATAGATGCCACCTCAAGTAGGAGGGTAGAATGGCCATTTACAGTGAGAAAGAAACAAGCAGTCAGATTTTAAGGGCTACTGTGTATCAGAAAGCTTATGCAGGAGTTTTTGGTTCCCCTTATAAAACTATTGCCATGACTGATTTAGGCAAAATAGGGAACGTGGGTACTAAGTTAAAAAGGCTGGTCAATCTGCATTATGCAAGTAGCTTGGTGGGGCCCAAATGTAAAAATCAGGCCCTGTGATTTACAGTGTGGAATGTTAAAGAGCTCAGCAAACGGGTGGTTTCCAGTTAATGGGGCCTTTAATAAGGCATTTTTGCTTGTGTTCTGCTTGGACAGACAGACTGTTCTTTACATGTTGGCTCTGTGCTTCCTGACCTAATGCCATTCCATTGCGATGGCGTCCCCAAGCCCACGCTGCACTAACTGCCAGGAACACAAGCGCTGTTTGTTACGTGGGGTGTGGCCACAGATATATGAAACCCCTACATTCTCTGGGAAGCAGCCGGTATCTCAATATTTACAGCAGAGTCTTACAGAGAGCTTCAAAGAGGCATTATTCACTATTGCCGTCATTCCTACCCTACAGGATAGCGATGACCGCTTCATATTCCTACTGGGCTCATTATCAGGAATATATCAAGGTATAGCATACCCAAACAATACATGTGCCTCAAAACAATGTGCATTGAACTAGATCTGAACTGGGGAGACAGCACATGCCAGTTGGTTGGACTAAGTAATGACAGAAGCACATGGCTGTGCTGCAAATGCCAGTTGGTTGGGCTAAGCAATGACAGAAGCACATGGCTGTGCTGCAAATGCCAGTTGTTTGGGTTAAGCAATGACAGAAGCACATGGCTGTGCTGCAAATGCCAGTTGTTTGGGTTAAGCAATGATAGAGGGGCATGGCTACACTGCAAATGCCAGCTGGTTGGGCTAAGCAATGATAGAGGGGCACTGCTGCACTGCAAATGGCAGTTGGTTGGGCTAAGCAATGATAGAGGGGCACGGCTGCACTGCAAATGGCAGTTGGTTGGGCTAAGCAATGATAGAGGGGCACGGCTGCACTGCAAATGCCAGCTGGTTGGGCTAAGCAATGATAGAGGGGCACGGCTGCACTGCAAATGCCAGCTGGTTGGGCTGAGCAATGATAGAAGCACATGGCTGCAGCTATGCGGGTGAAGAGATTTATAGATTTGCACACCTGTACTGCACCCAATAAAAGGAAGCAGGTAGGGCTCTTGCATATGGAAGTTTTTCCCTAATCTTTCTTATAGGCCTGTCCGGACACAGGCACATCAGAGTGCCAAAAGCAGATGGAATGCAACATGATGTGTTCCAGCTGCATTTGGTTCATGGGTGTGTGTCATTATAGGCCAATAGGAAAGATTAGGTTGTGATTCATCCTACGATCCCCTGTGGTGGAATGCAGGACAAAACGCCCAAGTGTAAGGGCCCTGATAGAGGAGTCCATTCTAGTTTTTAGTCCATTTGAGTTTTTCAACAAGGGCAATGGAGGGTGTTTTGCGCTATTTTGTCACCACTCACTGTGGCAATTTAGATACAGTTCGGGGAAGAGTGAACTTGTTGCCAGGCGACTAATCTCTCTGGCCAATGGTTGATGTCCCTGAGAAAGATTTATTTAGAATAGAAATCATGTCTCTTAAGGTGGTCATACACCGAGAGATCCGCTCGTTTGGTGATGTCGCCAAACGAGCGGATCTCTCCCTGATATGCCGACCTTGAGGTGGGCGATATTGGGCTGATCCGATTGTGGGCCCTAGGGCCCAAGGATCGGATCACAACACAGGGTATATGGGCGGTTGAATCGCGGGATCAACGAACAGATGCGGCCGCGATCCAACTGGATTTTTAATCCTGCCCGATCAAACATCTGGCCGACTTTCGGCCAGATATCCATCGGAGCAGCCTGTCAGAGGGCCGGGCCGTAAAAGCTGTCGCCGGTCAGAGTCGGCAGATTATCTTGATTATCTTGCATTGATGTACTAGCCTGGAGGTGAAGCAGCCCTCTAAGGCTAAGGCCAGACGGGGAGATTCGGGGGAAATTTGTCGCCTTGCGACTTCTCGCCCCCGAACCTCCCCGAATAGACAGGCACCGCTGCGCACCGGCATAGCTTAAAAACGCCGGCGCGTGTTCACACGGAGCGGCGCGATTTTTAAAATCACTCCAAATTGCCTCGCCAGGCGACAAATTTCCCCCGAATCTCCCCGTCTGGCCTAGCCCTAAATGTGAAGATTATGCAAATCCACACTTGAATACTTGAACTACTGCTCACACTACATACACTACACCAAGAGAAAAGCTAAAGGCCAAAGGCTGAGTGAGGGCTGGCTTGTGTGTTATAGGGGAATATTCTACAGGACTTCAATGTATATGTTCCCAACAGAAAAACAAACCCCTTGTTATCCCAGGTCTCAAACATTACCTGTGGAAATTTCAACACGGCATAAGAACATGTATAAATGTGAATACCGAGACCCTCCTTACTGCGCAGGGATATTTACCTTTCTTTCCAGCTCTTTAAACAACACTGCTAGATGGCACCGTCCTTTATCATGAGCTTCAAAAACCTAACGGGGGAAAAAAATATGTTATTACAAAAGTTGCAACTTCAGTTTCCAAGACTAAAAAAAACCCAACATATTTAAATAGACAGCTAGACAGACCGTATGATACTCTCAAACACATTGCTATACAGTAGAACCCCCATTATATTTTTTTTCAGGGGACCAGGAAAAAGATTATGTAAAATCCGGGAAAAATGTAAAATCAGGGAAATGTTAGATAGAGGACATATTTAAATAAAAAAAATGTTTTAGTCTCACCAACTTGATTCTCGTATAATCTCACTGTTCTTAAGGAAACCACCAAACAGTGTCATAGAAGACACGTGTGTGCGGGCAGAAACCCATTATCCGGAAAAGCTCAGAATAACAGAAAGGCCATCTCCCATGAACTACATTTTATTCAAATAATTGAAATGTTGAAAAAGGATTTCCTTTTTTTGTTTCTGTACAGGTATGGGATCAGTTATCCTGAAAACCCATTATCCAGAAAGCTCAGAATTACAGAAAGTCCCATCTCACATAGGGGCAAATTCACTAAGATCCGAAAATTAGCAAATTCACTAAAAGTGCGAATTTACACTCAGGTCGGCGAACGGTAGCGTAGTTGCGTTAGCGTTACTTTGCCAGGCAGAGCGCTATTACGCTAGCGAAACCTAATTTGCATAGGGCGGGAACTTTAAGTTATAATAGAATTATATGTTACAGCCACTACATTCCACTACACAAGCCGGCGTTTTTTTGGGACTTAGAAAAGATTTTACATTATTTTTTTCAACCTCCTATCTATTGTATTGAACTTCGCCTGTTCTGACCAGGTGAAGTAACGTCTAGCGTAAGTGGTAACGTTGAGGAAAATGTTCATCTTAGTGAATTTGCGAAGTTACGATCCTTCGTCAGTGCGCAACTTCACCTGGCGTAAGGGTGCGAAGTTGCGCAAGTCTATCTTCTTCGCTAGCGAAAATTCACCAGAGTCCGTGTTAGTGAATTTGCAAAGTTGCAAAATGACGTCACGCTGGCGAATTAGCACTAGTGTTAGATGATTCGCGCTTTAGTGAATCTGCCCCATAGACTCAATTTTTTCCAAATAATTGAAATTTTTAAAAATGATTAAAAATCGTTCTCTGTAATAACAAAACAATACCTTGTACTTGATCCCAACTAAGACAGTTAATACTTATTGGAAGCAAAACCGGCCTAATGGGATTATTTAAAGGAGAACTAAACCCTAAAATATGAATATGGCAAAAAATGCAACGTTTTATATAATGAACTTATTGCACCAGCCTAAAGTTTCAGCTTGTCAATATCAGCAAT
Organism: Xenopus borealis; assembly: GCA_024363595.1. NCBI lineage: Eukaryota > Metazoa > Chordata > Amphibia > Anura > Pipidae > Xenopus > Xenopus borealis. Next base: position 156,785,540 of record CM044439.1, read on the forward strand.
GATCCAGGACTTCAAACTTGTCACAGGGGGTCACCATCTTGGAAAGTGTCTGTGACACTCACATGCTCAGTGGGCTCTGAGCAGCTGTTGAGAAGCTAAGCTTAGGGGTCGTCACTAATTATCCAGCAGAAAATGAGGTTGGCCTGTAATATAAGCTGATGCTACAGGACTGATTATTAAATTCTGATGCTAATTGCACTGGTTTCTGTGCTGCCATGTAGTAATTATCTGTATTAATGACTAATCAGCCTTATATTGTGACTATATTTCTATGACACTATCAGGTGTATATTGTGAGTGGGTCCCTAAGCTCAGTAAGTGACAGCAGCACAGAGCATGTGAATCAGTGAATCAGCAGAAAAGAAGATGGGGAGCTACTGGGGCATCTACTGGGGAGACACAGATCTTTACTGCTAAAGGGTTGTGCACTATGCTGTGCTGTCCTGCAGTAGTTTCACATTTTTGCACTTGCTCTTCTTGTCTGTTGTCCGGTACGGTTGTTGTGTACTGTACTAACGTATATGAATGAAATGACAAACTAACTCTTGACTCTTGTGGTTGCCTTGGGCTGATACAGAAGCACAAAACATCATGTACAACATTTATAACCTACTTCTTTAGTTTAACTTTCCTTGTCCTTTAAGATTTACATGATATAACAGTAACTGAGAAGTTGGGTCACCCTTGTGCTTTGATACAGGATTACCAATCAGCAAATAGATTAGTTAGATCAATAGTTAGAAAACATAACATCTGATAGGCCGCTATGAGCAACATCACCAGTAATGTTTCAATCCACATTTTAGGCTAAGGCCAGACGGGGAGATTCGGGGGCATTTTATCGCCTGGCGACTTCT
>CM044439.1:156810108-156822040 GCA_024363595.1 Xenopus borealis
CAGACGGACTACACAAGGGTAACACAAATACAGACGGACTACACAAGGGTAACACAAATATAGCCGGAGTACACAAAGCAACACAACAGTAACACAAGGGTAAGACCTAAGGGGAGGCCCAAGGCAACTTCCCTCTCTACCAACCTTGAAACAAGGGCTGTGCGGGGCAATAATTATGCAATGGGCATATGAAGCTGGGGGGCAATAAGGAAGCAGCACAGGGCACACTAATGACAGGGGCTGATGCCCAGGGCTGGTTCCCTAGTCAGGGAATGTAAATAACAGCACAAAGAATGTGTAACAAGTGTTATATGCAGTATATAGGAATAAATACATAGGGGAGGGGTGGGGTAGGAGGAACCTGCTGCATCTCTCAAGCTGTTACTGAACTGCAACTCACAACCCTACCGCCAGAAGTCTTTCATGGAGGTGCTGGGAGTAAGGTTACAGGCTGGACATCACTGATTTATGGAACCCTCCCGCCCCTCAGACTGGGGCTCCAACATTCATGGGATTCTAGTTCCCCCCGACCTTGATTATTGCGCCCGGCTCAATCATACTCGCTGCCAGTACCAGGAGGCAGAGACAGACTATGGCATGAAGAAAAGAAGCAGCAGGGCGGGTTACTCACCGCTACACTCCAGCCGCGCGCTGCGAGCTCCTGCGACTACCTCTGTATCCTCACTGCCGCTTGCTTTCAGCCAAACACCGCGCTTGCGCACACACCCCCAGCTTGCTCTACGGCACTCAGAGTAAAAGGCTTGGCGGCAGTGTGCGTCTGCGCAGTAGAGGGGTGCGGTGTAGGATCTGTGGGCGGGAAGGAGCGCCGTTGCGTCACTGGTTGCTAAGGGCTCTGTTGAGGTGGGGTGACAGAGCGATGCAGGATGCAGCTGTCCGACTATCAAGCGCTGTCACGTGTTCCGCTGCCAGGGTTAGCGCGGGATATATTGGCAGGTGTCAGCTTTGATAAGGGGGGGTGTTAGTGAGTGATTTACAGACGGGTTCATGAGTAGCGAGTAATATTTGGATAGGGTTCAGCCTCGGGAGAGAATAATGAGGTGATTTTAAGTAACTAGACGAGCCAACAAGTTGATAGAGGGGTGATAAACCGGTATTATCTCCATACTCCCCAAAATATCTGAGTGAAATTACAGAAAAAGGTTCCTTCATGTTTGACATTGTGGCTCCTAGATTTATATGGCACAGTCTGACCATCCCCCAGGATCTGACGCCAGCTCCATCTGTAACTAGGGTTGCCACCTTTTCTTGAAAAAAATACCGGCCTTCCTATATTTTTATCTTTTTTTTCTATTAATAACATTGGGCCAACTATCAAAAATACCGGCCAGGCCGGTAAAATACTGACCAGGTGGCAACCCTATCTGTAACCCCTACCCTTTGTGTACCTTGTTTCTCTTCTTGTGTCTGTAATCATGGCCCGGGGCAAGTCAGAGGGCAGTGGACAAGGTTTTTCGGTCGTGGGGCTAGGGTTGCCACCCAGCCGGTATTTTACCGGCCTAGCCGGTAAAACACCAGCCAAGGCCGGGGCTGGTATTACAAATTTACCGGCAATGTAGCTGCCTGTAAATTTGAAATACCCCTTAAAAATGGCCCTTGCCTTGCCTTGCCTAAATCTAATAAAAACTTACCTTTCTCGCATCTTCAGCCGATCCTTCGTGTGGCTCCACCCCCTTTGACATCACATCACGCCCCTTTTGACGTCACGCCGCTATAAAAAATTTTAAAAGGTGGCAACCCTACGTGGGGCCCAGTTTCCCACCGGACCAATTCAACCCTGCTAAAGCCACTGAAGAAGCCTGGTGAGTGAAATGTGCATCAGGGTTTGGTCTTTGGTAGGTTAGGATCAGGTCTGGACTGAAAATTAAAATAGACCCTTGCATTTCATTTACACAGAGGCCCAATCAGCCCCCACCAGCCCACTAAATAGTGAATTTCTATGGGACCTAATAGTCGGGCCTGGTCAGGATCTCCAAAGTAGTATACTATTGCCTTGAGAAAAGGCACGTTTTATATATACAGTATATATATATATATATATATATATATATATATATATAGAAACTATTGGAGGCCAGCACAACACGTAAGTAGGTAAATGTTGCCTGGGTGCGATAAGCCCAAAAAGTAGATCTAGAGTGCTAGCCGAAACGTCAGTCTTTGCTTTGAATAATAAACACCATTTTTTCTTCATAAGACCTGTGAGTGCGTACCTTCCTCGATGCTATATATATATATATATATATATATTTACAAATAGATATTTGTTTATATATATATATATATGTATATATAATGTGCCTTTTCAATGTTCAATTGTATTTTGCCTGACGAAGGGGCTTGTGTGCTCTGAAAGCTTGCATATTGTTACTTATTCAGTTAGCCAATAAAAGGTATCACCAAACTTTATGTTTTATATATTTTTTCGAATGGCTAACATGGTACTACATCTTAATACCTGAGAATCTACTGGCAGTCTTACTTGTATTTTCAATAAATGATAGATTAGAAGCCTGATGAGGCCCACATAGAGGCCCAATCAGCCCACAGAGTCCCAAACAGCCCCCACCATCCCACTAAATAGTGAATTTCTATGGGACCTTATAGCAGCCCCTCTGGCATTTGCCAGAACCAAAAGATTGCCAGTCGGGGCCTGGTTAGGATCTCCAAAGTAGTTTACTATTGCCTTGAGAGTCTACTGGCAGTCTTACATGTATTTTCAATAAATGATAGATTATTTTTTTAAGGATCTTTGTTTCATGATCTCACCATCTATGGGAAAGTCTCACTTAGACATTAAATCAGTAAATAAGTCATGTAATAAAACCTGATTTTGGCACATTTTGAATGACAACAGAAATCACCATTGTACTTAGGTACTTGGCACGTCAAGCTTTTAATTCATCAGTGCATTTCTGCCCACAAAGAAATAAAATGGCTCTGCTAGTCACAGGTTTAAATGACTGCTTGTAACCCTAGGAATGAGCCTTAGGGCACCTGCCTGCTGGTAGCTTTGTTCTTCTAGAACTGAGTATCAGCTTGCCTTTATCTGTTTTACTTATTAACAGTGTTATACCACCCATTACACATGGCTTACACATCTGCTGTACTTAAGGCATGGTTGAGAATTATTGGTGCCTTATTTTCTGTAATATTTGCATGCTGAGCATTATGGTTCAGCTTCCATCACCTTTTCTCCATTACCATGGCGAGGGCCCAGCTCAGAGAGAGGGTCCATGTTTTAAAGGTCAGTAGCTGTGGTAATTGAAGAGATTTCAGCCGATCTCCCCTTCCAGCTGTTACACGTATCTCAATAGCAATTGGTTTCCCAGAGTGCCTTTTCGTTGTAAAATAGTAGATGCTGTCATTCAGCAGGACATCAAAATATCTATATATTTAATAATGGCTGTAATAAAAATAATACTATTCTGTACTTCTGAAAATACCTGCCCACTGGACTCTTCTATACAACACAAGACTTGTCTCTTGAATAATTTTCTTGTAGAGTGATGATTCTGTACTTCAACTGTGCCATTGTATCTTACTTACTAGGATGCTCACAAGATGCCCAAACAGGGAACTGTAAGCACTTCTGAGTCTAAGTATTGCGCTTTAGGCAGTTTGTTGGATTTTCAGCCTTTAAATGAGCTTTGCTGAGGAGCTTCATCCTACTTCATCTATCTATCTATCTGTCTATCTATCTATCTATCTACTATCTGTCTGTCTGTCTGTCTATCTATCTATCTATCTATCTATCTACTATCTGTCTGTCTGTCTATCTATCTATCTATCTATCTATCTATCTATCTATCATCTATCCCTCTATCTATCTATCAATCATCTATCTGTCTACTATCTGTCTGTCTGTCTATCTATCTATCTATCTATCTATCAATCATCTATCTGTCTACTATCTGTCTGTCTATCTATCTATCTATCTATCTATCATCTATCCCTCTATCTATCTATCTATCTTTCTATCTATCTATCTATCTATCTATCTATCTATCTATCTATCTGTCTACTGTCTGTCTATCTATCTATCTATCTATCTATCTATCTATCATCTATCTATATATCTATCTATCAATCATCTATCTGTCTACTATCTGTCTGTCTGTCTGTCTATCTATCTATCTTTCTCTCTCTCTATAAATCTAGCCATAGTCATCATTATCTCTCTCTCTCCCTCTCTCTGTCTAGCTATCATGCATCCAGCCATTATCTATCTTTCTCTCTCTCAGTCTGTCTGTCTGACTATCTATCTACACTTGAATATAGTCATAGTTACTGTGTTAAAGGAACAATTCAATGTAAAAATAAAAACTGGATAAATAGATAGTCTGTGAAAAATAAAAAATGTTTCTAATATAGTTAGTTAGGCAAAAATGTCATCTATAAAGGCTGGAGTGTGTGGATGTCTAACATAATAGCCATTATGTAATTTCCTGCTTTTCATCTCTCTAACTCTGAGTTAAGGTGGCCATAAACATCGCCAAACGAGCAGAACTCTCCTCGATATTCCCACCTTGAAGCATGCGATATCGAAATGATCCGATCGTGGGCCCTAGGGCCCAACGATCGGATAAGAATGGCACAGATACGGGCGGTCGGATCGCTGGACCACATCAACGAAAAGATGCAGCCCGACGGGATTTTTAATCCTGCCCAATCGACATCTGCCCGACTTTCGGCCAGATATCGATCTGGGAAGCCAGTCGGAGGGCCCCCCACACGGGCCGATAAGCTTTTATCGGCCCATGTATCGCCACCTTTATTCAGCGACTTGAACTGGGGCCCACATGGGACATAACTGTTCAGTGAGTTTGCAATTGATCCTCAGCATTCAGCTCATATTCAAAAGCAACAGCTATGACCTATGTAGTCTCTGATTGGTTACTGCCTGGTAACCAATCAGTGGAAACCAAGAGAACTGAAAAGCAAGTAGTGTTCTGTTATATTAGACATCCAGTCTCTCCAGCCTTTATACATTACATTTATGTCTAACTAACTATATTAGAAACATTCTCTATTTTGCACAGCCTATCTATTTACCCAGTTTTTATTTTTATACTGAACTGTTCCTTTAAAGAAGAATTGTGTATCCGTGCTAATAGGGCACAAGAAGTACATCTGTACAGTATGTGGAATCATCTTCACATTCCTGCTTTTTTATTGCTGTATAATATATTTTTTCCTTGTACTTTTGAAAAAAATGTATCCATATTTACAGTACATTTGTAGTAATTCAGCACAACCTGGCAAGGCAACTATTTTTGGCATTTGTTTACCTCCTCTGGCCTCTTGTGCTTACTTTAAGCCTAGATAGATTTCAGCCTGTGTATGTATATGTATGGAGTTTACTGCAACAGTTTTCACATTTTTCTGATGTGTTAACAAACATGGGACTTGTCTATTCAACTATATATATATATACACACAGTATATACAAACCTTTACATACATGTACTATAAATCTGTGTGTTTGCTTTAAGAATAAAAGTCTGTGTTTACATTGTGTAATAATGTTGAACTGTGACTGTAGATCAATGAACTAAGCACACTTTGATATTGTTCATATTTTATTTACAGTGCTTTCAAGTATTGATTATGTAATTTTTATCTTACAATGTTTGTTCACCTATGTTAATTTTTATTATGTTATAGAATTCCTACGTCCAAGCATCTATTTAATTGGTCTTCATTTTTCCTTTTTTTATAGTTTTTAAATTATTTGCCTTCTTCTTCTGACTCCTTCCAGCATTTAAATGGGGGGGTCACTGACCCCATCTAAAAAGCAAATGCTCTTTAAGGCTACAGATGTATTTGTATTGCTTTTATTAATCATTTTTCTATTCATGCCTCTCCTATTCATATTCTAGTCTCCAGGGTCAGACTGGGCACAGGACCCCTGGTTAAAAAAAATGGTTTTCGTTTTTATTTGTGGTTTTTGAGTTATTTAGCTTTTTATTCAGGAGCTCTCCAGTTTGCAATTTCTGCAAGCAGTGAAAATGACCCTGGCAACCATGCATTGATTTGAATAAGAGACTGGAATATGAATAGGAGAGGCCTGAACAGAAAGATAAGTAATAAAAAATAGCAATAACAATACATTTATAGCTTTACAGAGCATTTGTTTTTAGATGGGGTCAGTGATCCCCATTTGAAAGTTGGAAAGAGTCAGAAAAAAAGGCAAATACTTAAAAAGTATAAAAGAAATAATGAAGACAAAATCAAAAGTTGCTTAGAATTAGCCATTCTATAACATACTATACTTTAACTTAAAGGCTAACCACCCCTTTAAGTGAAAATTGGTTTATTTTTAAACAAAGATCCATATTTTTCATCATAAAATTACCCAAGAGCAGTTAATAATGGGTTTAATGTCAATTTCTATTCTGTAAGGACTGACAAAAGAAAGGGAAAGGCTATCCTCAGGTTTGATTCACATGATATATGTTGTTGGAAGGTATTCCCCTTATTGTCTCGGTTACTGTTTTCCAAACATTTCTTTTCATGGTAGACTTTTCAGACCCAGTATCTACTGTTGGACCAGGGATTTAGAGCTTCTGCTAGGCTCCTGATTTTAGTAAATGCTTAAAATACAGGTCAAGCCTGGGTAGGGTTGCCACCTTTCCCTGTGGCTGAAGCCGGACAGGGGGGTGGGCCTGTGACATCAGTGGGCGGGCCTGTGACGTCGGTGGGCAGGCCCGTGACGTCATGGGCGGAGCTATGATGCCGATTGGCCGATCGCGGCGTCAATCAAGCTAATCCCGCCCGGTTTTCCTTATTTGGAAAACCGGGCAGGAAGCATTGACCTGGGCAGCCCTTCAAAATACCGGGCTGTCCGGGTCAAAACCGGACAGGTGGCAACCCTAAGCCTGGGGGCAATGGGACCCAGGTATTTGTAGGTATACCACAGCCCTCCTCCAATGTTTAACTGTTGTCTTAAAGGAACAGAAAGACTAAAAAATGTAAATGTATTAGGGGCACTAAGTTTTCTGGACCAAGGAGGAAACACCAGTCCAGCACAGTTCGAGGTATCCGAAGGGAGTGAAGAAGAAGAGTAGTCAAAGTCCAGGCAAATGGGTCAATGCAGGCAGAAAGGTTCAAAGTCTAAATAACAGGCCGAGGTCAAACACCGGATTCAGTAATAACAAGGAATAAGTCACACCCAGGAACACACAAATTAGAACCTATTATTGGGCAAGGTCTGCAATGTTCTGGCTTCTTATATAGGCCTATTTGGCACCAAATGAGCATGATAATGTCATGACGCTGGCGTCAAGACACTGCGTCCATTCTGATGTGCTGGCGTGGAGACGCTGAGCAGATTTGACACATTGGCGTCAGAATGTGCCACCTGGGAGACCTGGACGCCGCCATCTTGGGAAGTATTCCTTACAGTATGGATGTACAAATCCGACTTTCATATTGTGCTGTACAATATTATAGTTATTTTACGTATACGGACTTCATTTGCATATAGTGCCTTTCAGTATTGTTATACAACTTTTTGTATTAATCTCAAACTTCTGATTTTTTGAAAAGCTCTCCCTGCCTAATTAGGATATGGGCTGGCATGACACATATTACCTTGATTTCACTGAACTAATTTCCTGGATTAAATATTACAGAATTATCTATGAAATTAATGCATGGTTTTAACAGGTTATTGCCTAAAACTTGTTTTACTGTTGTACAGATGCTCTATGACACCCTAAGGACTGATACAGATATGGGACCTGTTATCCAGAATGCTCTGGACCTGGGGTTTTCAGGATAACTGATCTTTCTGACCTTCATACCTTAAATCTACTAGAAAATAATTTAAACATTTAGGGGCAGATTTACTAAGCTCGGGTGAAGGATTCGAATGCAAAAAATTCGAATTTTCAAATTACATTTTAGGCTACCTCGACCATCGAATTGGCTAAATTGAATGATTCCAATAAATCGAACGATTCGAATAAGAAAATTGTTCGACCATTCGCTGGTGGAAGTACTTGCCCTTTAAAAATTTTTTAGATTGCCTAGTATGCCAGATTAAACCTACCGAGCTGCTATATTTGCCTTTGGGAAGCTCCCATATGCTTTTCCTGAAGTTTTTTTGATCAAATAGAAATCATTCAATTTCTCGAAAAAATTGTACGAATTGTACAATTCGTACAAATTTTTACTGAAATCAGATGTTTTGTACGATTTTTTCGTGAAATTGGATGATCACTATTCGAACGTGCGATATATATCGAATAGTGGTAAAATCCTATGAATTCGCTAATCGATTCAGTCGGATTCTACTTCGGGAAAAATTCAAGGGTCGAATTCAAGGGGTTCTTAACCCTCGAAATTCGACCCTTGATAAATCTGCCCCTTAGGGTCTGGTTTACTAAAAAGCTCATTCTTCCAGGTCATGGTATATCTGTAGAAATAAATCAAATCAACTGGACTTGCTGTGTTCTTTCTTGCTGATGTTTCATCCAAATGGCTTTCTCAATTCAGAATTACTTGTAAATAAGATCTTTCTGGTATAAATAGCCTGGGATGTTGCTCCGATCAGAATAATCAGTTTATCATAATCAGCAAGGATGTAATAAAGTTAGGTGTTAATTGTATTAGCATATTAGCATGATTGGAGGTTTGAGGTGTTATTAAACCTTCCAGGGTAGTCTCAGTTTTTTATGAAAGCAAAGTCGACCAAACTCCCTTCCACAAATTGAACTAATTTATTAATAATTTCTCTTGAACAAAACATCACGACAAAGTCGAGCATCAATTCACGTTTTGTGCTTTATGTGCCGAAAACTCAAGTTTATCGATTTCTTGGTGCACGATAGTGGAGAGCTCTACCTGGTTGAAGATAACTAGTTGAAAGTGCAGGGTGCTTAACTGGAAGGCCCTTCCCTTGCACAGGGACTAGATTTGGGTTGTCGGACGAAAACCCTATTTCATCTCTGATCTCCAAATACACTCCTTCGCTCAATCTTCGTCTACTTCTGCCAATTCTCATTTTCAAGACTTCTCTCGGGCTTCTGCTTTTCTCTGGAACTCTCTGCCTTGAGCTGTCAGACTTTCTCCTTCTTTCCAAACTTTCAAATACTCCTTAACAACCCTTAATTAAAGAAGCTTATTAAATGTACTTTAATTAATTAATCACTGCTCTATCATAAAATCAAAAAATTGTGTCTCAAATCCTAATGTCTCAATTGTACCCTAACCTTTAGTTTGTAATTTCCCGACAAAATTTTTCTTTGCGGGTAAAAAATCCACAAATCGTAAAAAATACAAATTTCACAAATTTTTTGGTATCTCCAACAGTAACCCCGAATGTCACAAATTTTTCGTGATTTTCACCTGAAAACTATGGATTATTGCACGAAACGCAGTGCAGAGCAAAAAATCATTGGGATCTCTCCCTTTGACTTATATGCAACCTTGAAAGGTCTGAGATGCTGGATTTTCAGATTCTGACTTTTCCATCCTCGCTGTTTGATAAATTCCGAAAAATTTGTGATTTTTATTTTTTTTTAAAGTCTGATTTTTTGGAAAAAAAATCACAAATTGTTCATGATTTTTGCAAAACAGATTTACTATATTGAAATGAATAAAAAATTTTCAAAAAGATTCAAATTCGAATTTTCGATATATTTTTGGAGGCCACTTCGACCATCTAATTTTTAAAATCCTATCGATTTGAATGATTCAAACAATACAAATAAAATTCTATTCTATTTGAATATTCGACAGTCGAATTACTTGCCCTTTAAATTTAAATTCAACTGCCTAGTTTGCCAGATTAAACCTACTGAATTGCTATTAAACCCTATGGGAAGCTATAGGATCGAATAAAAAAAAATTTGATTGATGGTTAAAATCGTTCGATTCAAACTATTTAATCGTTTGATTGAATTTCGGTAAAACCCTTCAAATTCGATGTTCCAATTTGAAGGTTTTAATTTCGACCACAATTCTCCGTTGAATTCGACCAATAGTAAATCAATAGGAATTCTGCCCCTTATTGTATGATAAAAAAAATTTAGTTTTCCCCTTAAAAACCTTGACCATAAATAATCGAGGTTTAATAAATAGGCCCCTAAATAAACCCAATAGGCTGGTTCTTCCTCCAGTAAGGATTAATTATATCTTAGTAGGCCCCTAAATAAACCCAATAGGCTGGTTCTTCCTCCAGTAAGGATTAATTATATTTTAGTTGGAATCAAGTACAAGGTATTGTTTTATTGCCACAGAGAAAAAGGGAATCGTTTTTAATAATTTGGATTATTTGGATAAAATGAAGTTTATGGGGAGATGGCCTTCCCATAATTCAGAGCTTTCTGGATAATGGGTTTCCAGATAATGGATCCCATACTCATATTTACAGTATGCATTAAATTTAAACCTTGGCTTTAATGGGTGAAATCTGCAGCATGTTGGTGGGTCCATTGTTTTGATAGCAACTAATTATAAATGGATCTTATCTGAACAAAATAAACATGGATATCATAGCCATTCTCATCATCCTGTAGTGGAATATATAGAGCCAAATAAAACACTGGGGAAATATGAAAAGTGCCATGGAAATATGTTGCTAGACACAAAGCTAATATTCCACTGTCTTTCATCGGATTACTCGACTGAATAATTTAATACTACAATATAGATGACCCGAAGAAAGGATTTTAATTCTGCAGTGTCCTGGCAAATCTGCTGATGACATAAAACTATGGAGGGAACTGAACACACAGCAGTATTTCAATCTGTTATGTAGCTTGGCTGACCTGTGATAAATGGGCTTTAATGCTGACAAATGCAAGCTATTCCACATTGCACAGAAAGATAAACACAAGCGCAACTATCAATGTGATGGAATTACATTTCATGAAAGTGATTTAGGGGGAAAAATTCAAGCAGTGTTTAGGTAACTACTATTATTAGTATGATTGCTACTACAGGACTTGTTATCTGGAAACCCGTTATCCAGAAAGCTCCAAATTACAGAAAGGCAGTCTCTCATAGACTTCATTTTAAACAAATAAAGTCTTTAAAGATGATTTCCTTTTTCTCTGTAATATTAAAACAGTAGCTTGTACAGAATGGGACCTGTTATCCAGAGTGCTTGGGACCTGGGGCTTTCCAGATAATGGATCTTTCCATAATTTGGATCTTCATGCCTTAAGTCTACTAGAGAATCATGTAAACATTAAATAAACCCAATAGGCTGGTTTTGCTTCCAATAAGGATTAATTATATCTTAGTTGGGATCAAGTACAAGCTACTGTTATTTTTAAGACAGAGAAAAAGGGAATCATTTTTAAAAATTTGGATTATTTGGATAAATGGAATCTATGGGATATGGCCTTTCCATAATTCTGAGCTTTCTGTAAAATGGGTTTTCGGATAAGGGATCCCATACCTGTACTTGATCCCAACTTAAATATAATTAATGCTTATTGGACGTAAAACCAGCCTTTTGGGTTTAATCTTTACATGATTTTGTAGTAGATTTAAGATCCAAATCATGGAAAAATCCGTTATCCAGAAAACCCCAGGTCCTGTGCATTTTGGATAACAGGTCCTATACTTTATTAGTATTAGTTGCAGTTCATCTTATTTCTAAAGCAACAAAAACATATGCAGTACAGGTATAAGATTTGTTATCCAGAAACCCATTATCTTCAAATTACAGCAAGGCCATCTCCCATAAACTCCATTTTAACCAAATAATTAAAAAATGTAAAAATTAATTAATTTTTTTCTGTATTAATAAAACAGTAGCTTGCTCTTAATCCCACCTAGGATATAATGAATCCTTACTAAAGGCAAAACAATTATGTTTAAAGGGATACTGTTTTTCCAAAACGCATCAGTTAATAGTGCTGCTCCAGTAGACTTCTGCACTAAAATTCATTTCTCA
>CM044439.1:156830933-156872173 GCA_024363595.1 Xenopus borealis
CTCCCCTGTCTGTTCCTCCCTCCCCAGTCTGTCCCTCCTGTGTCCCTCACTTCCCTGTCTGTTCCTCCCTCCCCTGTTTGTCCATCCCCTGTCTGTTCCTCCCTCCCCAGACCGTCCCTCCTGTGTCCCTAAGTTCTCTGTCTGTTCCTCCCTCCCCTGTCTGTCCCTCTCTCCCCTGTCCGTCCCTCCCATGTCCTGCCCTCCGCCGTCTGTCCCTCCCTTGCCCCAAACTACCCTCCACTTCCCCTTCATGTGCCTACATTATGCGCACGCACGCTGGGGGTGGGGTTAGCCGTCACACTGCCTAAGGCGCCTGTTCAGCTTGGTCCGGCCCTGCCTCTCACATCCTTTGTGCAACTCCACTTACAGGCATGATATGGGCCTGTGTTCAGCTACACTGTGGAATTCAGTATAAAAATGCAAACTCTTACTCAACAGATGATCTACATGGTTGGCCTTAGCCTAACAATTTGGTTTAATGAAAATGAAGTTGCGTTGCTTATATTCCACAGTATAAGGTCACTTGTCACACAAACAATTTCATCATCATATTTAAATGGTGGAGCCACTGTTATAATGAATAGTGGTTTTTCACAATGATCTAAGAAGTAATTGTCTCTCCTTTAAAGGGGTTGTTCACCTTTGATTTCATTTTTAGTATGATATAGAGAGGGATATTCTGAGACTATTTGCAATTGGTTTTCATTTTTATTATTTATGTTTGAGGTATTTAGCTTTTTATTCAGCATCTCTCCAATTTCAGCAATCTGGTTGCTAGGTTCAAAATTCCCCTAGCAACCATACACTGATTTGAACAAGAGACTGGGATATAAATAGGAGAGGGTCTAGCTAGAAAGATGAATAATAAAAAGTAACAATAATAATACATTTGTAGCCTTCCAGAACATTTGTCTAAGTTGGGAAACTGGGCAGCAAACTGGAAAATGAGGTTCAATGTTGATAAATGCAAGGTTATGCACTTTGGCAAAAATAATATAAATGTTATTCACTAAATGGCAGTGTGTTGGGAGTTTCCTTAAGTGAGAAGGATCTTGGGGTTTTTATAGATAACAAGTTGTCTAATTCTGGGCTGTGTCATTCTGTAGCTACTAAAGCAAATAAAGTTCTGTCCTGCATAAAAAAGGGCATAAACTCAAGGGATGAAAACATAATTATACCTCTTTATAGATCCCTAGTAAGGCCTCATCTGGAGTATGCAGTGCAGTTTTGGACTGTTTCGCGAATTTATTCACCTGTGGCGAATTGCGGGAATTCGCCCATCACTATCCTTGCTGAATCTGCCCCTAAAATTAAACACCCCTTTAATTGTATATATATCATCCATAGTGATGATTCAATGTGAAAAAAATTGGCCATAGATTCCAGTGTGCACTGGAAATGCTAAAATATTTCCATGGTATGGAAAAAGTCTCCAGAAAAATAGCCCATTGACTTCAATGAGTTTCAGAAATTTTTGCTGTTTTGTGCATTTTTTGGCAGAGCAAAACGGGACAGATTTGCCCATCACTAATCACTTACCTGTTTCTTTTTTTGATGATACGAATAAAAAACATTGTAATATACCTGCTATCAAGGTTATTGTGAAATTCTGCTCATTATTCTAGCCAATGTTGGGATATAAAGACATAATTCAACTTTATATCTCTTACACCTTTCACACTTCAGTGCCTTTTCGTAGTAAAATAAAGCAGCCTCAGCTTCCTTGTTGTACTTTTATCCTGTTGGAAAGCAGTTCAGTGGCAATTAAAGTGGCACATCCATTAATGTTCATCCTGTGCAGCTGGGACATCCTAACTAGGGAAATGATAATCATATGTTAGAAAATCCTATAAAAAGCTCTGCTGCTGTGCTTATAGGAAACCTGCGCTCGGGGGGAAGTGTAAGCATAAGCAGTTTAGGAATGTTGTGTACAGTACAAGGGCAATTTTATGGGCAATATCCAAAAAAAAAAAACAGTATAGGATCCCTTATCCAGAAAGCGTTATCCACTAATCTCATAGGGGATAATTCAGTCAAGCCCGAAGCATCTAAAGCTAGCGCTAATTCGCCAGTGTGACGTCATTTTGCAGCGTCGACGATTTACTAACAGTGTCCCTGGCAGAAATTCACTAGCGAAGTAGATAGACAAGCGCAACTTTACACCCTTACACTAGGTGCAGTTGCGCACTGACGAAGGGATGTCATTACGCTAATTCACTAAGGGGCAGATTTACTAAATTCACATGAAGGATTCGAAGTTCGATCGAATTTTCAAAAACATTCGAATTTTCGAATGTTTTTTAAAACCACTTCGACCAGTGAATTTTGAAAATTTGATCGAATCAAATGATTCGATTAGTTCAAATAAAAATCTATTCCAATATTCGACAGTCAAATTACTTCCACTTTACATTTTTATTCGACTCCCTAGTTCGCCAGATTAAAACTACCGAATTGGCTTTTTATTCAATATTCAAATTTGAAGCATTTTCATTCCCACACTACTCCCAACATTTCCCATGGACCCTTAATAAATCTGCCCCTAAGATGCCCATTTTACTGAACGTTACCTCTTGCGCCAGACTTTACTTCGCCAAGGTCAGACCTGGCGAAGTTCAATACAACATGAGATTGAAAAAAAAAAGTTCAAGTTTTTTCTGTCCCAAAAAACACTGGCGTCTTTTACTTTAACAGGCGCAATCACACAGGTTAGTGAATTTGCCCCACAGACTCAATTTTATCCAAATAATCCATATTTTTTTAAATAATTTTCCTTTTCTGTGTAATAATAAAACAGTAGCTTGTACTTGATCCCAACTAAGATATAATTAATCCTTATTGGAAGCAAAATCAGCCTATTGGGTTTATTTAATGTTTACATGATTTTCTATTAGACTTAATGTATGATGATCCAAATTACGTAAAGATCCATTATCCGGAAAATGGCAGGTCTCGAACATTCTGGATAACAGGTCCCATACCTGTACTAGTTTGCTTTTGCGATTTCATTGTGAATTGCCTAGTGATGTCCATCAAGTCCATCATCCTTTCTTACTTCTAGATGATTCAAAAGTAGATGAAAAAAGTTTATATAGTAAATCTATCTCCAGTTTGCATCTGCTGGTTTCCTACTCCAGGAGGGCTTTCAGACCAGTCCGTGGATCAACAAAATCATTTTTTAAATTAATTTTCCTGAAGCTATCTACTGTATCTTTCACAACTTCACCATTCTCATTTCTCCTTAAAGGAGAGCCAAACCCTTAATTAAAAAAAACTCTACCCCTCTCCTCCCCGCTCCCACCCCCAGCCTAGGTGGTACCCTACATAAATGCCCCTAACTCTTTACTTACCCCTCAATGCAGATTCTGGGCATCAGAGTTCATGAGCGCCATCTTCTTCAGAAGATTCAGAAATCAGAAGATTCAGAAATCTTCAGGAAGGGAGCGGTGTGTCGGCACATGCGCAGTTGGAGAAGTCTTCCGACTTCGACACAGACTACTGTGCATGTGCCGAAGCGCCGGAAGAAGACCCAAAGATTTCCGAAGAGAAGAAGATTTCACCGGTGAACTCTGATTCCCTGAATCTGCACTGAGGAGTAAGTAAAGAGTTACCGGCATTTACCCATGGTACCACCTAGGCTGGGGGGGGGGGAGGAGCAAGGAGGGGGGGTCTATGTAGGGTGGGGGGTAGGGTTTTTTTTTTAATTAAAGGAAAAGTAAATGTTTTTCTTTTTCTATCTGTAAATTTGCTCTAAACAGCCCCCCAGATTAATGTACCTTAGTCCCTGCTGCAAGTCTGCTCTGGTTTCTGTGTTATCAGCAGCTTGTTTCCCCTTCTTCCTGGTGCAGAGTGAAGCCCTGCCCCTTAGCTTACTGAGCTGTCCATTTGCTGCTGTTCCACAATAGAGAGGAAGAGGGAGCCAGTGTTTCATTAGTAAGCTAGTTTCCCCAAGCAAAAGCTGCTACACACACTGCTCTCTGCTATGTCATAGTATGCAAATGATCTTCTGGACTAGTCCAAGATATAAAGTCAGCTCAGAAAGCTAAGGGGCTGGGCTTCACTCTGCACCAGGAAGAAGGTGAAACAAGCTGCTGATAACACAGAAACCAGAGCAGACTTGCAGCAGGGACTAAGGTACATTAATTTGAGGGGCTGTTTAGAGCAAATTTAGAGATAGAAAAAAAAAACGTTTACTTGTTCTTTAAGGTTTTGGTTCTCCTTTAAAGGGGTTGTTCACCTTTGAGTTAACATTAGTATGATGTAGTGTTATTCTGAGACAAATTGCAATTGGTCTTCATTTTATATCTTCTCATATCCTCACACAACGTTCCCTCTCTAGAAGCCTCCTACTGTCATGTGGAAATGCACCAGCAGATCTTTTGAGGGGGCCTCCTCTCAATACACTGTCTCAGTAAACTTCCAGTAGGTTCCAACTAATCTACTCCTGAATTCTCCAGTTACCTAACTGCTGCTCAGAGCTCTACCCTAATAACCAAAACTCTTCGTTGAGGCCCCAGGCTGCCCTACAGAGTAGCCCAGCTACCTCTCACCTCAGAGATGAGCCTGGTGCTGATCTCTTCACCTAATCATAGCAGCGCGCTTGCATTTTTGAGGATAGGAACCCCAAGAGGAAGTCAATGGCTCCTGCACTTCCTTAGATAGGGTCCTATAGACTAAACCCCTAAAAGTCAACCTTAAAGGGGGTTGCTCATCTTTAAATTAACTCTTAGTATGATGTAGAGAGTGATATAAAATTTGCAATTGTTTTTCATTTTTATGATTTCATTTAGCTTTTTATTCAGCAGTTCTCCAGTTTAAATTGCCAGCAATATTTTTGTTAGGGTCCATGCATTGACTTGACCAATCCATGACTGAGTTGCAGCCTGTTGGCCTATGCATGCTACTAAATGACGACCACTTTGACCCTAACAGAATATATTATTTATTATCAATCCATAGATGTGCTGCTCTCCCAACACGCCTTCTATTGCTCTTCCATACAGTGTAATATTCATAGACAATTTATACCTGTAAACTGAACCCTACAGATATCTTGGCATGTCTCCTTCAGTTCTACTGACTGAATTCAAAGAGAGGCACTTGTCCTTCATGCTTAGGCTTGTACAAATCACGCCTGTATTGATCAAAAGGAAGGCAAGAAAGAGAAAAACTATTGATGTAAAAGCCAGTTTAGCTTCAATGAGGGAATGAATTCCTTCCTTACTGCAATCAGGCAGTCGGATTTCGACTTAGATCATTATTCGAATTATTACCTTGATGGACTCCTTAAAGGTTGCTGTTAATGAGAGAATTGAACATTCCCAAATATATTTCAGGTTAATTAAGTTAATACTAGAGATGATATCGCACCGTGTTACGTGTGATTATGACACTTGGGGAAAGATTTACCAAGGGTCGAATTTGGAATTGAAAAAAATTCAAAATTCGACCATTGAATTGCTATTTTTGATCGAAAATGGATCGAATAAGTCCATTTTCTATCAAATTAAAATTGTTCAAATGCGTCATTCGATTCAAACGATTGGAACGATTTTGGTAAAAATCCTTCGAATTTCCAGATCTTAGGGGCAGATTTACTTGGAGGCAGATTTACTAAGGGTCGAAGTGAAAATTCAAATAAAATTCGAATTTTAAAAATTCAAAAAAATTCAAATTGGGTCCAATTTCAACCATTGAATTATTTTTTAAATTGCTTCTTTGATTGAAAATGGACTTAAAAATCTAATTCTAGTGGTTTTAGAGGTTTTTGAAGCCACAACTAAACTCACAAATTCTAAAACCACGAATGGCATGTTATTTATCTACGCATGCACAGATACACAAATCACTTATCGAAGAATTCCGAAGAGAAAAAGATGGCATATGTGAACATTAGGTGCATTTGCCTGGGGGGGTATTTTTTTAGGTAAGGGTTAAATTCTCCTTTAAGGGATTATTTACTAAAGTCCAGTTGGTCTTTTTGGGGCAAAACTTAAATTTTGTTTTGAGATTTATTATACAGCAAAAAGCCTGAATCCAAAAATCCGCCATCTCAGCCCTACCAAGGTTGTGTATAAGTCAATGACAAAGGTCCCTAACTTTTTTTTGAATATTCTGGGGTCTTCACTGGAATTAGCCCGAAAATCTGACCTTTTCTGTGTTTTCAGGCAAAAATCCAAAAATTTCGGGAAAAACCTTTTCTCTCGAGCCTCTCTCGGGGCTTTTATCTGAGATTTTTTTTAATAATAATTAAGTTCAAATTGTGGGGGTCAGATATTTTTTAATTAAATAATCAGAAAAATTAGAAAATAACCACTTAAAACATGCGAATCAGAAAAGTATGAACTGAAAATGATCTATTAGAGGTTTTCGTGGAATTTTTAGAGCTTTTTTTTTTAAAAAAGGAAATCAACAAATATTTAAAGATTGGTGGGGAAAAAAACAACATTAAAATTAACTAATTCATTTTTTTTTTTACACTTTTTTGTAGGGTATATATAGGTTGTAGTCAGGCAAAGTATTGCAAGTTGTGAATTGTAGTCCTGTGCAAATTGTATATAATGTTTCTCAGATTTTGGGGTTCAGACTGCCATGATTGCCCCCCTTATACTTTCTACTGTATATGCAAAAAAAGAGATATATTAATGCTTCTCCTTCCCTTTAAATATAAATCTATATTGTGTTGTTATCATATAACATTGTTTCAAAGCAGTGACGCACTACTGAGGTAAATGGTCTGGATCCGTTTAGATCTCGGGTTAATTGGGGTTGCTATGGTTCCCTAAGACAACGCATCAAGATGAAATAAGATGTAATTGGTTCAATAAGCTTGTAAATGCAATTTAGCAGTTTCAGTTTGTTATGCTATCACCGCTAAAATACCGCGTCCCACCATTTTCTAAAGCAGTTTCTAAGCTTGTATGTATTTCAGTACAGTATTCAAAATTCTTTTGAGCTTTAACATAACAGTTTCAGTGGGAATTCTAATACCAATGTAACACTTTTTTGGGCTAAGTACAGCACAAAGGATTAAAGTGTCCAGCTAGTGATGGATAAGCATGAGTTACACTGCGACCTACACACCAGGGAGGGCCTTCGCCAGGTGGAAAATATCCTTTAGGAGGTAGTATAACTACAATACCCAGGAAATCTGTACAATAAAAGATGAAATGGGAGCCAGGAGGTTCTTTACAACAAAAGGTAGATGTGTATTAGCATAAGCAATATCCCCAGGTTTAGTACTCACGCAGGAGCACCCAGAGGAAATAGCAGAGGTGCACACAGGAGTAGTTGAGATGTTAGCAGATTTCCATACAACACATCACAAGGTGATAATTCCTCAGAGTCCTGATAGGCAAGGGTACATCAATTCCATGCAAAGTACCTGCTGCTGCAATGTGACTCATTGGAACACCAATGTAAGGCCAGAAAGCTGCTGCTAAGTCCTAATCCTTATCACAATGATATCGCTGCACTAAAAGCATCACAGGGGAAGCTTTGTAGGAAGATCTCTTCCTTCTAACACTCCTCATTGGAACGCACACTGTTCATACTAAATACTGCTAACTATCTTTCTCTCTCTAGAGAGTCTATTACAATACTACTACTAATACTACTAATACTACTACTACTACCCTGCACTTGCTATCCCTCATTCACTGGGTGGCCTGGTCCCTGACTTGGATCAGTTGGAGGTCCTGTTAGGGCATGTGGCTTACTGGGGCCTTGTGGATCCCAGGCTCAATGAGTAACCAGCCTGATGAGTACCGGCAGCCAAAGTGGAAGTGGCCACTCCTTTCCAGCACTATAAAGCTGTGTGGCAGGAAGTGGGCATTAAACTCTTGGCTATAACTATTGGTTAGAAGTATACACTTGAAACAAACTTCTGCCTAGTAACAAGATCAGGGACTTAACTCCACAGGTGCCAAGTAGAAACCTACGGGTCCCTACACCAACTTTGGAGCTATCACCTAAATCAGAGGAGACAGTAGCTCAAGGGTCCCCTTTAGCCATAAGTGTACCACCCAGTGGAAGCAGACCCTGTGGCTGTAGAGGGGCCCAGGCGGTCCTAAATAAAGAACAATTTCAACATATATTGGTAAAAAAGGACAAGCTCTGGATATGGTGGGGGCCCTAACATTAATTTGCTGTGGGTCCGAATATCATCTAGTTATGCTACTGGTACCACTGGTTTTCATGGGAAAACACTTTTTTTTTTTCAAAAAGCATCAGTTAATAGTGCTGCTCCTGCAGAATTCTGCATTGAAATCCATTATATATATTTTTTATATTTTATTTTGAAATCTGACATGGGACATATTGTCAGTTTCCCAGCTTCCCCAGTCATGTGACTTGTGCTCTGATAAACTTCAGTCACTCTTTACTGATGTAGTGCAAGTTGGTGTAATATCTCCCCCTCCCCCCCCCCAGATAAGAGTTATTTCTGTAATTTTAACCTCCATACCTTAAGTCTACTAAAAATTATTTAAAGGGATCCTGTAATGGGAAAACTATTTTTTTTTCAAAATGCATCAGTTAATAATGCTGTTCCAGAAGAATTCTGCACTGAAATCCATTTCTCAAAAGAGCAAACAAATTTTTTTATATTTCATTTTGAAATCTGACATGGTGCTAGACATATTGTCAATTTACCAGCTGCCCCAAGTCATGTGACTTGTGCTCTGATAAACTTCAATCACTCTTTACTGCTGTACTGCAAGTTGGAGTGATACAAACCCTCCCTCCCCCCCCAGCAGCCTAACAACAGAACAATGGGTAGGTAACCAGATAGCAGCTCTCTAAAAAAGGATAACAGCTGCCTAGTAGATCTAAGAACAGCATGGAATACGTGTGCTTAGCGCAGGCAACTCTTCATTATACAGGAAGGTAAAACGCGCAAAGGCAGTTTGGGGTGATTGTCACCCAGAAGAACAGGCGATTAGTAACCAGGCAACCGAATCTGTCCGTGTGTCACTACCCTAAAAGTTACATTACAGTAAGTAGCAGAAATAACAGCCTGCCAGAAATTAGTTCCATCCTAAAGAGCACAAGTCATATGACTAGGGCAACTGGGAAACTGACAATATGTTTAGCCCCCATGTCAGATTTCAAAATTCAATATAAAAAAATCTGTTTGCTCTTTTGAGAATTGGATTTCAATGCGGAATTCTGCTGCAGTTGCACTATGCACTGATGCATTTTGAAAAAAACATGTTTTCCCATGACAGTATCCCTTTAAATTTTACATGGTAGAGTGAATTATTTGCAGTGTAAACAATTTAATTTAGAACTAAAAACTACATCATAAAACAACATTTTTGGAAATTTTCCTGACTTTTCGGCACATGTGCAGTTGTTCGGGCCTGGAAATTTACTCCAACTGCACATGCACCGAAAACGCTGGCCTGCTTCCTAAATTTAACAAAGCAAAGAAGATGTTGCCTGGGAACTCCCGAGGACAGATCTGTATGGAAGGGTAAAAAATTGGGGTATTTGGGCAGCTAGGCTGGGGGGGAAGGTCTACATAGGGTAGGGAAGTAGCTTTTTTTTATGGTAGGGGTTGAATTCTCCTTTAAAGGAAGTGCAAGGAGCGCAAGTCAGCCGATCATGGTAAACTATCACCAATCACATTTACTGGTCTACTATGTGAAAGGAGCATATGGTTGTTTTCTATGAGTTGCTCCTGACCCAATTTATCACCAGTTCTTTCTTATGTTGCCCCACATGGATGGATTGGAACCATGGGGGTCCACCAGGGCTGCAAAACAAAGGCCCTCATGGCAGTCCCTGGGCCCATCCCAACCTTAAAATGTCACTAGCATGTAGGGTTGCCACCTGGCTGATATTTTACTGGCCTAGCCAGTGAAATACAGTACCTGCCAAGGCCATGTAGTTGCCAGTAATTTATAATACCCTTAACAAATGCCCTCGGCCCTTCACTTTATACTTACTGTACCTCTTCTCTGACTTGTGTTGTAGCTCTGCCCCCTTTGTGGCATGGCTCTGCCCCTTTTGCATTTGTTCCCGCCCCCACCACTGGCCAGTATTTATTTATTTTTTTTTAAAAAGGTGGCAACCCTACTAGGTCTTTATGGGCCAACTGCCAACTGGAGCAGCATGGCCGTGAGTTTTTTTCCCAGTGTCCCGCCAGCCCAGTCTGACCCTGTTGCCCCATTCATAAATCCATTTTCTTTCAGGGTTAAGATGAAAATACCAAAAGAATCCCTTTTCCTGCACAACTTGTTTAACAGCAACAACATGTGCTTGATGGGAAAACACCTAAAAATGTTTGCTGCAGAAGAGCGCTGCATGTAAATTCTGGCAATGGAATCAATGTTTAATTCTGGAACAAATCATATTTACACTGCATACAGAAGATAATCGGGTTAACATTTTACATACAGCGAACAAAGAATCTATTTCTAAAGATCCCTGTATTCCCCCCCCCCCCCCCTTTTTAAAACTCTGGACTGAACTTTGAGCTGTGTCGTGCAATGCTGCCATCTTGTGATAAACATCAGTGGCTGCTGTTAAATAGAAAACTGAATTTTCTGTTAAAAGTTGCTGCAGACCTTAACCAAAAGAATTGCATTCTAATGGCATTTTAACACAATGAGAAACGTGGCTGCTACTTGCTTCCAGTTTGAATTTATCTGGCGGCAGTAATTCTCGGCATAAATGCTGCAATGTAGGTAAAAAAAACATTGGTCAATAATAATAATCCAATCAATAACCAGCGTACAGGCCTTAAATTATAATCAATCATTTTCTGGTTGTGATGAGGGAGTTTCTTTGTCATTTCAATTTGCTGAACCTCTTATTATTTATGTGTTTACAAGGCAACCAAAGTTATCTGGAAACAATTGTGTTTCTCATATTTGGGTAGAGCCATACTAATTAATAATAATCATTGCCAGTTGTTATAAGTAGTACATGGTTTTATAATACTATAGGGTTTAATACATATTCAGTTTGATTCCAAGTATAAAGGTCTGATTATCCCTGAAATATGGAATTCTATCTACCAACTTGTTGCAATACTAGACTTATGTCATTAAGGACCACACAACTTACATAGAAGACACAACACGCAGCGTTGAACTGGGGGGGGGGCTGGGCCCACTGGGGCTCCCACACCAGGGCCCCTGCCCCCCCACTCGTCCCTGGCCAGGCCTGGATTTGTGGTGAGGACACTGGGGCTCATGCGCTCGTGGGGAGGGGGTTAGTGTGGAAATTTGCCATAGCCCCTGGCCCAGCTGAGAATACCCAGATGAAAATCCCCATGGCCTCCTGCCCCAACTGCAAATCTCCCTCTGTGCCCCTTAAAGACCACGTCAATATGTACCTGTGCATCATTTCTTCATGCGACCGAGTGGGGGTGGGGGAAGTCGGGAACTGCTGGCTGTGGTGATGGGGTCTGGGCCCCAAGGCCAACAAGGGCTTGTGCCCACTGGGTTTTTTTTTCCCGTTTCCAGCTGGCCCAGTTCAACCGTGATAACACTAAACTTCGCCAAGCAGTGACGGACTGGCCCACCAGGATAACAAGAAAACTCCTGGTGGGCCCAGATGTCAGCGGGCCCTCTTGCTTATAACATTTGGCCTATTTCATGGTCATTACCTAACTCTAAGGGAAAATAAAAGATGCTTGATAATGGAAGAACAGAGAATAGTAAGTAAATGTAGGGACCCATAGGTTTCTGTTTGGCACCTATGGAGTTAAGTCCCTGATCTCTGTTACTAGGCGGAAGGTTATGTTGCAAGTGCATGCTTCTAACCAATAGTTACAGCCCAGAGTGTAATGACCATTTCCTGCCTTACACTATATAGTGCTGGGAAGGGAGTGGCAGCTTCCTCTTTGGCCTCTGGATGCTGATCCAGCAGGGTGTGCCCATGGGGAACCTGGGTACAGAAAGGCCTTTGCTCTGAAAAGAAGTCGGGGACCAGGCAACCCCGTGAATGCGCTATAGTTAGCCTAGGGGAGTTTGGTGATAGACTCTCTAGGAAGAGTGAGACAGAAAGTTTTAGCAGCATGAGCAGTTGGAGCTCCGCCAAGGATTGATAGAAGGAAGTAGCTTCCCGCAGGTTTTGAAATACCTGAGTGCAGGGACCTCAGAGAAGAGGGACCGTGAGGGTTGAGGCTGCTGTCCTGGAGCTCCCTGGAGAAAGGGAGGACTGTCAAGGCTTCGGGAGGGTGCAACTGCTCCAATGTGCTGTACATGTCTCTGTGACTTCTGTGCTCCTGGTTTATGCTCAACTCCTGCATGAGTAAACCTGAGTATATTTGTCTCTGACATAATAAACCATTTTTCCTTGTTTGCACCAAGAACCTCCTGGCGCCCATAATTTTTGTAAGTTGCATGCACAGTGTCTGGGTGTTATAGTTTCACTACACCGTAGAGGGAATGCTTCCACTTAGCGAAGGCCCGGGATCCTGCAGAGAGAGTCCAATGTAACCCATGCTCATACCAATAGCTGGACATTTTAATCTGTGGTCTGGATATCCCAGATTAGCGTTACATAGATATAAAAGATTAGAAGGATAAAAAGGGAGAAGAGGAGGATTAATAACTTGTAAAGTGGGCCCATGGTCTAAAGTTTTCTGGTGGGCCCATGATCTAAGGTTTTCTGGTGGGCCCCTGGCATCCCAGTCAGACACCAAGTAAAAGCAGTCGAGGTCACTGGGCGCTGCACTGATGGTACTGGACCATTTTCTAGCCATTCCAATTTAAAGGTGAACAACCCCTTGACAAGAGTAAAAGGACTTTCATTTGAAGCAGCATAGGTGGTTCTTCACAGTGAGGACAGTGAGGTTGTGGAATTCACTGCCGGGTGATGTTGTGATGCTCATTCTGTTGATGACTTTAAGAGGGGCTTGGATGATTTCTTGGACAGACATAATATCAAAGACTATTGTGATACCAAACTCTACAATTAGTATAGGTATTGGTATATACAGTATATGTGTGTATAGATAGGATGGTGTGAGTACTGTACATAGTGTATAAAGTAACCCCTGTAGTAAAATATAAGGATATTATAAGTTACATGCCCACATAAAACAGAAGGAAAACTGAGTTGATTTCTAACATCCTCATATTTTACAACAGGTGTACTTTAGTTATCATGATACACAAGTTTCAGTGAGTTGTGTGACAACAATTACATCACTATGCTCCGATTATAACTGATGACATCACTGTGCACCGTTTATAAGGATATAACAAGATATTCATGGCCTTTGTGTATTATATGTATTTTTGTGCATTGCAGTTCATTTGGAGGGGTTGAACTTAATGCACTTTGGTGTTTTTCAACCTAACTTACACAAAAATAAACTTCATTGCTGCCAGACAGGGACCCTCTCCCATTTGCTGTTGGTTATTTCAGGCAATGAATGCTCCATAATTGATGTCAGCTGCAATTGTTTTGATGGAAGGCTTGTACACTGGGAGTGCTCCAAACAAATACATAGTAACACACATGCTGCCATAATAGTGCATATTAGAGAGGGGCCCTTCTCTCACTTGCACTTTTACTGCTTTTACTTTTTTAAGTTTTTTTAGGCATGAAAATATAGATAAACGGAGGGCACACCTTACTAGCAAATGTTAAGGAAAATACATATACTGGAGAGGTGCAAAAAACCAAGGTCACCCCTACATTGAGTGACCAGATAATCAATATATCATACACTAGGTTATGCACACTAAAACAAAATACCAATATAAACTCAGGTGGCATCAAAATTAATTCTTTACTGTTTAAAAATATTTGGTAATACACAATTGCACTGGCAATATATAGTTTTATACAACAATAATCTACATAATAATAGTATACATACCACCCAGAAAGATTTAAAGAAGCGAAAAAAGGAGCAGATACAAGGAACAGATACACCTGCCAAAAAATGAGAATGACCCCAGCATTTTGGAACAAAAGAATCCCCTTGACAAAGACTTTTGTGCCGAAACGTTGAGGTCATTCTCATTTTTTGGCAGGTGTTTTCTGCTCCTTGTTGCTCCTTTTTTCGCTTCTTTAAAACTTTCTGGGTGATATGTTTACTATTACTATGTAAATTATTGTTGCATAAAACTGTGTATTGCCAGTGCAATTGCGTATTAAAAATTGTTTTAAACAGTAAAGAATTAATTTTGATGCCACCTGAGTTTATATTTGGATTTTGTTTGAGTGTGCACAACCTAGTGTATGATATTTTAATTTAGGTATGGTTGGTAATAAATAATGCCTTATTATCTTAAGCATGTGATATCATTGGGGGTTCAAGTCCCATAGTATGGCAAGTGTTTTTTTGATGTTCAAATTGGCAGGGACATCCCCTTTGATCTGACTAATTTGATTGTTATCTATTTTGGACCCTTTGTCATATAGTAGTAGTTTGAAGTGAGGGGAAGATGAGCAGTAGTGATGTATGGGTCGAGAAAAACTCAACCGAACCTGCCTCCTCCCCTCTATATATAGACCAGCACCGACCTGCCCCACCAGTAAAGACACACAATGGCAGGACGAGAGAGAGGGTATAAAAAATAATGTCGGAAGCAAGAAGCCAGCAGTGTAAGGTTGCAGACGGTGAGAGCGGGAAGAAGAACTCAACCCGAACCCTCTGAGGATCCCGCCGGTATTGGCCTGGTCCACACATCACTAATGAGCAGTTTGTGCAGGCAGCAGGCATGGAATAAGGTACTAGCACTAAAGTTTATTAACAGTGAAAACTGATTTGTAATCTTCTTTCTTGTGTGTGTGTGTGTGTGCCTGTCAAAGTACACGTGTGTGTTTTACTTGGTATATCTGATACTTGTATTTAATCAATCATGTCCTACAGAGCAGACTTTTCTTTTCAATACTGTCCACCATTTGATCAGGTCTCCCTGTCTAGGACAGAAGAAGACCACGCCCAACTTTTACCTCTCTTGTGCACAAAAAAGTCTGGGTGGTAGGCAGGGTGCAAAGTGCAAAAAAAAAATGTTCCCACTCTTTGTACTTTGTCCCATGTTTCTGACACAATAGAACTATCATCCATCCCACCAACCTGTGCTTTAATAGATTAGTAGCCTTTACAAGAAGCAAAAAAGTTGAAGTGCACCTAATGCTCCACTCTGGGAGTTGCACCTTTGTCCCCAGATGAAAATTCCAGAAAAAAGAACTTGGTATTTAATTGCCTCCCATCCTAGAATCCATGGCTTCAATATGAAATGCAATCATACCAAAGCCCTAGAGTCTATGTTTCTGAATTGCCATTGGATCTTAGCTATGCTGCGTGTTTACAGGCAACTTGTGTCTCGGCAAGATCAAAATACCTGGGAAGAAAGGCAAAAGGAATGAGATAGATATCAAAGTGTAAAATGAGCTGACAGAATAATGACGATATCTTTGTGTCTCAAACGCATATACTGAAAGGCCAAGAGTGCTCACAATCAATATCCTTATCTACTTTTTTTGTTTTTAATTTAAGAAGGCTAAAATTTGGTAAACACAATATCCTTCTACTCCTCGGGGTTCAGTATGCACGGCTTAGCTGTTCTTTCCAAATGTCATCTTAATCCCCCACAGGATATCCAGTGATAAACTCAGCCTTCCATTTTATCTCAGATATTGACTTGTTCCATAATGATTACAGGCAGTTCAGCATCCGGAATTCTTTTGTATTTATCCCATAAAATACAAATTCTAAAAGTTTTAATAGTACTGGCATGCCAGTAGCCTGAAAATATAACCTCAACTCTTCACAGAACACTGATTTAACTAAAGGGCAGAAGGGGGCATTTGCCTAGGGCCCACCATTAGACTTTTCAATTGCTATAACTCTTGACTATGCCATCCCCAGGAAATGGCAGACGCCATAAATACACTGGATGAAGCCTACAAGACAGTAATTTCTATATTTATAAAGTCTTTATAAAAGAAATTATCACTTTTTATTTAGAGTTTCATTATTGTGATTATGGTTTATCCATTCCTATAGCTGTTGGTCCAGGGCAGTGCATCAGGATCTTCTAATTTGCCTTATTATATTCAAGGTCACCTTGCTGAAAGTAGCCCTATCACAAATCACCAATTGTATTATTGCCCTGGGCCTACTGGCATCTTAAAGAGCCCAGTTGCTTGCATATGAAAAAATGAGCAACTCTGCTGTGCTTGCACTAAATTTTAAGGTTGCTCTACCAAAATATAGCAATTTAGACAAAACAATGACATTGCACATGCTTTTATTTTTTAAATAAATCATGAAGTGCAATCCCCATGAGCAGATGTCCTAACAATGGCAATTCTGTCTTAGTTAGAAAACTCAATTTACAATACCAGCTGAAACTCCCAGTAGGGGAGCACAAGTTACTACCAACTGTTTTCTCTACGGTGGGCCCTGTACTGTTGGAGGAGAGGGTAACCACACTGAGTTCACACATTGTATATCTCAAATAACTTGCACATCACAGGAATTTATTGCTAAATTAATCTTACTTAATAACTGTACAGTTCACAACACCCCACAGGCATTACTCACTAATTTGGTGAAAAAAATCCCCTAGTGATTGGAAAAGCTTACAGTGGTCCCTCACTCAAGGAATATTCTATCCCTGAGCCTGATGAAGTCATTTACTAACAGCATTGAGACCACAGGGTACTAACCATTCAAGCCTATGATTACGTGTCTTATGGACATGAAATGCGTCAGGCGATGATTATATAAAATAAAGTTTCCATTTTTACTTATTTTTTGTTTTGGTCTGAACGTGGGTTTCCATTGTGCCTTGCACCAACCAGTTTGAGTTACAATTACGTAATGTCTGCTCCCTGAGCTGAGGGCTTAGGGCAGGAGCACCTGGGCCACGTTTCTACTGTGGTAAAAGTTTCCACACATTTACTTGTGATGCTTCAAACATTTTTTGTTCTATACTAAGTCATTTACTGACAGCATTGACACCACAGGGTACTAACCATTCCTTACCTTCTGATTGGAGCTTCTCTCTTCTTTACTAACTAGACAAAGTGAATTAAACCACATTGAAAAACATTAACCTAATTATAGACTTCAAAAGCCTATGATTAGGTGCCATGTAGCAAGCAACGTGTAAGGCATTTATTGACATGTAACATAAAAAAAATATACTTATTACTTTATTTGGCTTGTTATGTTGGGATTTTGGAGTGCCTGCTTATTTTTTGTTATATGATGTAATCCACTCCCTCACTACAGGATTGGGGCTTGACACCCAAACCAAATGTTTCTGCAAGCAAGTGTAGTGACCCCATGGGTTAGACATTTCTCAGGCAGTTTTGCTTATTTCACCCCTGACAGGGATTCTGCTACTATTATATTGTTATATTTTATTACGTCAAAGTGTCTGTAAATACCTTCATTTCAACTGTTCACTGTTAATAAACCTGTTATTAGCTGAAAGAGACTTTTAAAGAAAATAAGAGCATCCAAGGTATCGGGAGTTGCGGGGTACTTGCTCAGGTACAAGTGGGTCAGTGGCACAATATAAACAGAGATAGTCAAATCATAAAGGAAAATGTATGTTGAAGGAAAAAAATGTTGTATACCAAACCTGCTTTACTCTTTTCTTTGGGAAATAATAAAGAATATTTGGAAATAAACAGAAATAGTCTTGGTCACACACATAATTCACACAGCTAAAGTGCACTCAAGGATGTGCTACATAAGTTATACATTCTCTACGGCTATTGGGAGTTTTCTTATCTTTGTGCTCTAACTACCCTGATCAGGTATCTGACTTCTAGAGTTAAATATTAGAAACCATTCCAATATAATATTCATTTACTGGGATCAATTTCCATCCCAAGCCCTTCAGCACATCCCCTCCTCTAGCAAGTTGGGACCAAAGAGACAGAACATGTGGTGGTTTCCTCTTATAATGACTAAGGAACCATGATAACCCTGGCCAGTTGCTGAGCTGTGAGGAAAACAGGATAGGGAAACATCTCCCCTTCCCAGTTGTTAATCAAGGCCAGCTCATAGATACCACCACATCCAAATAATTGGTGGTGGGTCTCTTTGAATTTGTAAGTTTTACATTGCGATGGGACCATATTTCTTAATAAGTGTTCTTATTCCTCTGATTATGAGAAGCTTCAAAATGCCAACCTGGTCATGGTCACATCCCTAGCTATACCAGTACAGATTTATGTGTCAGTCCACAGCTCATATGGAGGAAGTGTTTGGGAGATGATAGATATAATATGTTTAATAAAAAAGAGCTAATACAAAATGTCATTGGACTTATTTGGATCCAGACTGTACATAATTTTTCTTACCCCCATGATTTTATTTTAATTTATTTGGCATGTTCCAGTATTTTCAATTCCCTATAAATGCAAATGGAACCACAATGGAATTGCCAATCATACTGACAATATCGAATACATCTTTCTTGACATGCTTCAAGCACCTTCTGAAGCAAGACCCGTCTAAATTGTTTCAGTCGTTTTGCCGGGACCGAAAGATTACAGGACATTTTTAATTTCTATTGTCATTCTGTGTTTTACTATTTCTATGCAAATATGTTGGAAAAATACAATTACAAAGTAATTATAAACCATGAAAGGTTTTCTTTTTTTTGTTTTTCAAAATGGGGATTTTCTGTATTTTTGAATTTTTTTAAAAATATAATAACCAGTACAGTATTCATTGAACCATAAAATTAGGAGCAAATCCTTTTTGTCTTATTAAGTTTAAATCTGGATTTGCCAAAGATAAATCATAAATTATAAACCATAAATCAGCAATGTTTCACCTACAGGTCAGGACCAAAAAAAATTGGTCCCTGTAAGGTTTACAATTGGCCTGTACAATTTTAATGTAGCATTGGGTACCACAACTGACTCCCAGATTTTACAGTCACTTGAGGCAAAAGGTTAAAAAAACATTGGCGTACAGCAGGAAACAGAGATATGCTTTAATGGGAAAAAGTTACCCCTTTAACCATAAAATAGATTTTGCATGGGAAAAGGCTGTAAAATGAACATAAAATACATGTACCTTGAGAGTGACTGCCCTTTTCTAATGAGATATCTATTAATTATCATAAACTTTATATGGAAATGTTCCCCTAAATGGGTGGCCATCTGTTTGGGGCCATGAAAGGTGGGTCAGTGGGAAGCTCTGCTTCAATAGGTTCACATTCATCCAAAAACTGTCATTGACTGAATTGCCGTAATTTCTTTATGAAACATTATTGAGAATGTTTGGTGGTATCACCTATACTTTTTATGGCAGTAGGTAGGTCTGCATATAGTATATTCCCTAGGCAACATGAGAATTTAAGGGGCACATATACAAAAATTTGAATTTCAACGTAATTTTGGGCTATTTTGACCAATGAATAGAAAAAATTAGCAAATTCGACAAGTCGAATTTTTGAAGCACTGGCCCTTTAAAATCCTTTGAATTTGACACTTCGCAACCTTAAAGCTGCCGAATTGCCATTTTAGCCTATGGGGAACCTCCTAGAACCTGTCCTGAATTTTTTTCTAAGTCCTTGGAATTTGAAGCATTTGGCCCAAAATCCTTCGAGTTGTTCGGTTCAAACGATTTTTATTCGATCGAAAACAGACCTATTTGATCAAGTAGGTCCATTTTTTAATGAAAGATCCCTTAAAAAAATTTGATGGTCTTTTTCACTTCGAAATTCGACCATTAGTAAATCTGCCCCTAAATGAGAGACAAGACCTAAGCATTTTGGACAGAATTTACGATTTATTGACCGTCATATTTTTTTTTTCATTTCCAGGATTCAAACTTTTTAGCACTAAAAATCGTGTATATAATTTATTATTGTAAACCAGGGGTTCCCAACCTTTTTCACCTGTGAGCCACATTTAAAGGGCAAGGAAAGTGTAAAATAGAATAAGGCTAGAAATGCTGTATTTTGTATACTAAACATAAACATGAACTTACTGCACCACAGGCCTAATCAAACAAATTATTTATGCTTTCAAAGTTGGTCACAGGGGGCTGCCATCTTGTAACTTTGTTAAAAATATTTGCCTGCCTCTGGTCCTGCACATGCTCAGTGTGATCTGTGCTGCTTAGGGATCATCATAAATTATCAAAAAACAAAGCTGTTTGAGTTCTGCATGGCTGGTAAGTAAGGCAGGGGCTCCCTCTGCTGTTCATAAGTATGATTGTTTCCCTGTCAGAAGTTAGGGACTGTCTAACAATTCCTATTTTTTCCTAATTTCACTGCATACAGTCAGGTTTCTTATAAAAACAGTACACATTTTTTAATTAAAGTATAATGGAGATATATTTCTTTTTCATTAAAGAAAAGTAAAAATGGGATTTTATTTCTTTGCCTTTCCTTGCCCTTTAAGTATACAAAAAGTTGTAGAGCAACTTAATTATGCAAAAAAGTTGCTGAAGGTGCCAAATATGGGCTGTGATTGGCAATAAGTCACCCCATATAGACAAGCAGCCAACAGGAGGTTCTATACTTGGTTTTTATTCAACCAAAACTTGCCTCAAAGCCAGAACTTCAAAAATAAGCACCTGCTTTGAGGCCACTGGGAGCAATATCTGATGGGTCGGAGAGCAACATGATGCTCACGAGCCACTGGTTGGGGATCACTGCTTCAAACCATGAAGAATTCAATATTGATTAATTGTAAAAACTACAAAAATCCATGAAGAATTCAATATTGATTAATTGTAAAAACGACAAAAATCCATGAAGAATTCAATATTGATTAATTGTAAAAACGACAAAAATCCATGAAGAATTCAATATTGATTAATTGTAAAAACGACAAAAATCCAAAAAGAATTCAATATTGATTAATTGATTGTAAAAACAACAAAAATCCATGAAGAATTCAATATTGATTAATTGTAAAAACAACAAAAATACATGAAGAATTCAATATTGATTAATTGTAAAAACAACAAAAATCCATGAAGAATTCAATATTGATTAATTGTAAAAACAACAAAAATCCATAAAGAATTCAATATTGATTAATTGTAAAAACGACAAAAATCCATGAAGAATTCAATATTGATTAATTGTAAAAACAACAAAAATCCATGAAGAATTCAATATTGATTAATTGTAAAAACAACAAAAATGTAAACTGACATCTAAACGATCCACCACACCTGGCGGTTTATTAGTGCAAGCCTTTTTAAAAAAGGGCCAGAAGAGGGCGATAAATACTTGCTGCAAGCCCCGACCCCAAGAAGAACTACACTGTAATTAATTTTCCTGTATTCTGATTTGTAAGGATTTATTTTGTATAATATTTGTCTCCCAGACCAGTGTTTCCAGCTTAACTGCATGAATAAACTCTAGTTATTTCCATAAATTTTTGCATGAAGAGCCACTTTGTTTTAGACTGCAGCATCCAAATGTCAGCCTAGTCAAATAAGCATAAATATGGATGTTGCAGATAAAATAACGAATCATATTGGGATAATTATGATGGCTTTTAAATTGTACGTGTAACGAAGATAAACTATCTGAGAAAGAAATCAGCTCTTTAGTTCTGCATTGATATTACACTATAAAAGGCTCTCTGCTCTGCAATGTCAGGACAGTTACTGGGCACATAACCTTGCTTTAGCCTCCAAGCCGAGAAAAAAAATAATGCAAGTGCAGAAAACGTCAATAATAATTTCTTCTTCGGAGTCACTGGAGGGAATAGCGAGGCCGCCGTTTGGAAAGTAAGAGCCTGCACACCGTATATGAGCATTGCCTTATTGTAACTGAAGTGTGTTTAACGCATTACTTCCCATGGCATTAGGAAAACATCAGGAGTTATCTGTTATGAAGGAGGCAAAAATAAAATTACTCATACGTACATGTATGGGACCTGTTATCCAGAATGCTCAGGACCTGGGGTTTGCCGAGTATTGGATCTTTCTGTAATCTTCATACCTAATGTCTACTTAAATATAGTTTAAACATTAAGGGGCCGATGTACTAAATTCACATGAATAGATCGAAGTTCAATCGAATTCGATCGAATTTCGAACGTAGGATTTATTCCTTTGGTCGAATATGCAAATTTTGGCATATTCGATCATCGAATAGCGAAAGGTCGAACGATTGAATACATTAGAATAGATTTGCATGAACGAATATTTGATCATTCGATCAGCGAAGGATTTAATTATTTAAGTTTCTTCGATTGCCTACTTCACCAGATTGGACCTACCGAATTGCAATTGAAGTCTATGGGAGCACTCCCATAGGCTTCTGAGGCTAAGTCCTGATCGAATAGGATTCGTACGATCGAAGTCTTCAATTGTTCGAATCGTACGAATTATTTGAATGATTTATTCGACTGATCGAATAAATTTGTATTCGATCGTCAAATGATCGAATATCGAATAAAAGGTAGCCTAAAACTATTCGATTAGCATTCGACGATCGAATGCTAATCGAATATCAAATTTGGTCGAACAAATTTTGGGGAATAATAGTAAATTTGCCCCTATATAAACCCAATAGTCTGGTTTTGCTTCCAATAAGGATTAATTATATCTTAGTTGGGATCAAGTACAAGCTACTGTTTTATTATTATAGAGAAAAAGGAAATTATATTTAAAATTTTTATTTATTTAGATAAAACAGAGTCTATGGGAGATTCAAAGCTTTCTGGATAATGAGTTTCCAGATAATGGATCCTAGACCTGTCTTTTCTAAGGAGGCATCTGAGGGCCTGTGACCAGGGTTGGCAGCAACCCAGGGGTGGTTATATACCTGTATTAAAAAAATTTCCATTTTTGTATGCCACTTGCTCTAAATCTCATGTCAGAGTAAAAGCCTAAGCATAGACTGTATTGTGCATGTAACAGTCTGGTAGCAAAGGATACATGTCTATGTGCCAGGTACCAGTATGGGACCTCTTATCTAGAATGCTTGGGAATTTTCCAGATAAGGGATCTTTCCACAATTTGGATCCCCATACCGTAAACCTGCTAAAAAATCATGTAAACATTAATAAAACTCAGTAGGCTGGTTTTGCTTCCGATAAGGATTAATTATATCTTAGTTGGGATCAAATACAAGATACTGTTGTGTTATTACAGAGAAAAAGGAAATCATATGGGCAATGACCTTCCCGTAATTTGGAGCTTTCTGAATAACAGGTTTCCAGATAATAGATCCCATACCTGTATTCATTTGGCACTGCTGTAAGTATTATTTCTCAATTTTTGTCCACTCCTTTGCACCTAAAGAAAGTGTTTAGATGTGTTTAGAACTGAGAGAATACAAAGCTATTCCCATAGTGGAGTCCTCTGAGGAACCTCCATCTAAAGGCCATGGAGAGACTGGACAGGAAAAGTATGATCAGGGAGAAAGTATGATGGTGCTGAGACAATAGGGCTCCTTTATGAGCTGGAAAAAAGGAGCAGTTGATGTGCAAAACCAATTATTAAAGCTACTTGTAGCCAAAACACTACTTTTATAGCTGCACTTGGTGCCGATCTGTCAGTCCCACCTCATGTTCCAAGTCAAGCTCCAGTGTGCCTATTAATGCCGTGAACTCTGCAGCTACCTTTGTCGTAGAGCCCTGCAGCAGGTCAGGAACCCACTTACTCTACAGGTGGGTCAGTTGTACCAGGATAGAGAGAAGAATGTTGGTAAGCAGGTGTAGGTTAGAGGCAATCGGGCATGGATTAGATAAGGTTTTGGCTATAACAGGTCCACACAGGTCTCTACCATGAAGATGGCATTAGCTCCAGATTTCCCACTGCAGGATACATCAAGAAACTGAATTATGGAGAAAAAATTATTCATTGTGGGTAAAGGAACATGGCAAATTCCATCCAAAATTGCAGTTTGCACAGTTTCTGTATATAAGTATATGACCCCTTACGGCTCCTAAAATTTACAGTAACCATGATTTACCTTCTTATTTATCCTCTTATAAACAAGGAAACTCTTATTCATTGAGCCAATATGTTTGGCACTGCCCAGTGACCCTCTGGGGCAGATTTACTAATGGTCGAATCTCGAATAAAAAAAAATTCGGAATTCGACCATCAACAAATTTTTAAGGCTATTTTTGAATGAACATGGATCGAATAGGTCAGTTTTTGAGCAAATAAAAATCTTTCGAATCATTCAAATACATTGTTCAATTCGAACGATTAAAACAATTTTGAAAAAAATCCTTAGATTCTCCAAAACTTAGAAAAAAATCTCTTTAAGGCTTCTAGCCTGTCCCCCGTAGGCTAAAATAGCAGCTTTAAGGTGGAATAGTGTTGAATTCAAATTTTTTTAAAGAGACTACTTCGAAATTCGAAAATTCAAAATTTTTCAATTCAAAACGAATTGTGGGCTATTCGATAGTCGAAGTAGCCAAAGATTACTTTGAAATTCGAATTTAATTTGAATTTTAACTTCAACCCCAAATGATACGTTTTTTTTCCTAATCTGTGCTCTTTTTAGGAAAGACTACACTAGCCTGAGGAAAATCAACCACAGTACCAAAGCTCCACTTACATTTTCTAGACGTCTCCTCTTCAGAATTATTTTGTGTATTTTATCACCTAAAATGATGAATGATGTAATTCCAAGGGAAGCACCTTGACAGAAAACACGATACTTCCCACTGATAAATGACAGACTGTCATGAAAACTTTTGTTAAATCATCAGTTAAATCATCAAAGACGGAATATGCGTTGCACAGTTATCCTTCTGAACAGTCTGGAAGTGCGCGACTCAGCATCTCCGCTCCCTAATCTGTCAGATGTTCCCACTGCTTCAGCAAAGTATGAAGTGCTGTGACTCTTCCAATAAAATATGCCAGAAATTGAGTGTGATGTGCACATTTTAGCTTCATAACCTGCAGTCGCTGATCAGCAAAGCGTGCGAAAATAGAAATTGAAAACGGCTTTTCATGTGAACAGATAGGAAAGTTGTGCTCAACATCAGGCTGCTCCTTATAATACTAAAATAAAATGAAAAGATTTTAAATGGCAAATAATGACAAGAAATGAACCCTCCCCCCAGTGTGTATTAAGAACATTTGGCATAATTGAAATAATAATTAGTGATGTGCGAATTTAATCGCCTGGCGTGAATTTGCGGCGAATTCCCACAATTCGGCACAGGCAAATAAATTTGAAAAAACACCTGTAAAAATTCAACTGGCGAAAATATTCACCTGCGTCAAAAAAACAGACGTCCGCGTCCAAAACAAGATGCCTGCAAATGTGTACCCATGTCCAAAAACGGACACCCTAGTCCAAAACAAGACACGGTGGTGATTCACAAATTTTTCGCAGTTTTGTGAATTTTTTAGGAAATTCACAGAAAAATTGTCGAAGCGAAACGCCCCAGATTCGCCCATCACTAATAATAATCTTAAATTTCTTCCACCTTACTTTCATTATATAGGGCTTTCTGTACTAAGTCAAGAATGTTCTAATGTTTTATAGAAAACACTTACTTCTGCAGCTTGCTCCTTGTTACCTGCCCCCAATAATTGCCAGACTCAGGGCCACTGCTTAATTGTTAATTTATCCTGAAATGATCCTTAAATATTCAAAGCAACACAAAACCAAAAAAAAGTCCCTGGGGCAGATCTATTAAAGCCCAGCTTAGATTTTCTGTTAAAATGCAGCATGAAGTTTGGATTTTGAAAACATTTATGAAACATTTTGCTAAAATTTTTGAAAAATTTTCAAGACTGGTCTGGTCTGGTCACCAGTAATGAACAGCTGTTGGTGTTGTTGTTTTTTAAGATCATTTTTAAAAACATGAATTATTTTATTATATCTATGGGATATAGCCTTCCCTAAATTCTGAGCTTTCTGGATAATGTATTTACAGATATGGGATCAGATACCTGTATAAGTTTATTCAACTTGAACACGAGAAACTGTCCTATAGAAGTGTATTATAAGTTAAAAAAAAATGTGCAGAAAAAAAAAAATTTGATTAGTTTTCTTATATCATTTTTCTGTATAATTCTTTGGAAACAATCTTCCTCTTCCTTAGATTTAGTTATACTAGCCTCAGGCCAACGATCAATGTAATTAAATAGTGCAAAAAAAATATTTACCCAAATATTTGAAAATTGAAAAAAAGCCATTTGTATACATTAATAAATAAGCCCTTAAGTGTATTTAAAATACTGTAGATGTTCTCATAGGATACACAAAAGTTGAGGCAGATTTTTTAAAAAGTATTTGAGTTACAAAAATGCAAATGTTTATTTATGGAAAGATTCAAATCTCAAAAGCTCAAAGAATATGAAGAACAAACTCAAACACAATGAAATCGCATTCTACTCTTTGTGGAAAAATATCTTGAATTTTTTGAGATTTATCAAATCCCAAAGCTTCTAAAAATCAGAATCCAAAAACTTTCAAGTCGTATAGAAGTCAATGGCGGATGTCCCTGAAGTTGTTTCATGACATCAGGATCTGAAGTGGATAATCTGAAAAAGACAGGGCTTTCGTCAGATAATCCCCAAAAAATTGAGTTTTCACTGTAAATAATTGACAAAGTTAGTTTTTGGAGTTGCAAATCTCTCTGATTTTACTGAATAAATTAGTTCAATTCGTAGAAGGGAGTTAGGTCAAATAGATAAATTTGAGTTTTAGGGGAATATTTACTTAAAGGCTGAAGTGAATATTCGAATAAAATTCAAAAACAATTGTAATGATTTTTATTTGATCAAATACAGTCGTTTTCGATCGAAAACACCCATAGTCTATCAAAAATTGCCCCCCCAAAAAAATTTGATGGTCGAATTTCAAAGTCTTTTTTCACTTTGAAAATCGACCATTAATAAATTGCCCCTTAGTAAACCCATGGTGCAGATTTACTAATGGTTGAATTTGGAAGTGAATTCAACTACTGAATTTGTTTCGGGGATCATTTTCGATTGAATAATACATTTCGATTCAAATAAATTTGAATATACTAACAATTTGACTGGGAGGTTATTTAAGAAAAATTTTTGATCGTATTCGAATCATACGAGTCGAAGTGTGATAAATCTCACATTTGAAATTTCATTCAAATAGAGGGATTCAAATTCAATGTGAGAATTTTGATACCAAAAAAATCGAAAATTCTAATTTACTATTATTCTGCCCCTTCATTTTTTTAAAATAGTTTGAATTTTTAAAATGTACCCTATTCTTCCCATTAGATAATAAAAAAAAACTCACCAGCTTTTAGATGGCAAAATTTTTGTATTCGTGTTTTTTTTTGTTTGATAAATCTTGAATGTTTGAGTTAAATTTGGAAAATTTACACAGGAAAAAAAACACCATCTTGAATGTTGATATAACTGCATTCTTTTATTATAATTTTTTTAAATAGTTTGAATTATGAAAATGTACCCTATTCCTCCCATTAGATAATAAAAAAAAACTCACCAGCTTTTAGATGGCAAATTTTTTGTATTCTTGTTTTTTTTTGTTTGATAAATCTTGAATGTTTGAGTTAGATTTGGAAAATTTACACAGGAAAAAAAACACCATCTTGAATGTTGATATAACTGCATCCTTTTATTATCTTTTTTAGGAATGTTGCTGGCCCATATATTCTAAATAATTATCCTGTTTTAATTCCTGATTTTGTGCACAAAAGATAAATTCTTATTTCTGGCAAGCTGTGCCACCATCATGGCAGCCAAGTTGTACTCCCATTGCATTCCTATGATAGTTTCTTTCTGTGCACCTGCTAAGCTGAGGCCTAACGACACTATAATTAAGCATGGTAAGCCCCATCATACACATCTTCAGCAACAGGAATCAAATTTGTAATTAGTTTGTCTAATCATCCTGTTTTACATCATCACATTTGATATGATTTAATGTGGATCAGCTGTGAATGGGAATTCTGCTTGGTGGTATAATGCATCTTGAAATTTATATAAGGCATAGAAAATGTTAATCATGCAATTAATTATTCTAAATGATGTCCTAAATTGCCTTGACAAGGCTGAATTCCATTTAGCATTTTTTTTTTAAACAATGTAACAGTGAAAGTTACTGTATTTTGGTGGAATGAAGATTCAAGTACTGGGACCATGAAGCCCAGGACCTTCACTACTTCTGGTAGAATCCTAATAACATGAGTCTGTTTCTCTAGTTTGGAAAACAAATTTTTAAAATTCGAATTTCAAAGTAATTTTGGGCTTCTTCGACTATCAAATAGCCCAAAATTTGATTATAACTGAAAAAATTTGAATTTTCGAATTTCAAAATACTTGCCCTTTAAAAATCCTCCGACTTCGACTATTGGGAAGCTTAAAGCTGCTGAATTGCCATTTTAACCTTTAGCAGTAAAGATCTGTGTCTCCCCAGTAGATGCCCCAGTAGCTCCCCATCTTCTTTTCTGATTCACTGATTCACATGCTCTGTGCTGCTGTCACTTACTGAGCTTAGGGACCCACTCACAATATACACCTGATAGTGTCATAGAAATATAGTCACAATATAAGGCTGATTAGTGATTAATACACATCATTAGAAACCAGTGCAATTAGCTGCATCAGAATTTAATAATCAGCAAACCTGTAGCATCAGCTTATATTACAGCCAGGGAAGCTCATTTTCTGCTGGATAATTAGTGCCGACCCCTAAGCTTAGCTTCTCAACAGCTGCTCAGAGCCCACTGAGCATGTGAGTGTCACAGACACTTTCCAAGATGGTGACCCCCTGTGACAAGTTTGAAGTCCTGGATCATTGCTGCTATTGACAAGCTGAAAGTTCACTATATAAAACATGGCATTTTTAGCTCTGTTCATTTTTAGAGCTTAGTTCTCCTTTAAGTGTGAAAATCTTGAATCCATTTGCTTCATTAATTTTCTTTTTTCAAAATTGTTCCATTAATCGATGACCTCATTGTCTTGACCTTTTCTTATTCAGTTATCCACATGCTTCAGGCTTTAATGTTCTTTTTGTCTCTGTGCATTGGATACATTAAAGGGAAACTACTCCTCACCCCCATCTTTTGCATGAGATCATTCATTTGGGGCAATGTAGAAAAGGTGCACAAACACTGTATGAACTTCAATATCAATATATTTTGTTGCACAAACATACCTGATTCCACAGACTAAAAGGAAACCATAATAGTCTCTGCTTGCAAGGGACCATTTCTCCACCCCATTAAGCTCACAGTTTCATTAAACCCTTCTCTCACCTTGTAGCATTGTGAAGTGATGGATTCTGGATGTTAAAGT
The DNA here is from genome assembly GCA_024363595.1 of Xenopus borealis. Classification (NCBI taxonomy): domain Eukaryota; kingdom Metazoa; phylum Chordata; class Amphibia; order Anura; family Pipidae; genus Xenopus; species Xenopus borealis. The sequence goes on from CM044439.1 coordinate 156,860,131, forward strand.
TCATCCTTTCTAGATAATCTGTGCACCTCATGGAAAGCAAAGTGGCTTCAAGTCCCAGAATCCATCACTTCACAATGTAAAAGTTAAGGGAGGGGTTCAGTTATACTGTGAGCCTAAGGAATGTTGAGAAATCATTCTTACTAGTGTCATTGTTTCCCTTTCAATCTGTGAAATCAGGTATATCTGTATAAAAATGAACTTTTTTCTCCAAAAACCCAACTGAATGCATTCATGTGAAAAAGTGGGTGGGTATAGTTTGCCTTTAAGAAATTTCATGATTTCTGTAAAATAATATTGTTCCATGGATAAGGCAAACAATAATATGCAATGAGTCATAGTTTACTATCAGCTCCTTTAATTCATGGGATCCCCCTCTTTTAAGAACTCTTTTAAATACATACACACAAAGTAACATATTGAATATTGACAGCTGGAACAGATGGGAGGGTCGGTGAGCAGCTCTATCAGCGCTCCATGAAATCCAGTAGGTAAGAGGAAGCGGGTAAGGCACACAATCTGGGTGTAAAAATACAATACCAGTTTGTGGATCGGATATACTGTAATTCTGATGATATGAATAAACTTCTTTAACCAAACATATTGCCTAGCTTTTTCATTGTACAGCTATGGGATGCATTTTCTGGAAACCAAATATCCAGAAAGTTCTGCATTACAGAAAGCCTGTCTCCCATAGACTCCATTTTATCCAAATAATTCAAATTTTAAAAAAGGATTTCCTTTTTCTCTGTATCAATAAAACAGTACATTGTACAAACTAAGATATAATGAATCCTTATTTAAAGCAAAACCAGCCTATTGGTTTAATTATTAATAATTCATATGATTCATGTTTACATGATTTTCTAGTAGACTTAAGGTTTAAAGATCCAAATTACAGAAAGATCCATTATCCAGAAAGCCCCAGGTCCCATACCTGTATACTGTAAGTAAGTATAATCTATGCTGACAGAAATGCCATATCAAGTGACAATATAGTGCCACTGGAGCCCATGCTTCCCAAACTTTAAAACATTTGTCATGGGTATAAGATAGTATTGAAGTAAGTTTTTCATTAATCATAATTGTGGTCCACTTTCTGATGAGGGATTGGGAGAGAAGGAACAGGCCATGATTCGGCAATTAACTGCTAGCAGCTATAAATATGAAGGTAATTCATGTTTTCTGTGCTTAACTTAAACAAGACTATCCATGGGTCCTTGTTAAGATGAATGTGTGTAATATAATGGATCAGTCCAATAACTTTCAACAAAAAGCAATGGGTTAGGGGGCTGTAAGTAGAGCTCCCCAGCGCTCCTTACCCTTCCGGCGTCTTTGCAAAGATGGTGGCGCCCGGTGTTAACTCGCAACTTCAGCTCATGATGCATGACGTCATCATGCCTTTTAGGGATGCACGGAATCCAGGATTTGGTTTGGGATTCGGCCTTTTTCAGCAGGATTCGGATTTGGCTGAATCCTTCTGCCTGGCTGAACCAAATCCAAATCCTAATTTGCATATGCAAATGAGGGCCAGGGAGGGAAATCACACAACATTTTGCAACAAAACAAGGAAGTAAAAAATGTTTTCCACTTCCCACCCCTAATTTGTTTATGCAAATTAGGATTCGGTTCGGTATTCGGCCGAATCTTTCAGGGAGGCTTCAGGGGTTCGGCCGAATCCAAAATAGTGGATTCGGTGCATCCCTAATGCCTTTAAAAGGATGCCTGAGGCCTACAGGCATTGCCCGATCATAGGTTCTACTCTGTATGTTCCTGGATGCGTTATATTGATATTCTACTGATTCTGATGCGGTCCTTGGCCTGTTATACTGTCTCTTGAACCCTTGCTGCCGTAACTGACCCTTTTGCCTGGACTTCACCTCGTTACTCTCCTAACCCTTTGGATGCTTCAAGCTGTGTCTGGTGCCAACTGCTTCCTCCTTGTTCCGTAATTCCAACATTGCGTTAGTATGCAAGCTCTTTAGAGTTCAACCCATTCCAATGAAATGATGTTGGCAGCACAGCAATATTACCTTTCTGTTGATATAACTTATGTTTAGAGACTGAAATGGATCGTTTAAAGGAAAGCCAAGTAATTATGAAGCAAGTGAGCAGAGGGAGTGTTAGTTCAGTGAATAAACCTGTACCAGGCACTTGCTGCTTGAAATGAATGCCAGTTTAGATGTGTAGCAATAATAGTCACAGCCTTGACTTGGTGCCATTTGAAGCAACAAATTCAGCTGGAATCTTGGTAAAATGTGTAAAATCCAAATTATTCATAAAAAGGGTGAGTAGGAAACTGCCAATTCCGTTATGACAGTAAATTATTCTGCCATTGGGAAATCTTTGTAAATAATGAGAGATAAAATGACTGCCTTACACCTCACATATAATAAATATAGTCATATATGTGGCACTAAACTGACACTTTTATTATTTATATAGCCCCATTTTCACCTGCAGCACTATACAGGGTAAAGAGATAGAAACAAGAGAACAGAAACATTTCACCGGATTACATACACATTGTTACAGAATATTAGGAGACTACAGGAGCTTGCATTCTAAATTGGGGAGGGACCCAGGTGGGGACGGGGGTTACCTGTAAGATTGTAGAGGTCCTGCCAATAGCAGGTTTCCCCCATTTTTATTCATAAATATATTCTTTTCCTTCCTGTTTTGTCCATTGAAAGTAAAAGATCCCATAATAATGTTGACCCAATGTAGAGCAAGGCATAATTATCTTCCTGAAAATTTTAAGAATTGGGATTGGTTTACTCACTGATTGACGTCCTTTATTGATCACTGATTTTTAATCAGTAGTTGGGTTTAGTCTTTTTTTAATGATCAATATTTTATTAGTGAAAAACAGTAAGTGGATATTATATAGGAATTAGCAGGCTAATAATGATAATTTCATTATATTTAGGGTCGCACCCAATCCTTTGTGATTTCTATAAATTAGATTCTAAGAAGAAAATAAGAACAAAAATGATTGATCTGTGTCTGAAAACCATATGTGAGTTAACTTTAATGAGTTATAAAATGGCTAATTCTAAGCAAATTTTCAGTTGGCCTTCATTTTTCTTTTATTTTCTTTTTCTGAATTATTTGCCTTCTTCTGACTTTTTCCAGTTTTCAAATTGGGTCATTGACCTCATCTAAAAACAAATGCTCTATTGTATTGTTATTGCTACTTTGTATCACTCATATTTCTATTCAGGCCTCTCCTATTCATATTCAAGTCTCTTATTCAAATCAGTTCATTTTTGCTAGGGAAATTTAGACCCTACCAACCAGATTGCTGAAATTACAAACCGGAGAGCTTTAGAATAAAAAGATAAATAACTCAAAAACACAAATAATAAAAAATTAAAACCAACTGAAAATTGTCTCAGAATGTCACTCTAAATGTCAAATTAAAAGTTACTTTAAAGCTGAATAACCCCTTTTACTGCCACTTGCCACTGACTATATGGGCCAACAATAATATTAATATTAAACCATAGCCTTAAAGGGGAATGAAACCCCCCCAGGCACTAACTCCCTCCCCCCACCCTCTCGTAGGCCCACCTCCCTCCCGGCCTATTGCCCCTAAGTCCCTACTTACCCCTCCTTCTTGGTGCCCTCGAGGGAAGTTCACAGGATCCATCTTCTTCTTCAACGTCCTCTTCCTGGATTAAACACTGCCGGCGGTGCATGCGCAGTAGGACTTATTTGCTGGTTGGTCCTACTGCGCATGCGCCCGAAGTTCACGAAGTCTTCACTTAGCGCCTGGGGGGTTTCATTCCTCTTTAAAAAACATTGGGGAAAAACACCCATTGGCTCCAATGCATTTGTCAAAATTTGGCCAAATTTTCTCCTTTTTGTGAACCCAGTTTCACCAATTTCCCATAAAAACAAGCAGTTTTACATACAACTATTCACAAAAGGGGAATAAAAAGATTCTCGGGGGGGGGGGGGGGGGGGGGTGTCTGTGTTATTGTACAGGCTTTAGTTCTCCTTTAACTTTCCCATAATACAATTGAAAATATCTCTCTTTAAGATGCTTTAGCAGAGCAGTGACTATGTACATCTGTGATTTGTAACAAGTCATTTTATATTTCATTATTGTACATAAAACCCACGATACCTAATGTGCTGTGAATTCCCAGGCACTATAATGCACTTTCTGCTGTTCTGCAACACTGCACTAGAAGATTAAGTTATAATGGGAAATATGAAGGAGAAGAAATCCGGTTTGTGTTTATGGCTGGGTTATATTGCTGAACTTTCGGTAGCACGACTCTACAATGGGCCCTACCTGCAAAGGAGGGATATTTTATGTCTACACGTGTTAACTTATATTATAGGATACAATATTTGGATATGGCCTCAGTTAGTGGCACAAAAGTCCCATTCAATAAAGGTACATGTATGGGACCTGTTATCCAGAATGCTCGAGAACTGAGGTTTTCTGGGGTATAACAGATCTTCCTATAATTTGGATCTTTCATACGTCAAGTCTACTAAAAATCATGTAAACATTAATCAAACCCAATAGGCTGGTTTTATTTCCAATAAGGATTAATTATATCTTAGTTGGGATCAAGTACAAGGGACAGTTTTATTATTACAGAGAAATAGGAAATCTTTTTTTTAAATTTGGATTATTTGGATAAAATGGAGTCTACGGGAGAAGGCCTAACGGGAATTCAGAGCTTTCTGGATAACGGGTTACTGGATAATGGATCCCATACCTGTACTCATTTATTATACTGCTGTCCCCACTGTGCATACTTTAATGTATTGTAAAACTGTAGAACTCTGTGTATCCTAGCAGCACATACATACATATATTACATTATGCATCCCTCTTATCATCAAGCCCCCCCATGTCATCTATCAGGATTCACGTGCCATCTGTATAAGACTGAGGTAGAGAAAACAAGGACACCTCTTTAAAGCCACTTAAACCTACAGACCAGTTGTAGGGATCCGAAGAATTAAGTTCTCCTATGGTCTGAAAATCCCACATGGTTGGAAGTCCCCTAGTGTGGCCAGCTACACTACACTATGAAAGGGGGAGCGAGTCCTTTTCCCCAGTGCAGTGTGCCCAGGCAGATTACAGATGTGGCCAGAAGGTGTCACTGTCGAGTGATTTCTTTAAAAAGTTGAGCTGCCATGTGTTCTTTATATTTTCACTCTAGGAGGAAGTGCTGCTGGGGTCCCTGGAGTCAAAGCCTTTAGGCGATGGAGAGAGCCCGATGGATGCTGAGGCCCATGGAGGGCTTGGGGTGTGGGGCCCCAAGCATTGGGAGCTGGACCATGAAGGGTCTAGAGCTCAGAGGCAGCGGAGAGACTGCAGAGGTGTGAATATCCTCTGATTTTATCTTGAGTTATCAGATTTTCTGCTCTGTCCCTTGGTCTCCTGTCACTCTGATGCATTCCCCCAATTTCGAATGATTTCTGAGAGCCCGGCTTAAAGGAACAGTTCAGTGTGAAAATAAAAAACTGGATAAATAGATGGGCAGTTGTAAGGAATTATCCCTCTGCTGGGTTTGAACCTGGGACCTCTTGAGTTCTAGCCTGTTCCCTTACCTTTCCACTATTCTGGCAGGCTAGAGGCATGGGCTCACCTTGTATTGAGGGCCCTGGTTCGTCTGATTAATTCAGCTGTTCTGCCCTAACTGGCAGGTGCAGCCTATTCCCTAGTTAACGCCCAGCAGAGGGACCTTATTTAAAGCTTGAGCAGACCTCCCTCCACTGCCAGTTCATAGTTCTACAATCTGCTGGTCACCCGGTTCTATGCGCCTAGTTTTAGTCTGACCTTGTTCTTGGATTTCTGGTCCTTGTTCCTGCTTTCTATATTTGGACTTTGTTTTACCTTGATCTCCTGAGCCAGTAAGTTGCTGTATCTTCTGTTTGCCAATAAACTTTATTCAATCATCTAATCCAGTCTACTCCCTCTAATTACCCTTTAAATATTAACCCAGTGGCCCTTCTGGTTGTTTCTGTGTGGGATTTGGGCCACTGAGTGGGACAGCAGTACAATATAAAAAATGTTTCTAATATAGTTAGTTAGCCAAAAATGTAATGTATAAAGGCTGGAGTGACTGGATGTCTAACATAACAGCCAGAATCCAACTTCCTGCTTTTCAGCTCTTTAACTTTGATTTAGTCAGAGACTTGAAGGTTGACCACATGGGACATAACTGTATGCTGGGTTTTAATTTGGAGGGGTTGAACTTGATGGACTTTGTCTTTTTTTCAACCCAATTTAACTATGTAACTATCTATATAAAGTTCTATTTGTTTTCTGCACTTGTGTGCTTGATTATTGTTGCATATAGTTGCATCCCTGGATCCCACTAGGTAGAAGCACTGCTCATTAAAAGAGTTCCCAGTATCTTTCATTTAGCAAAGGGCATTCAGGCCCTGTACTGCTAATAAAAATTAAATGTATTAAGAGTGTACATCCTATAACACACGAGGTGTCACAACAGGGTTACACAGACATCATGGACTGTTCCATTTTATTGCGTTTTTCGTATTATTTCCCCAAACATTTTCTGCAAAGACACAAAAAAAAATATGTCATTACTTTATTAATAAGATGAAGCAAACATAATCACAAGCGATAGAGAGAGTCGGGGGAACAGAATTCTAAGTGTACCCAAAGGCTCCATTTTTCTTAATGCGGAATGTACAGTATCACATGCCAACGTACGCTCAAGCTTACATTCGCCCCGGGCTTTTACTCTTCTATCTCAGCAGGACAGTGATAACCTTTAGACATTGTTGGCTGGTACCAATTTTAAGAGAAAAAAAAATCTTGAGTGCTCTTGCTCCAGGGAACATAAATACATCATTTTTGACTGTAATAGCTCAGGATAGAAAAGCTTTACACTGCTGATGTTTATTATACAATGAACTGTAAATAGTAAGTTCCTTGAATATATGTCATACATCTCCGTTTAATTAATTGGAATAAAAGGGCCGACTACTTATTTCATCTGAAAGCTTTTTTTTTAAGGAGAAATGTTGAATAACTGATTAGATATTAAAATTAGGTATAGATGTAAAATAAAATTTACTCAGTATCGCATGCTTGGAAATTTCCTTGAAGCGAAATATTTAATGGATCTGGGAACTATTTCCATTTTTCTGATCCACTTGAGGCCATATTTACTCTGCTACATCTTTATGTTATACAGGTGTTATGCAGAATGCTCGGGACCTGGAGTTTTCTGGATAATGAATTTTTCTGTAATTCTCCATACCCAAAGACTACTAGAAAGTCATATACACATGAAATAAACCCAAAAGGATTGTTTTCCTCCAATCAAGATTTATTAGTTCTTAGTTTTCATCAATTACAAGGTACTGTTTTATTATTACACGGAAAAATTGAAATCATTCTTGAAAGATTATTGGATAAAATGGAGTCTATGGGAAATGGCCTTTCCATATTTCAGAGCTTTCTGGTCCCATACCTGTACTCAGACAGTCTTCTTCTTCCTATTCCTCTTACGTTGGCCCAGTGGGTAGCACTGCTGTCATGGCGTCCTGCTGTTGATTCCAACTAGAATATGAAATGTTTATTTTCTTCTTGCGTTTGTATGGATCTTGCCCAGGTGCTTCAGTTCCCTTCCCCTGTGCAAAATAAAATCCTGCAATAAGTAGGTTAATTGTCTTCTGATCAAGGGCATCGCATGCTGGGGGGTGCAAACTAACTCTAGAAAGCAGTGGTTATAAATGGCAGACTAGCAGATGAAAATGAGAACATCTGAATAGAGATACAAATATGATATGAAGATATTAACAGTACAAATGTAGCCTAGGGACTAATCTGCTTTCCAGTTGCTGAGGTCAGGGACCCCCTGAAAGCAAATAATATTTAACATTTTTCATGTAGAAAGGCAGAATCGAAAGACATATAGTTGTATAATAATAAAAAAAGAAATTAGCCACAGCATACTGATTTTTGATTTGAAGGTGAACTGCGTGTTTGACAACGGTCCACAAGGTTAATCTGCCCTACAAATCTCCTCTTCTGCAGGAGAAAAATCTCCTTAGAAGACCATAGCCCTAACAGACCAGTGGGGGCCCTTTTGGAGAGACTATAGAAACGGTGCACCAACTACTGCAATGTTGTGTCGAGGGTAGATGTATTCAGGAATGGCAGTGAAGGGAATAGCAAAAAAATAGTCATTTATATTGGAGAGTTAATTGGAATAACATTATATTACATAAAGATTGCATCATGCAAAATTGATTATCTGGCTTTACAGACCATTGGCCCTTATTTAACAACATACTGCAGTCTCCAAGTGTCGGATAGGGCCCCCTTGGCCCCACCAGAGATCCTGAGCCCAAGAGCCCCCACAATGACTTGCCAATAACATCAAGAACCCTGTGCACCCCCCATGTGTTCATGACATCCACAAAGTCCATTTATCCCGGTGGACCATTCTGACATGTAAATGCAATTCAGGGTGTTTTTTTTTTTTTAAACTTTTGTAGAACAGGTATGGCATCCTTTATCCGGAAAGCACTGAATTACAGAATGGCCGTCTCCCTTAGACAAATAATCCAGTTTTTTTTCATTATTTCCTTTTTCTGTGTAATAATAAAACAGTAGCTTGTACTTGATCCCAACTAAGATATAATTAATCCTTATTGGAAGCAAAACCAGCCTATTGGGTTTATTTCATGTTTACATGATTTTCTAGTAGACTTAAGGTATGAAGATCCAAATTACTGAAAGATCTGCTATCTGGAAAACCCCAGGTCCTGATCATTCTGGATAACAGGTCCTATACCTGTATTTGCATTTTCTTATTTTTTTTTTTGTAACTTTGTACATTTTTATCAGTTTTAAATAATACAATGCAGTTATGCAGGCATAGCAAGTTAGTCCCAGTCATTTTTCCAATAAAACGGTATTCATATCAATGAATTTGTGATCACTTTGATATTAGTAGTTAAAGAAAAAAGGAAGAAGAAAATAAGGGAAGAAAAAGAAAATAATAAAAACTAAAGAAAAAGCCAAACACCAGAATCTGTTCTGTCATGACATGGATGTGTTCCCGGAGGTCTGTGGGACGTGTCCATAGTGGGCAAGGGTGGGTTCTATCCAAACCAACATAGGCACTTGATGTGTGGTATCTTGCGGCTGGGTGTCTCATGTTGAGGAGGCATTTAGCGGATTGGCAAGTCCTCCTAGTTCCAATAGGTCCTATATTTTCAGATACAATGGTAGGTTGTTGCGGAGACTGTCAATTCCAAGTTCAAATTGCTTGTTGGTGTTTACTCGTTGTAGTATTTCCACCAAAGTGGGTGCATTGGAGGTTTTTCATTTAGATGCTGTTGCCAAGCGTGTGGCTGTGAGTATTTGGTTTATTAGCATTTGGCCACTTTTGCATGTTTGGGAAGGGTTTCCCTGGTAAACAAGCTTGATATTTCCAGTGGCATTTGATTTGATAAAAGGCTGCTGAGTAGGTTTGTCACCTCCACCCACAGCAGTTGGATGATGGAGCAGTCCCAAAATATTTGTTTCATGGTACCAGTAACTCCGCAGGCTCTCCAACATATATTGGGGGATGATCTGGGAAAAAATTGTGGAGCTTTTCAGGTGTGTGGTACCAGCACATTAGGATTTTAAATATATTTTCTTTTTGTCTGACACAAAGACTGGACCTAGCATTTTACCAGATTTTTTTCGAATCCGCCTCAGTGAGTGGTTGTAGCAGAAATCCCATTTGTCCATGTACTTATGACCAGGTTGGGATCCCTCTGGGGCAGGGATCTGCAACCTTGGCTCTCCAGCTGTTAAGGAACTACAAGTCCCACAATGCAATGAAGGAGTCTGCCATGATTCACAAAGGCAAATGCATTGTGGGACTTGTAGTTCCTCAACAGCTGGAGAGCCAAGGTTGCAGATCCCTGCTCTGGGGGACTGGTGAGGATATTGTAAAGAATGGAGATTAAGCCTTTTTGTGGGTGGCCATTACCAGCCAGTCTTTCAAGGCTGCCGGGTGCCTCAACTTTGCGTAACGTATATACAGTATGGCTGCTAGAAGTGGTGAAGTTGAAAATATTCAAAAAGTTTTAGGTTGGTTGCCGGGGGTTTGTTATTTAGGGCTTGAAACAAAGGCATCAGATGGGTCTGTGGATCTAGAATATCTTCTACTGTTTGCAGATTTGATTCAGCCCATCTTTTGCAGAAAGCAGGAGTTGTACCTGGCTGGAAATTGGGGTTGTTTAGAATGATTGTATTCATAGGCATTCTAAAGCTGGCCATAGACGTAAAGATTTTTAAAAGATCCAATGATTATCGTGAGACCACAATTGTCTCAAAACAATAGTTTAAATGTACGATGTGACCATCAACTAAGAAGACCATTTCAGGCCAGCAAAACTAAAGGGTCGCTACCTGCTTGGCCCAGAAAACATAGGTAGATTGCACGGGGGCCGATAAAGATTTTCTAACCTGGCCGATCAATTTTCAGACTGATGTCGGACGAAAAATGGTAAGATGTATGATTGTTCTAATCCCACTAACCGCACGATAATTTGACAGATTGATCGGACTTCGCTAAGATCTGTCGTCTATGGGGATCTTTAGGTGAGTCTATACCTAGATTTAGTCCATATCCACATTGTGATGGTGAGATGAGTTGTGGAAAGCAGTGATGGAGAAGTTTTCAGTGTAGATGGTTTGGACCAAAATAGTACTTCAAATGCGTAGCCTCATAATATTTTTGCAAGTCTGGGACATCCAGTCTGCCATGTTTTTTTACTGTTATTACAGATTTGGGTATCATGTGACTAAGGTGGTTCCAAACAAAATGATTAAAACAAGCTTGAATGTTCCTTAGTATCCCAGAGGAGATTGCTACAGGTAGCATTTTAAACAGATATAAGTATTTAGGGAACAAGTTCATTTCTAAGGCCGCTATCCTCCCAAACCAAGAAATAGTATATGTAGCCAATTGTGCAAGGCATTTTCTTGTCTTATTAGAGGTTTGAAATTAAGATCATATTGTTGGCCATACTGTAGGTTGCTGAAATACATGAGTTCCAAGATGTGTAAGTGATTTTGATCTCCAATTATAGTTACATTTTGCTTTGAGTGCTTAGAGAGTTGGTTGGGGAATATGCAGCGGGAAGGCCTCTGTTTTATTAATGTTCAGCTTGTATCCAGAAAACATGCTATATTTAGATAGGGTGTGTGCAAGTTTGGGAGAGAGATCACTCGGTCAGTTAGGGTAAGAAGTATATCATCCGCAAACAAGGCTATCTTATATTGATGGCACTCTATTTGTAGGCCCTAAATGCCCTGAGGGCTGCTGCCAACGGTTCTGTACTTAAAGCATACAATAGGTGCATTTTCTTATTTTACCCCCCCCCCCCCATACCCATTAAAGAGGCACTGGAACATGATTAAACATTGATGTGTATTAAATTTGCTTTATTCTGCAGAATATCTCCTCCGTAGAGTCTGACATCATTTTTACCATTAGAGCTCTTCATTGTTGAATGACAAAGTAAACCGCAGATGTTTTAACATTTGGAATTTCATAAAATCGCTCAGAGCTTATTTAGTAAGGATATAAAAGAAAATGGGATGCTGCAAAGGCATATTATGGGATTAGAAAATCCCTTTAGGTGCTCTCGATTTTCTTGGCTTCATTATTATTGCTTTCTTTTAGTGAGACACTAGGGGGCTTATTTACTGACCCAAGTGCACAGTGTTAGAGCACTCTCCACTAGTCACCATGCTTTTAGCTACAATGGACTCTTATTCCTCAGCATTCCACCTTAATACTGGGCACCTGCAAAATAGTGAGTGCTAACATTTGCAGGGTATATACAGTACTAATGGTGAGTCATTTAGAGGCATGTTTATTAAACTTTTAACCTCTAAACGTAAAAAAAAACATGGAAAATCTGGATTGCATACTAATTAATGAAAAAACTTGAATCTGCGAAAACATTTCGAAAACTTGAATTTTATATTATTTAGAATTTTGCAAATAAATTTCGCAAAGACCGCTATCAG
>CM044439.1:156872183-156916189 GCA_024363595.1 Xenopus borealis
CTCTTGCGATCGAAAATGGACCTATGTCGATCGAATAAGTCATTGAATACAAAATCAATCGAACAATTCAAACGATTCTCTGCAAAGTCCTTCGAATTCTTGGAACTAAAATTTTCTAGGTTCCCCATAGGCTAAAATGGCAATTCGGCAGCTTTAAACAAGCTGCAATTGAAAAAAGGCTCTATGGCACAGGTTAAAGAGTGGATAACAGATAACATCATTTTTTTTTACATTTAAATGTGGCTCCCATTTTTTGGTGTTTCCCAGAAACTAGTTAACATGCCTGTAAATATTTGGGGTGTGGGAGGAAACCCATGAAAGAAAGGGGTCAATGGTCAACCTCCTTGTAGAGTGTCCTGGTTGGAATCAAACACTTTAAGGCTCAACACTTTAAGCCAGCAGTGCTACCGTTTATAAAATACCATTTCTTGATTGATATCCATTCAGAGTAAATGGAAAATGTGATCGATAGATTACCACCCATCAGTCCATCAATGTGTTTTTTGGGAAGGATCACGCAGTGTATGGATGCATACCATTTATATGGAAAAAGGGCTAAACCTATTAAAGTGGACCTGTCACCCAGATACAAAAATCTGTATAATAAAAGTCCTTTTCAAATTAAACATGAAATCCAATTTCAGATTTTTATTGAACCATTCATAGCTGTTTTTAACTCATTTAAAAATCTCCGCTGTCAATCAAATATTGTCTGCCACTCCTCTATGCCTTAGGCATAGAGGCGGGGCAGATAATTACTTTCACTTTCCATTCAGCACTTCCTAGATGCCACTGCTCCCCACATATTCCCCCAGTTCTCTTAACCATTTAATTGTGTAGCCAGGACATAGGGATAGACATCGGGTCCCCCATTCTGGTGCACAAACAAGATTATGAGATGATACAAGGCTTGTCTTAATAACAGTGTCCACAAAATGGCTCCTGCCTGCTTGCTACAATTATGAATTCACAGACTGAAGGAAACAATATTAAAATAATTTATATAGTGTAATTAATGTTCATTTTGCTTGACTAATGTGATAAAATATGATTTTGAATATTTTTTTTGGGGTGATGGGTCCACTTTAAGTCTTTAATCTTCAGACAAGAGAGTTCTGCCATGGGTGCATTGATGAGCTTGGGCTAAGCAAATCTCACTGAAGAAAATTAAAATCAACGGAGAATGAAACTATCCGAGTTGCTCTGGAACAAAAAAAAGCAAAGCTTCTCAGGAAAACAAAATGTGACAAGCTTAAATAGAATTAAGTGGGAGGATCCGAATGAGTATAGACATGTATGAATAATAGCTTTATTTATGCTCTAAATTGCCAAAAATTTACTTAATCCGTGTGTGTGTATCTTTCAGTAGGAGTTAGAAAAATTACAGGAAACCTCTGATTGGTTGCTATGAGTCCCAGTTAATATATAATACCCCCAGTGTTTTATATAAACGGGGACTCATAGCAGCCAATCAGAGGTTTCCTTTAATTTTTCTAACTCCTACTGAAAGATAACTGCTTGTTGGTTGCTATGGGTTAGTGGTCTAAGGGTAACACAACAATTTCATTTGTTGCATGTATGTAGTACAGGTTTGGGACCTGTTATCCAGAATGCTCAGGACCTGGGGTTTTTCCAGATAATTGATCTTTTCTGTAATTTGGATCTTCATACCTTAAGTCTACTAGAAAATCATGTAAACATTGAATAAACCCAATAGGCTGGTTTTGCTTCCAATAAGGATTCATTAAATCTTAGTTGGGCTCAAGTACAAGCTACTGTTTTATTATTACACAGAAAAGGAAATCATTTTTTAAAAATTGGCTTATTTCATTATAATGGAGTTTATGTGAAAGGGCCTTTCCATAATTCGTTGCTTTCTGGATAAGGGTTTTCTGGATAATATCTGTATCATTGCTAGTTCATATACCATTACCATTCATATACAATTGACTCTGAATTATTTATCAGTTCACTGGCTAAGGGTATGTCAGGAGCATATACAGTTATGGGACCTGTTATCCAGAATGCTAGGCACTTGGGGGTTTCCTTATAAGGGATGTGTCCATAATTTGGATCTTCATACCTTAAGTCTACTTAAAACTAATTTAAACATTAAATAAACCTAAGAGGCTGGTTTTTCTTCCAATAAGGATTAATTATATCTTAGTTGGGATCAAGTACAAGCTACTGTTTTATTATTACAAAGAAAAAAGGGAATCATTTTTAAAAAGTAATTTGAGTAAAAAGTTTACGGAAAATTGCCTTCCCATAATTCAGAGCTTACTGGAAAGTGGGTTTCTGGATAATGGATCTATACCTTTGTTTCTTGTTATCAATACAGGGGTATGGCTATAAAGCAGTTGTCATGCTTTACTTGCAAATGGTCTTTTTTAGCAGCCTCTTTAGAAATATCTTAGATGATCTGCATTTTATTACTGCGCTTTCACCCTTCCTCCACAGCTCGGTGCAACACGCTCTGCATACTGATACCCAGTCTGCATGCTAATGGCATTATCTGGAGAAATAAGCAAGATCATGGCTGCACGTGATAGTGACAGAGAGGTTATAGTAGTAGCACAGGTGGCTGGGGCTCCGGGGCCTTTGTTTTATTTTGCTATCACAACAGAGACAGACTCTACTCATTACTGTTTTACTGTGGTCACAGCAGTCAAGCTTCTGCCTTCCTTTGTAAATTAGGAGAAACGGCCGTTACTTAAATAAATTGAAGCAATTTCCCCTGTGTTGGTTAAAGCAGCTCGGGGAAGTGCTACAGCTTATCGCAGCCTGGAAATTCTCCATCCATCCAAGCTCTTTTACCTTAATTCACCTCTGTGTTCTCTTTAATATTCATCACCAGGCAAATGTGGAGGGGTAAAAATCTGCTAGAAATACTGTACCTGTGTTGGATCAAGTATTTTTTTAGTTTTCCTCTTGTTTTTTTCTTCTTCTAGGAATAAAACCTGCAGATTTTAACTTGTGTAAAATTCCATTGTTTCTATCTAGATCCTTCTTTATTAGCTGCCCATGGAAGGTGCCAGTAGTAGGGCATGGCCTTGCGCTCAGGGCTCTAGAGACCTGGGAGGGCTGGTTTGAAATCAGTAAGGGGTTTGGTCATCAGAAAGCACAATTAGTGGTTTGTCACAGATCTAGCTGTTGTTTGGTGACCATGCTATATTCCACCTACAAGGTGCCAGTAGTAGGGCAAGGCCTTGAGCACGTGGGTCTAGAGACCTGGAGGCATGGTTTGAAATTAGTAAGAGGCCTGGTCATTGGAAAAAACAATTAATGGGTTGTCACTAGTCTAGCTGTGGTGCTATATTCCACCCACAAGGTGGCAGTGGTAGGGCAAGGCCTTGAGCACATGGGTCTAGAGACCTGGTTTGAAATCAGTAAGGGGTTTGGTCATTGGAAAAGAACAATTAATGGTTTGTCACTGGTCTAGCTGTGATGTTATGCTATATTCCACCTACAAGGTGCAAAGGGTAGGGCAAGGCCTTGAGCACATGGGTCTAGAGACCTGGTTTGAATTCTGTAAGGGGTTTGGTCATTGGAAAAGAACAATTAATGGTTTGTCACTGGTCTAGCTGTTCTGTGGTGCTATATTCCACCTACAAGGTGCCAGTGGTAGGGCAAGGCCTTGAGCACAGGCGTCTAGAGACCTAGAGTCATGGTTTGAAATCAATAAGAGGTTAAATCATCAGAAAAACAATTAGAGGTTTGTAGGGATGCGCCGAATCCAGGATTCGGTTCGGGATTCGGCCTTTTTCAGCAGGATTTGGATTCAGCCGAATCCTTCTGCCTGGCTGAACCGAATCCGAATTTGCATATGCAAATTAGGGCCAGGGAGGGACATCACGTGACTTTTTGGCACAAAACAAGTAAATAATGTTTCCCCCTTCCCACCCATAATTTGCATATGCAAATTAGGGTTCAGTTCGGTATTCGGCCCGAATCTTTCAGGAAGGATTCGGGGGTTCGGCCAAGTCAAGGCATTGAGCTCAGGGTTCTATAGACTTGGAGGCATGGTTTGAAAGGAATAAGGGTTTCAAGTAGTGGTTTGTCACATGTCTAGCTGTTGTGTGGCCACCACAGATAGACCTGTGGCAAAGCACTAATTGTTGCTGTGGCCAGCCTCAAATATTTGTTCATAGCCCCAGATAATAGGTACCACCTTAGGACAACCTGGTGATAACCACCCATAGGTTGTTCGTTTATATTAAAACTATATTGTAGCCTTCAATATTTTTAGGATGCTTTATATGTATACGAAGCAATCTTTGGAATCACAATTCAATTTTAATTGTGCGCCGCAATAATTTCTACCTTCTTCCATAGAGTAGGCCTATATTCCAATATTCCAACATTTGTGGGCTGGAATATATACTAAAATGGGAATATCTCAGGACCGTGGAATACCACTGGAGTTAAAGATAAGCTTGTATCTAAGAAAAAGCATGGCATGCAAAGAATAAAGATTCAAACTGAATTCATGCTTTGGGAATGGTGGGTATTATGTGCTAGACACAAGAAAAGAATAATAAAAAGCTCACATTGCTACTCCCATAATAACAGGGAATAGTGATGGGTGATTCACCAGGCACGAATTCACTGCACAAAAATTTACCGGTGAAAAATCCGCATAAAACTGTTCCACATCAAAATTATTCTGATGCCCATTGACTTTAATGCATTTCGACAAAATAATTGTGCATATAAAAATCGCTTGTGTCAAAATTATTTCAAAGCCCACTGACTTCAATGTGTTTAGATTAATTTTTCCGCTTCGTGAATTTTTCGGTAAATCTGCAAATTTCAGTTAAACAGCCCAGATTCGCCTATCACTAGTAGGGAACTTAGAAATATCCATAACATGATTACAATGTATTTTTGGAGCACACAAAACAGGTTTGTTTTTGCTTAACGCAGGTGAGGTAAGCATTTTGAAGTACAAGAAATATATTTTTATAAGAGAGAACTCCTGTCAGCTTTATATTTATCTGCTCGTTGAGTCTAAGTTTGATCTGGTACAGGCAGAGGTTTGATTTTGAAAGAAATGAATAAGAATGAAACGTGTTCCTCTTCGTTTAATATATGAAAGACTAGCACGTCTCATGAACTAAATATATATTCACTTTAAACATCGCTGTTCCTTTTTATAAATAATTACACCAGATCAGTGTGATACAGGATCGCCAGTATATTCTGTTATTCATGAACAGCAAGCCAAAATATGAAGGTGGCAAAGAAAGTAGGTGGCAAAAACCATTATTCATGAAAATGTAAGCAATAAGTAGTTGTAGAATGTTTGTGTTACCCCTTTCCGCAAATGCCAAACAGTGAGTAAAAAATGCAGATGCGTAGTGCAACATAAAGCTCTTGTGAATAACCTCCAGCTGGAGTACATGTACTCCAACATTTGTCTAAAATACATATAGACAAATACAAGATCCTCTGCACTCAACCCATTATCAATATATTTAAGACACTGAGACATTTTGTGCATACAGCTACTAAAAATGCCTTACCCTTTAAACAACAGGGATTGTTTGTCCATATATTGCAATATATTTAAGCTGGTCAACTACGTCAGTCATACCATATCTGGCCAGTCCTACTCTCAAATCATCTGATTCATTAAGAATTCTATTACTTTATTTTATATATTTTACAAAAGGGACTAAGTTTTACCTGCAACTTACTTACTGCTTTTAAAGTAAAACTCCCAAACTTGGTTGCCCTTTTATTAGACACCAGCGAGATCACCTGACTATAGTTGGGAAGGGTGGGGGCTACAACAGAGAGCTGGTCACTACTCCAATATGAACTACAACAAACAAGGAAAAGTTGTGCTCACCACTAATTTTTAAAACCATTAGGCGGGGGTGCAATGAGGCTGTGACCACAAAATACATATAGACAAGTACAAGAGGTCCTCTGCACTCAACCCATTATCAATATATTTAAGACACTGAGACATTTTGTGCATACAGCTACTAAAAATGCCTTGCCCTTTAAACAAAACAGGAATTGTTTGTCCATATATTGCAATATATTTAAGTTGGCCAACTACGTCAAAGTCATCCCATATCTGGCCAGTCCTACGCTCAAATTGCATCTGATTCAAGTGTAAAGTCCCACCATGATCAGAATGACCTAGTGTAACCAACTCTGTACTGTTCACTGCACCCATACTGGTGTAATAATCAAGTTTAGACTCCCTATCCAACCCAAGGTCAATGCTCATTTGTTAGGCCTTGGTTCAAAGTTACTGGCAGCAAGTAATATTTGTGTCTGTCTTATCCTATACCTTGTCCTGTGCCTGTACCTTGAATTCCCCTCTGCACAGTCTCAGTCCTCCCAGTGTGTGATCTGGACTTCCGCTCTGCATGGACATCCTAGCAAGTATTCTCAGTCTTTACATTTGGTTCCTGATCTATTTAAAGTCTCCAAAGGCAGAACTTCTTGCATGGTTATGAAATTGGTCCCTGTTTAGAATCCTCACAGTGTTATGTGGTATCTGGTCACTCTCTGTATCACACTCACATGCTAGTGGATGCAGCACACACTTTGAAGTTATTAAACAGAAGATTCCACTTGGCTCATGTTGAACTCAGGAACACTTTATTAGTCATTGGTACAGCTTTACTGTGTTACTAGTCATGCACCATCTCCCCAATAGTTTACAACCACAACTCAGGATCCCAAGTGCTAGGCCCCACCGACTGCCTGCCTTTTCCTTGAGTCAGGGATGACATCACCTTTAATAAACTTTTGTCACTGGGGTCTGCCTTATGTGAAGATGCTAGTCTCTAGATACCCTGGTCCCTCTTCTTCTGGAGTCCCTACCCAGGCGAGGTACCGCCAGGTCATTAGTTATTTTCTTGCTCCTTGTTGAAGCTCATCTGCTCGTCCACATAACCTACACTTGACTCTCACTGACTGCAGCAAGCTCAACCAAGCTACTCTTATACTACCTAGCCTTTATACTAACTCTTCTTAGTAGCTTTAAGTGGTGACGGGCCTCTTCTCTCTCTTATATAATGTCTAGCTTTGACTTTTCCTTACCTAATGGCACTACTTGGTGACCAATTGGAAATAACATCATTCATCCAACCCCTTACAACTGGTCTCTCTGCATCGACTTCGTATCCAGGATAGCTTGATGTTAGTGTGGCCTCGTTTGCTGGTCATCATTTACGACAAGTCCACCTATAAGCTTGACAACTCTTCAGATACCACATCATCAGACTTTTGTCAAAAAACCTGTTTCCCAGTATCCACTTCCTCCTTGGTCCTGACAGTGTATGGCCCTGACAGCAAGAGCCAAATAGTGGAGCCTCGGCTCCAGTTGGGTCTATTCAGGGATTTACCTTGCACTCTGTATCTGTCTTTTTAATACTGTATAAACACTAGAGGAAATGGATACCATAGCATTTTGCACTTTGCTTTCTGATGGGGCCTCTTCTGAATAAACCCCAAACTATTAGTGTTTTCTAGAGGAGCAGCCCTGGAGACTGCATACATTTCAGATTTGTCATTATGTGTTAACCACCGTTTCTCTAAATATTTGATTATCAGATGCTGGGAATGAGACGTATCTTCTTGCAGAGCTGCACACACGCATGAACCATAAGTTAACATTTGTGGAGCTTATTTGTCACTGCAGAGAAACTCATAGATGCAGGGGAGTGAAACTATTTTCAGCAGAAACAACAGCAATATAAAAGTTACTGCAAATAGTCTTGTTGCTTAGGAAGTGACAGTAGGCAGTGAATATAAGATTAAGCAATCAATATTTGCAGAAAATATATATATGACATACAAGACATTCTGAAAGTGATCGATTTTGCATTGTGGGAAGCCGGAATGATTTACAGGAGAAGCTGAAATAATTTGTTTCCTTATATTATGACAGTATATAGTGGAGAGCAAAACTCGCCATATTGATCCCTCTCCTGAAGGCTGGACACGTTTTCCATAATTGAGGCTATATTATTCTCTTCAAGGTTACAGACACAGTAAACACGAACGCACAAAATGAGCGGCTAAGTACAGCTTGACTGTGTTGACATTTGCTGATGAAATATAGAAATGTGCATCAAAAACCACAAATGAACAACAAAAGACTCACTACTATGTTCAATAGAAATAATTTTATGAGCAAAACAAGTATTTGGACTCCTGCCTGCCCAATATGTCATGCCAAAACCAAGGCTATTATTATAAAGTTAGTCCTCTGCTGTTAATATAGATTTTAACTTCTCCTTTGGGAATCATTTCCACTAGGTGTAAGAACATTGTTGTTGGGATTTATATTTGATGTTGGTACAGTTAAGTGATGCAAGAAATATTTCAACAGGTATGTGGAAACCATCTCAAAAATTGCCATGAATAAACATGGCGAGAAAACACCCACAGACCACAGATGTATGTATGGGGGGGGGGGGGGGGGGGGAGGTTGTCACATTAAAGGACAAGGAAAGGCAAAAAAATAAAATCCCAGTTTTACGTTCTTTAATGAAAAAGAAATCTATCTTCAATATACTTTAATTAAAAAATGTGTACCATTTTTATAAGAATACTGACTGTATGCAGTGAAATTCTCCCTTCATTTACTGCTGAGGATAGGAATTGTTCATACTAATGAACAGCAGGGGGAGCCCCTGCCTCACTTACAGCCATGCAGAACTCAAGCAGCACAGACCATACTGAGCATGTGCAGTGCCAGTGTCAGACAAAGATTTATAATATTATATAAGATTTATAGTATACAAACTACAGCATTTCTAGCCCTATTCTATTTTACACTTTCCTTGTCCTTTAAAAGTTCCCCTAGACTAAAAAGTATTCTGCGTGGAGAAAATTGGCACAAAAAGACAACCACAGACTCCAAAGTATTTTGTGTGGAAAAAAGCCACCGTAAAAATATGCTGACAGAATCCAATGTATTCTACGTGGAAAAAAATTGTTGTGAAAAAATGCCAGTAGTCTTTTTTGTGGAAAAGGTTTCAGCCATAAAAAAGTCACCATGAAAAAATTGCTCATCAACTTCAATGAATAATAAACACATTTTTGCTATTTCATGAATTTCTGAATTTTTCAGCAATTTTTTTAGATTCATCCAATTCAGCCCACAGATTTTCTGTTGGGTTGAGGTCAGGATTCTGCCAAATATCAGCAGAAAGATTTATTTCCATTCATTCCTTGGAATCGGGTAATACAAAGTCAGTAAATGCAAGTGAGTTTTTTTCGCCACCTAAAACTTTCTAAGCTTTTGAAAAAAATAAAATCAACTTAAAGTAAAATAATGGCGAAAATGTGAGATAAAGAACTTTGTTTTAACCCGGACCTGAGGGTCAACTGATTAAAATTCAGCCCCTCTGTACTCTTAAAAGCATATGACTTTAATATAATGTTATTATAATAATAATAATAAAAGACAATAAAATTTGGTTCATGTAAAAGCAATTTTCAATGTTGTTCAATATTTTTCTATATGCAAATGTCCATCTATATTTTGTGAAGGATTCTGTATTTGACCAAAATCAAAAAATTATCCATCTTAAAATGGTTGCATTGGGAATGTTCACAAAACATCGCCTCTGTATATCAGACAACTTTCTTGTGTATGTTATGCTGTAGCTACACTTGTCCTTGTGGCCACATGTAGCGCTAAACACAAACAGCTCCCTCCTGTGGTGAACCTCTTCATGACAAACATGGGCTTCCTCAACTCTTCAAGAAATATTCTCAATAAAACACTTGGCTGCTGAAGGATTTCCAAGATTCCCTTTTACCGTGTTATTACTTTCCAGTACAAGTGTTTGTGGCACATTTTATTCTCTCCAGACCTTCTCAGCAGGCTCACATGCCTGATTTTCAAGCTAAAAGAGCTTGTTAGGACACATACTGTTAAGTTCCTTTAACTGGCTCTCTTTTATTTTCCATGAGTTCTTACTTCAACTTCCACTTTATGAAATCTATATCATCTTTAGCACTTTATTTACCAGCAGGTATCTGCTTCTAAAAATGGATACAGCATTTTATTTTTAGCTATTTGTTTTGCTGGCCAGGTTTTAGGTTCAAGCAAGGAGGTCAATTTGTAAGAGAGTGAACTGCAAAGTGGGTTAAGAAAGTGGTCAAAATGTTATCAACATGGGCAAGTATACGTATCGTTACCAGATGGAAATACTAGATAATACTAAGCAATTAGGCAGAATGCAATATCCTAAAGGGGAATTCAACCCCCCTGGTGCTAACCCCCATGGCCCCCACCCCCCGTAGGCCTTCCATCCTCCTACCCGGCGCTACTTCCCCCTCTGTGTAGGTCCCCTCCAGCGACGTTCACAGAGGGCCATCTTTTATTCCAACAGCTTCTTCCTGGATCCGTTGGCACTCGGCTGCACATGCGCAGTAGCAGTGGCGTAACTACCAGGGGTGCAGGGTTTGCAATTGCACCAGGGCCCCCACCCCCTCGAGGCCCATTGGAGCCACGATAGTGTTATCTAGGGGGAGATTTTACAGCACACATGCCATCAAGACTCCAGCATGCGATTTATAGAGGCAGGGGCCTGACAGGGGGGCCCAGGTGCCCATCCTGTACCCCGGAGCCCACCAGAGAGTAGTTACGCCACTGTGCATGCGCACAAAGTTCCATGAAGTTTTTGTGCATGCACAGTAGTACCAACGTCCTACTGCGCATGCTCCCCCGACAAAGCCAGATCCAGGAAGAAGCCGTGGGAAGAGAAGATGGCCCCTGTGAAGTTCCCTGGAGGGGACCTACACAGAGGGGTAAGTAGAGACTTAGGGGCAATAGCCTGGGGGGGAGAGGTAGGCCTGGGGCCTACGGGGGTGGGGTTGGGGGGGGGAGGGTGTTAGCACCAGGGGGGGTTGAATTCCTCTTTAAACCTTACATACAGACATTGTTCTGGTCCATAGCCTAGTTGAAGTTCCTGAAGGTGAATAAGCACATAGGTTCATAGAAAAGGAATTAGACAACAGTTGGAATGAGAATGCATCGCATGGATTGTGCTTTTTTTATTAAAGAATAAACAGAATACCAGCCGTTATAGTTTATACAATGCTGAGTCACTTAAACATAACCTCAAGCAGTAAGTATACCTTGCCATGTAATCCTACCTTATCTGGCCTTATTGTAAAATTATTTATGTTGCCTCTACACTATAGTTTCCCTATAAATGCTGAATCTCCATACACTACTTATGAAATGTGCACAAATTCCTTATTCACAATCATCACTTTACATAACTGTCAGAGTTTCCCATAGGCTAGCTGTTCTTTGGAATTACTGCAACTAGTAATTACTCCAGTCTGAACACAGATTTGTTGTGCACAACTTGCCTGACTTTACAGCAACAATGTGATAATTATTGAAACTAAAGAAGAATTCTAGGGCTTCTACTTTTAATTAAAGTGTTGGTAATATTTTTCTTCATGGTTAGTTTAACAAATTTGTTCCAGTTCAAAAACAAAGATTTGCAACATCACTATACACTGTATGGATAAAGGTATCTATTTGGATCCCCTATTATAATTAGTGTACAGGTATGGGACCTGTTATCCAGAATTCTCAGGACCTGGGGCTTTCCGGCTAATGGATATTTCTGTAATTTGGATCTTCATGCCGTAAGTGCACTAGAAAATTATGTAAACATGAAATAAACCCAATAGGTTGGTTTTGCTTCCAATAAGGATGAATTATATCTTAGTTTGGATCAAGTACATGCTACTGTTTTATTAATACAAATTTTTAAAAATATGGTTTATTTGGATAAAATGGAGTCTATGGGAGACTTTCTGAATATCGGGTTTCCGGATAAGGGATCCCATACCTGTAATTAACTATTTACTGCACACCCATTGCTGGCACGTGTATAATTAAGACCATAGCCATGTAATCTCCAGCAACAAACACTGGGATTAAATTGGGTCATACTGAAACACCCAGTAAACTTCAACATGGCAGCAACATTTCATTCCACCTATCCAATAACAAAGAGACATCTAAGGGAAGCACACACAAAAAACTGTCCAGCACCCTCTTATTTACATTACACTGCAGATGCAGATAATAGTGCCCTAGTAGAATATTTATATAAGACCATACAGTATGATGGCACCAAATGTCTTTATCTATACCTTGTACCACCAGTTTCAAGGGAGTACTTTTAAAGGAGTGATGAAGTATTTTCAGACTCCTTAGTCAACAAAATGGCAATTTCCCTTGCTTTGTATTCAACAAAAGGGGAAACTGAAGGGGAAGAACTAGTTTCACTACTTCCATGCATTTGAAGGTGCTCCACCTCTGCTTCCTAAGGGTTGAGAGTGAAGGCCTAGCGACTCTAGTAGGTTGGAGTCAGGACCAAGGAAGAAGTTTGAATACAGAAAGTCTTTTTCACAGTATCTGAAAGGGTTTGTAGTCATACTAAAGCAAAAGGTCCAGGCAGGCAGCAAATAGCAAAGTCAGGATCAAGTCAGCAACCAGAATATCTGATCAAAATAGCAATTTAGGAGCATCTAGGAACTTTACTAGAAAGACCTATATTTGTGCAATGAACCCAGGTCTCTGGCTTTTTTATTGTGAATTTTTGCTTTGAAACTCAGTGTAAGGATACTCACCATTGTCAGGCGCACTCCTGTTCTGTAGCAACAGTTGGGGTGAAAATGTGCACTTGCGCAAAAAATCTCTGCAGCAATTCCTGTTTACGCACAAAAACTAATGTGTGAGCGTCTTGGCGTAGTGTGTTGTGGTGTGCCTCAATTTGGTGCCTAATGAGAAGGCCTGGTTATCAAGGTGTATTCCTGAAGCCTAGCTTTATTTTTACCTATGGATTTCTACTTCAACTTACCCTGCCTGCTTTTGACCACAAACCTTTGTTGCCAGTCCTGACCTTACACTTGTGACCAGACTCTGAACCTGCAATGCCTGCCCCTGCCCCAGATCTGTCAATTCATTCTCCTTCCTCATCCTTGGTTCTTTGGTTATCAGCTTCATTGGCTTCTCTACACTCACAGTGCCCACTGTTTAACCCTCAGGTGGGATTTGTGTTGTGTGAGCTGCTTATGGGTCATTATCAGCTCATCAAGGAACCTCCGGTAAGCCTGACACTCTGTGCTGTGTAATGAGATCATCACAATGCCACACAACGATGCCAAGTCACAAGTCAACTCATCGTATGTATGCCTTACACCAGTCAACTGTTATGCGATTAAGTGACATTGTCTAGGAGCAACAATAGTTCAATAGAAGACCACACAAACCCACAGAAAGATACTGTCGAGAGCAGTCGAGTAGAGCAAAAAAAACATGTTCTCAACAGGAACATTCACTGCCAAGTTCCAATCTTTTGCTGGATCAAACATCAGCACAATAATTATTAGTCACTGACATCACAACATGTGCTTCTGTGGGCAAGTAGCTGTATTCAGGCCTAACAACATTATGCCGGTTGCCAAGTGTTGGCTGGAGAATTTTAAGGGTCATAAACACTGGACTCTGGAGCAGCAGAAATGTCTCTTCTAGAGTGAGGAATTGCATTTCATCATCTGTCGTTCTGAGGAACGTGTCTGGGATTGCTGGATGCCAAGAGAACTCTCTATGTGTGGTTGTGTTATGTCTATTGTCATATCCAGCATTGACAATTTGTGCTTCCTACTTTGTGGCGACACTTTGGGGAAGTCTCTTTCCTCTTTCAGCACAATAACAACCATGTGCACATTGGGAGGTTTCTACAGAAATAGCTTGGTGAGACAGAAGCGCAAGAACACGACTGGTAGAATTGGAAGACCAACTTCAAGCCAGGCTTGGTCACTGTCATCAGTGCCCAAGCTCATTAATGCCCTTATGGGTAAATTGAAGCAAAATACCTACCATCTCCAAAGTAAGGACAGAAATTTTCACTATTGGTGAAACCTCCCCAAATCGTTGTGGTCACATATCAATCCACAGTCCATTCCCAGTAAATCTGACCAAAATCTATAAACAATGTCTTTAAAAGGGATATAATTTCTATGTTCTAAACTAAGAAAAGCATCAATTTCCACCTGTGTATGGTAAATGGCTGCAATTCTATCGAGTATCCCCAGGGCACACTTCACCACCTTCTTTCCCTCTCCCACCACCCAGTTGCATGGTATCTTATCCATAGTTCCTAATTAAAATTTAAATACGTTTTTTAAAAAATGTAGTGCCACAATTTTCAGTTGATTACGTCCAACATCTCATAGGATCTGAGCACGCAGAGAATATAATTATGTCTCCTACACAAACAAAGCTCATTGCTGCCGAGTCAGCGCCTCTTCCAACACTGACATTTAAACAATTTGCATCGCCACCCTTTCTGTTCTATCAGTGACGCGTGCCGGCCATGACATAGTTGAGTGTGATGCCGGTTCTCATTTTACTAAGCTTAAAATGTAAATGATTTGTAAGCAGGGAAGTGTTCAATCAATTGCTTCGTGTAAGAAGGGCTAGTGGAGGTAGCGGCTAAATATAGTGTTTAAAATGAAAGTACAAAGGCTGGCTAAATGCAGTTGTTATATATTTACCTATGCTTGTGCTATAATGCCAAAAGGTATTTAGGTTATCTTTTCACTCAATTAGGGCCGCCATCAGGAGGGACATTCGTCCCAGGCCCTCTAGATTTAAAGTTTAAAGGGCTGCACTTTCTAAAATAGCTGGGCCCCCTTGCAGGCCCAACTGGGACCATTTTGGTGGCACTCCCTCAAAAAAGTGTTGCTGGATGGCATGAGGTTACAGGGCTAGGTAGGCAAATATTTCCCTACTTTTTTAACTCTCTCCTTCTTGGCCTATTGAGACCCAACATTTCATGGCAAAATGTATCCCCCAACCAATCGTTACTAACTGAAATGAGGGAAAATAGGGCAAGAGAGGGGTGTAGGGAATAGGGCACATGGGGCACAAGAGAGGAAAAAGGGTACACATGGGGCTGCATTTTCAAACAGAAGAAACTCAGTGTGGCAGTATTTTATTATAACAAATAATTGGGTTAGCTTCTCAGTGCTTTCACAGACATTTGTATTCTTACCTAATTTTTACTGGTAAGATTGGTGCATACTGTATAGGAGCCTCTGGTGGGGGTGAGCGGGAACCAGGGGGCCCTCAATTGTTTTACGAATTGTGATTTCTTATGGAAGTCTTGCTTTCAATAATCACTCATAGGAATGGTAGCACAATATCGGTCTGATATAACCTAAAAAGGCCGCCTGGCCTGAAACATTGCTGTGATGCCCACAAAAGCACTAATAAAGGCTTTTTAAATGGACAAAGAGTTGGATGGTGCTGTTTATGATATGTCACTCAACAATAATCGCCTCTCGACTTCAGTGTTCTTAACAGTAAAAATTCAACCTCCCACTTACAAATTAACTGTCTATAACAACTATCTGTTGGTGCAGAGTTTTATGGAACAGAAATGGGTGCTTAGGACCATAGAGATTCTGGACAAATAAGAAATTTGCTGGGAATAATAAAGGGACTGGTATGAGTGGAATGGAAATCATAAAAGCCACAAATGTTATAAAAATAAATGCACTTGCAAAGGCTGTGGTAGTGGAGGAGAGAAATAGTCACTAGTCCCATTTTAGGCAACAAATAGATTATGAAACAGTGGGAGAGGTGTTCCGATTAACTGTTCTCATGAATTATTGTTAAAGTATTCTGTGTTAGTCAGGATCTCCATCTGGTTCAGAAATTAAACTGAATGCTGGGTTCACATCTACCTGCCTCTATCATGTCTTTCACTCTTACACCGATTCAACCATCCATTGCTCAAAGGAAGAACTAAAGTGAGAATCATCATCCCGATGCATGCTTAGTTTCCAAGGAAGCCCCTTCCCAGGGAAATCTGTTGGCAAGTACTGTGTAAAAATGATTATGATATTTAGTCCAGCTTCTTACTATTTTGTTTTCTAATTACTGACAAAATGTTGGGTCAGTTGCAATTTTGTATGCATATGCATCTTTGTACATGATTTTGTACAATGCTTTTTTCAACAAGTCCTAGGACAGGATCCTGGCATAAAAATCTGAATTGTTTAATTTAAATGGAGTCTATGGGAGATGGCCATCCAAGATATCAGAGCTTTTTTGATAATTGGTTTGCTGGATAACAAATCATATACCTGTATTGACTTCAAGGGCTTTTAAGTGAATTGGGCCTAATCCCGTAGGATAATTTTACTTCACCAATATCTTGTGTGCCAGTAATGTAATCATTGATAGTTTAATTTTGCAATTTGCTTTCAGCAAATGGAAATGTATTTCTAGTAGAGTCAGTACAAATCATATTTATTCCTATAAATATCTATAATTGTACAATTTCACAAACACATCCAACAAAAAATTTAAATGTTATAGCCTCAAAATAAAATTGAGCTTAGAAGCCTGTGTCTATTTCAGTGGCTGATATGCCACGACACGCACTCACTTACATTGGAACACATATGCGTCTGTACTTGCGTTTTTTTTAAAAAAAGGACAACCTCTGGATATGTTGGGGGCCCTAAAATTAATTTGCGGTGGGGCCCAGTAACATTGTGTTATGCCACTGGCAAAGAGACTGGACTATTACAACTCACGGCAATTCTGCTATATTGTTTCACTTTAATGGCGGATTAGAGAAGAAGGATAGCCTAGTCCTGCTGAGTCAACAGCTGCTCAAGTGCATTCAACTGTTATCAAGGAAGGGCTAAATTATAGAACCAGCGGGATCACAACTCATCCAACCTATTCAGTTGTAGACCATTGTACGTATTGTCTGAACACTCTGATCGCCACCGCAGCAAACAGACTAGAGCCTTCATGTAATTCTCAGGATGGTTCTGACACACTAATCAGGCCTAAGCTTTCAGCTATACAAGAGTGCAACCTGGATATCATATGTACAAAATCAGAGGGTGAACAGGGGAAACAATTAAGTGAAGCTGTAGTTGAGCAACTTGGGGTAGCAGAACAGAATTATGGGTCAAATATGAAGTCAATGTCTTAGGAAACAGTTGGCTAAGAGAAACTATTCATGACCAGGCAAAAGTCAACACACAATGCACATAAACGAAGCAAGGCATAAGTCAGACATATTTTCTAATCCTTCGATTATGATAGTTTTCTCCCGCTACTTTGTAATTCTTGTGGTTTATAGGGAGGTCTATGGTTTGTGGCACTGTTCCAACTTCCACTTTTAATAAAATAATCTCTTCAGTCTACCAACAAATGTAGATACAATGAAAAGCTTGTTGAAATAAAGTAAATCTCCACCCATTTCTAATGTCTCAAAAGAGGACATAATTGCATTGCCTGGCTTAAAAGATGCCTCTCTGAACACTGCTTAGAAGGTTTTTTGTTTCCAATGAAATGTTCAGATTTGAAATTAGCAAAGCGAAATGCATAGCTATAAAGGCAGAATACTAATTTCCTGAAACATTTTTACGTTGCATGATTTCTTTCTGATGTATTTTGTAATTGTCAATTTTATTTGTATAAATTTGTTCCTAGCCTTTTATTTGTTTTGGGAAATGGAAAAGGTTTCTTAAATTCCCGTAGGATAATTTTACTTCACCAATATCTTGTGCGCCAGTAATGTAATCATTGATAGTTTCATTTTGCAATTTGCTTTCAGCAAATGGAAATTTATTTCTAGTAGTCAGTACAACTCATATTTATTCCTATAAATATCTATAATTATACAATTTCACGTACACATCCAACAAAAAATTTAAATGTTATAGTCTCAAAATAAAATTAGATGAGAAAAATCCCACATGATAGATTGAGTATTTGGGGGCAGAAATAGGCTACTATACAGTATGTGTAAGAGCTCTGTATTTCCTTCAGATATACAAGTATATACAAGTAATATTATTTACTGCCAATAGTCTTGGACTAGCGGATCTGAACATTATGTTTTCACATTGATATATAGAGGCATATTTGTCATATATTTACAGTTTCATGTTTTTGTTTTTCAAATTTGAAGAAACACAAAAACTTGAACATCTCAAATGTGTGCTTATTCATGAAAAACATAATAATCATAAATTCATTCACCTAAAAACTGAAAACTTTCAATACAGTGAAATCACATGAATTTTCAAACTCATTTTCAATTAGCTGAAAACTCAAACTGAAAAATAGCTTGAATTTTGAAAATAAAAACAACTCCTACATGAACCGTTCAGCGTTCGGGTGGCAATTGTTTTTATTTGCGTTTTTTGCACTTAATAAAGGGGTCATTTATAAACATTCAAATTTGGCTTTTTACCATAATATGAGTTTTTTAGTTAACAAAACTAAAATTATTGAATTGAAGCTCAATTTAGTTTTTTTGCGTGATTTTTTTAGAGATGAATTATTGATAAATTAGTTCAATTCATGGATGGAGTTTGGTCAACTTTGTTTTAATAAAAAACTGAGATGAACTTAGCAACATTTAATGCTTATATGGCTCTATGACAAGATACTTTGACCTAATCCCACAAATGCTTTAAAGAACCACGAAGTCTGAAAGTGAAAGTACTTTCAGTTTTACTGCTTGACCTGTTTAATGCAATAAAAACAAGTAGCATAGATATTTCTATATTTGCCTCTATTACAACAGAAGACTTAAGTATTTTTTTGTGGTATTGTAGTTAGCCATACAAACATAATGATAACGATATAACGAAATCCAAACTTTGCAAGGGGAAGAAGCACACCAATTCAAATAGGCTTAAGCCTTCATCTTTTTATTGTTGTAGAAATTTGTGGCACAAATTTCTGCAACAATAAAAAGATGAAGGCTTAAGCCTGTTTGAATTGGTGTGCTTCTTCCCCTTGCAAAGTTTGGGGTTGAGGAGTTGCAACTAGGGTAAACCCAACACAACAGGAGAGGATTGGTAGGAAATAATCAGGAAGGACAGTCTCTCAGAGTGTAAAGTCCCGATATTCAAGGATAACTCTCCAGTTGTGTGAAAAATTAAATTGGAAGATAATGGCCTGTTGTCAATGGCAAATGCCCGTAGAGCAGAGGGCATATGAAAAAGGGGAATGCCATTTTTTTTGGCAAAAGCAGCATCCATGAAATTGCCGGCAGCCCCAGAATCAAGAAATGCTGAAACTTGGATGGTCTTATTGGGAAGCCGGATCTGTAATTGAAGAAGAAACTTATGAGAGTTCACCTGGAGTCTAGAGGTAACGCCAACCACAAGAAAAGTCCCAAATTTACTTTGGGGGTGAGAACCTTTTGGGTTTGCAAGACAGAAATTTTTCACCGCAGTAAAGGCAAAGCCCTGCTAATCGTCCTAACTGCATTGGTTCTTCATCAGAAGGAGCATGAGGAACGAAAAAAGAAGATGATGCTGAAGGAGAGGATGCACTAGGAAGCACAGGTCTTTGAAACCGGGTAGCCAATAAGGATTGAGACTTCCTGAGATGGTCTTTATCCGCTTGGTGCTCTCTTTGCCGAGTGTCCACCTTGACAGCCAATGCAATAAGATCCAACGAGAGGCAGCTCACGGGAAACAAGATCGTCCTTAAGGCAGGTAGAAAGCCCCTTGTACAAAGCAGCATGATAGGCCTTGTTGTTCCAACCCGTTCCAGCGACCAATGTACAGAACTCTATGGCGTATTCAGGCACAGTACGAGTCCCTTGATGTAACTGCATCAAGTGTGAAGAGGCGGACGCAGACCTGCCAGGAGTATAAAAGATAATCCATAATTCTTGGGTAAAGGCATTGGAATCATCTAGAAGAGGGTCCTGTTTCTGCCTCAGAGGAGATGCCCACTCTAAGGCCTTCCCAGTCAGGCAGGTAATGATGTATCCCACTTTGGCTTGTTCTGAAACAAACTGGCTAGGAACCAGTGTGAACTGGATTTCGCACTGATTCAGGAAGCCTCTGCAGGATTGTGGATCGCCATAGAGAGGAGGTGCCGGGATGCGTGGCTCGAGGGTGTGGGAAGAAGACATCGGAAGTGGAGTCGTAGCGGGTGGCGAAGCCGGAGAAAGGGCAGACAACTTATCCAGCTAGGCCAAAATTAGTCTGCTGTGCTCCATAGGATTCCAAGAGGCCAGCCAATCTGCGGAGTGCTTGTCAGATGTCCGGAGTAGCTTCCTCAGAGGGGTCCATGGGCCGTATATAATGTCCTGGGGCCTAACGGCTCCCAGCTGGGAGAAGACAGGACCAAGGAGGAAGCTGAAGTGTTAAAGTCCAGAACGAAGTATAGGCAGGGTTCAAGCAATAATCAAATAATCAAAACCAGGCAAAGGGTTAAAAGGCAATCAGCAAGTATCAAGGTCGAGTTCAGGCAGGGATCTCCAGGAATCAATAGCAGAAGTATAACGGAACACCCAGAAATATATATAAAAAAAACCTATATTCAGGCATTGAACCCGGGTCTCTGGCATCGTGGCACAATTACATCACCAGGGCGGCGCCGCCACCCACGTGGCAGCACTGGGCGCCGCCATTTTGGGAGCGACGCAGAAGAGACAACACGCACTGCCCAGAGCTCCTGGTAAGTGGCAGTGTACTGTAAGCTGTCTGTCCACATATGTACTACCAATAGCAAATCAGAACCCATATTTGTCGTCCCCTGAAACTTTTTGCATGCTTGTGTTTTTTGAATGTGACAGGAAAAAATGATTGTGGGCTCCAGGACCTAACTGTACCATTGAGGTGCCTTTAGAGTTCATTATAATTGCAGCCCCAGTTATGGTCATGCAAAGTGGGACACAAGTGTGTGAATGGACACCATTCATCTTGAGTCCAAAGCTTTTCCTTGCCCCTCTTCATAGTTGTGCTCAGCATGGTTGCATTTTTTATCTCCTTACAACTTTTGTGATTAGAAATATTTTTAAAGAATACATTTTAATGTCTTTTAGTATTAAAATCTCTCAGTGACTGCATAGTTCATGCACATCTTAATGTTTCACATACAGTAAATACCAGAGTTTGCTCTTTGCTCAGTAGATTCCCATCTCATATGAAGCCGAATCTCATTGTCCTCTTAATTATTTATATTTTTACTTCTGCAACCCATCTCTCTCTCTGTTATCCAGCTGATACACGGCCCGTGTTCTTTCAGTCCCGCTGATTCTTCTCCAATTATGTTTTCTGGCTATCAGATCAAATTAACATTTCATTTTATTCCTTCTGAACTAAAATTTCCAAACGATTGTGCATTATTATATTAATTGGCCGTTAAGAAGTGAGACCTTATTGCCATGCATGAAGAGCATCTGTCAGATTTCCATTCTTTCTCATGACTTATGTTATAAATATTACATTAATATATTACCATTACCCAATAATAACTGTTCAGACAGTAAAGGGTTTTTTTCTCCCTAAGTTTGTTGTAATTCATTTTGGTGAAATTATGCAGGCAAAAATTAATATCGGGGAACCTAAAATCACTCATTTAATGAATCTGCTGCACCAAATGTGTTTTGTTTAGAGATTAAAAGAGTGGGTCCAACAAAAGAGGTACAAGAAAATGTACTGTTTTAGGTGTATGATCTAATGGATAATCCAAAATGGTGCTCACACTCAAACCAAGGGCACACATATGTTATGATACATTAGACAATCTTTTTATATAGGATAAAATATATATTGTCATATACTGTGAGTATGTACCAATAAGCTCCAAAACTTCTGTATTGATGAATCAAGCTTTACAGTATAAAATGAATCTGGGAAAGGCTGATTTCTGCCAGAATGAAGACGATATTATAGCTAATGTACAAAGATATTTTTGGCATTTGCATGGTGGTACATTATTTAATGTTATTGCCTTGCAGGTATGATGTCATAGGTTTGATTACAACAAGGGTGACGTTTGCAAAGAGCTTACATGTCTGTGTGGATTTCCTCCTACTCTGCACTCAACCCATTATCAATATATTTAAGACATTGAGACATTTTGTGCATACAGCTACTAAAAAATGCCTTACCCTTTAAACAACAGGGATTGTTTGTCCATATATTGCAATATATTTAAGCTGGCCAACTACGTCAAAGTCATCCCATATCTGGCCAGTCCTACTCTCAAAATTGCATCTGATTCATTAAGAATTCTATTACTTCATTATACATTTTACAAAGGGACTAAGTTTTACCTGCAACTCACTAGCTGCTTTCAAAGTAAAACCCCCACACCTGGTTGCCTAATGGTTTTAAAAATAGTGGTGAGCACAACTTTCCCTTGTTTGTTATAGATTTCCTCCTACTCCCCAAAAAGATGTTTGGCTCTTGATACAAATGATCGAGACTGTAAGCGTCACTGGGGCAGGGAGTGGTGTGAAAGGTGTATAATATCTGTAAGGAGCTTTAGTACACGTAATAAAGAATAATAATTGTGAAATTCTTACTATTTGGTAACAGTTTCCTTTCCAGCACATTACCCCTATGCACAAAACACAGCTCTTACAGAATTTATTTGCGATCGTGGGAGCAGATGAACATGACTAGCCTACACAGAACCCTGACCTCAACCCAAATAAACACCTGTGGCAAAAACTCTGGACACTGACTATGAACAAGGCCTCATCACCCCTTCAGTGCCCAACCTCAGTGTTGCTCTTACGACTGAATTAAAGCAAATCTCACCAACAATGTCCCAACGTTTATGGAGAAGCCATCCTAGATGAGTTAAGGCTTTTATAGCAGAAATATGTGACTTTATATTAAGACTTTATATTAATCCTTTTGGTTGATGAGATGTTGAAGAGGCATTTTCCTGATACTTTTGCTAATATACTGTATATGCAGAGTTACTGTTTTTTGAAGAAACAAGGACCAAAGTAGACTTCATATAATTTTTAGGAGACCATGGTGGACCTCTAAAACTAAAAAATGTCAGTGGCAAATTTTACTGGCCACATCAAAAACTAGCCTTTTATGTGAATCTGAACACCAAGGGGCATATTTATCAAGGGTCGAATTTAGAGTTCATGGGAGTTTGTAAACACTCCCCTAAACTCCATTGAACTCGAAAAAAAAACAAAAAACACAACCAATCCAAACTCAATTCCAATTCGAACTCGAAATCAATCCCAGAACATCCAACATAGGTTAAACAGCAATTCGGCAGGTTTAAAGTGGGGAATAGTTGAATTCGTAATGGGCCAGTACATGATAAATTTAAAAAATCTAATTAAATTTAAAAAAAAACTCAAATCAAAATTTTACTATTCCCTAGCTGCATTTTTACTAAACAAAACTCAAAAATTTTCATTTAAAAATTTGAAATTCGAATTTTCACTTCAACCCTCGATAAATCTGCCTCTTAGCAAAGGTTGAATTTGAATATACTCAGAATTCGACTGGGATGCTATTTAAGAAAAAAATTGAATGGCTAATATTTGATCGAATGGGTTCGACCCAAAAATTCTAATCGTATTTGAATCATAAGAAATTAATTTTTCTCCTGAAATTGAATATCAGGAAGGCAATTAAGATCTCTAAATGGCTCAACTTCGGTAGGTTCAGTCTGGCGAAGTAGGCAGTCGAATAAAAATTTAAAGGGAAAGTTTTTCGACTGGCAAATAGTCGAGTGCTCGAATATATATTTATTCGATCTATTGGATGTGCCCGAATATTCTATATTTGATTGTTGAAAATACTTAATTTGCATGTTCGAATAGTCGCACAATCTAATTGAGACTATTCGAGCGAATGTTCGAATCCTTCACCCAAATTTAGTAAATCTGCCTCTAAGTATATTTAAGTGGCTAGGGAGGATCCAGCCCACCGATTGAAACCAAGCTTCAGGAGTTTTATACTCCAAGTAATGCTGTTAAGCAGAGAGGTATATGACCTTTTATATTTTCACC
Organism: Xenopus borealis; assembly: GCA_024363595.1. Taxonomy (NCBI): domain Eukaryota; kingdom Metazoa; phylum Chordata; class Amphibia; order Anura; family Pipidae; genus Xenopus; species Xenopus borealis. The sequence goes on from CM044439.1 coordinate 156,896,033, forward strand.
ACAGGTAAACAAGTTAGGGACCACCATGTGGTGTTTACCTTGACGTGGTATGGTGGCTTATAAAATTTATGATCATAATTTTGTAACAAAAAACCCTGTTTTTTTCATATTTAAATACGTGCACTTGCATATTCATTGGATTATTTAGACAGGGGATTATTGTACTTAAATATGTTTTTATATGGCCTTAGGAGTGCACCCACAACCCTCCTTTTTTGTACTTTTTTATCAAGGGTCGAATTTCGAGTTCATGGGAGTTTTTTAAACTCTCGACCAATCTAAATTTATTATTAGATTCAAAATTTTTTGAATTAGGAATAGGATTAACCAGAAAATTCGAAATAAATTGATCCCAGGACATCTAGCATAGGCTAAAACAGCAATTCGCCAGGTTTAAGGTGGCGAATAGTCAAATTTTAATTCTTAAAGGGCCAGTGTATGATAAATTTTGAAAATCGAAATCCCTAGACGTGTGACAGTTTTGGACCCTTAGACCCTTGATAAATCTTCCCCTTAAAGGAAAACTATACCTTGAAAAAGAATTTTTGAGCAACAGATAGTTTATATCAAATCAAGTGACATATTAAAGAATCTTATCAAACTGGAATACATATTTAAGTAAATATTGCCTTGTTACATCTCTTGCCTTGAACCACCATTTCATGATGGTCTGTGTGCTGCCTCAGAGATCACCTGACCAGAAATATTTCAACTCTAACTGTAAAGAGAAGAAGTGTTGAAGCAAAAGACAGAACTCTGTCTGTTAATTGGCTCGTGTGACCTAACTTTATAGTTTGTTTGTGTGCACTGTTGGATCCTAGGATCCCAGGAGGCTGTCCTTATTTTTTAAAATGGCTATTTTCTATTTATGATTACCCAATGGCACATGCTACTATAAAAGTATATTATTATGAAAATGGTTTATTTACATGAAGCAGGGTTTTACATATGAGTTGTTTTATGCAGTATCTGTTTATAGAGACCTACATTGTTCGGGGGGTATAGTTTTCCTTTAAACTTCAAATTCAAATTGACTATCTGCTTCTTAGTGAACTGTCACCCACTCCCATCTTCAGTCAACATATCAATCTCATCCCTGATACTTATACTTTTCTCCCACCTTCTCTCCCCAACTAACTGGAGTGTTTAAGGTAACATTAAGGGCATGAAGACACTATGGGGGGAATGTAATTAAATTTGCCAAGAGCAAAATAATGCACATCAATAAGATTTAAAATCCACATCTCGCAATGTAATATTGTTCCTTAAACTGTTATTGCATTGCGAATTTTAATTGTGCATTGCGAATTTTAAGCACTCTTAAGAAGTGCTTGAAGGTGTCGTAATCTTTTGGAGCAAACATAATGACTTTTTCAGTAAGAGGTTTTATTACATTGACTGCGCATTGGCGCAAGCTGTAAAATTTGCAAACTTTGTTCCACTGTCGGAAGTGGTCGGTAAACAGTTTCCGGGTTCGCAAAAGCTATATTCAATAACAAAAATAGTTTGCACAGAGGCGTAACTTTTCTCATTGTGAATAGTTTTTGCCTTACTGACTTATATTACATTCCCCTAAATGAGGGTTGAAGCAGCTGCCCAGGAATGAAAAAGGTCCACTGAGACCCTGACTCATACTCCTGGTCCAAGGCTGATATGGTTGTATCTGAGCAATGTCTAAACAAGGGTGCTGGAACTAAGCGAGGTCTGTACCGCTGCTTATAGAAGCAAGAACCTGACAAAACTATACTGACAATGATTTCATGATGAAGTTGTTTTATCCATGTGATATACTTGGAGGATCTCAACTCTCTCAATCTCTCTCTACACAGCCATGGAAATAACATTCTTCAACTCTGTGACAAATAGTATTCATTTATTATAATAACTAGATTGTGGCAGAGAAAAGTGCCAGGTGGAGCTAAGGACATTTTAATGTGAGTGAATATATGTATGTATGAGCTGGGAAGAGAAGACCCATATCATCAATCATCTCTCTCTCTTCGAAAGCTACATTCCTGAGCTGGAACTGAACATTCCCAGTGGCTTATGGGCCAGTTCTGTGCTAGACTGAATCTCTTCTCTGGTGCTGGGCCTGAGTAATGTATTGATTTGTCTGATGACACCGCACTTAAAACAAAGTCCCCCGAATGCGTCTTTGTATCGGTTTCGGTTTCAGTGATTTAAAGGAACAAACTAAATGTGGAAAATTAAATAGGGGCATCCATATATGATGTCCATTTCATGTAACCCAGATTCAGATTTAACAGGTTCTGTCTGTGCATGGAACAAGGAAAATGATAAATGCAGGTTGTATATTCAATATCTGTCTTTATCTTTCCTACATATATGTTGAATGGGAATATAAAGATTAATGTCCTCTTGCTTTGCCTTTGCTTCCCCCAGTTTGTATTAATCAATGTTTTTCTTTACTTTTTTGACCTTGTCAGTTTCACAAGCAAATAAATGTAAGTGAAACATTAATGGGGTATTGCAATGAAAGGCACAGATTGAAAAAAAGGTAACTCGGTTACTCCCATATGTGATAAAAGACACTAAGTTTGCCTGGATGCAGTAACCCATACCAGTAAATAAGACATCTGATTTTAAAAAGGTGACCAGTAAATGCTACCTGCTGATTGGTTTCTATGGGTTACTGCTCTTGGGCAAACGTGATGCCTTTTATTACATATATGGAGAACATTTTAAAATTCTCAATTAGAACATGTTACTTGCTGATGGGTTACTATAGACAACTAGGTTGGTAGTAACTTTAAACTTAATATCACATCATCCTCTCTGTAAAGGCATCTACTAGTGATGGGCGAATTTATTCGCCAGGGGCGAATTCCCGCGATTCGCCGCTGGCGAATAAATTCGCAAAACGCGTCGAAAACAACGGGACGCACGCCGAAAATGACGGAAACGAATTGACGCGACGTGCGTCAAAAACGATGCGTGACTCGTTTCGTGAATTTTTTCGCCGATTCGCGAATTTCGCTGGAAATTCGCAAATTTTCCTACGAAGCGAAACGGGTGAGATTCGCCCATCACTAGCATCTACCAATTGGGTATTTTAAGTGATATAACATATTCCTATAATTAATAGCAATGTGCCAATATCTCTATGGATAAAGGCCCACAATGATCTTATTCTACAAAATTCCAGCTAACTGCTAATGTTGATGAATACTATTTTACAGAATACTGCATCTATGTAAATCTACATTCCCACAGGAGTTCCAGTTTGAGTATAGACCCTTTTGAATCTACTAGACCACCAGGGCCCTTTACAGTTAGAGATATGGATTCAAAATTCTGCTGGACTGGGGGACATGTCTTAAAGGCATATATATAGCAACAAAAGAATGACATTACCAACCAGGGCTTTAAACAAAAACAGTGAAAAATGTATTCAACCTTTCGGCTTGTATACTCAAGCCCTCTTCAGGACTAAAAGATTGTGCACATTCTAGTCCTGAAGACGGCTTGAGTAATTGTGATCCCTTAACAAGCTGTCAAGCCTTCAAATAATTTGCCCACCACAGATGTCGAACTTACTGGCCTATAATTGCCAGACTGAGATCGTAATATCTTTTAAAATATTGGGATGACATCAGCTTTCCTCCAATCCATAGGCACTATAACAGATGAAAGGGAATCTGAGAAAATCAGAAACACGTTGATGTCCCAACCTACTGATCTATAGTAAAGACTTGTCCTAATTTAACATTTGCTGTGAGCACTTTAATTGTTCTATGAATGTATTTATTTTTTGTTACCACCTGACGATTATTCTGAAGGTGAGGTGAGTGCCGGTTCTCAACATTATATACTGTATATCTATAGATATGTATGTTGGTGCAGATCATTTGGAGGGTTTGAACTTGATCAATGATTGCCTTTTTTTCAACCCAAATTAAGTATGCAATACCCCCTTAGTAATGGTGCACTCACATATGTCCCATAATACTTCACACAATCTTTCCATAGCCCTTCTGTTACTCTCAAGGTAGCCATAGACATTACAATTACAATCTTTCCTGAAAAAAGATTTCCAGGAAAGATCATTTGTTTCAACACACACACGTGTAGAGCTGAATCATCAGTTATACATATAGAAACAATAGAATTCTACCTGTATCTGACGACTTAGCGCTAAAATTGGCCGATGTTCGGGCACCTTCAAAGGCACCCACTGAAAATTTCCAGCCAGCCCAATTGACGAGCCAACCGATATCCATGTCTTCTGCCAATATCGGCCGTTTTGTCTCCCACCATACACGCACCAAATATCTTTCAAAAATGTGTTTCATACAATATTATTGGTGGGTCTATGGCCCCTTTTGGCTCATCTGATTGGGTGAAGTCTAAAGTTGAGACATGGATAACACTGGAGGGATAGATAATGGTTAGTTAATAGTTAATGGAAAAGACAAATCCATAAGCCCTCCAAAAGATTATCATTCTGATCATTGATGTAGTCTGATTTTATAGGCTCATAATCTATCTATCCAGAGGGATAGTTAATAGCAAACACATGAATAGCAAGAAAGACCTATACATGCCTATACATGTTCTCATAGCCAGTACATCTAGAGAACATGGAACTATGTCTAGCACATGCTTTTCCTTTAAATACAAAGATCAGCAAAGAATATACAGTATGGAAGGAAAGAATGTCTTTAAATGTATACAGTAGTCAGTGAAGGCTGAGTAAAGAGGTAGTCCCAGTTCACAACCAGTTACCTCCTTCGGGGATATTTGGCAGACAAGCAGAGACACACAGTGGATGTCTTCGTTTATATTATGAAAGGCTCTGACATTATTTATCACAGCCTAGTTGTGTTATAGTCCGTTTGTGCTTAATGGAACAAAGAACAAAATAAAGCTTTAAATAGCATGTTCCTGTACCCACATTCTGCCTGCATGAACCATTCAAATAAGGCTTGGATACAAACGCACAACTAAGGAGAATAAAAGGCACTTAAAAAGAACTGCACATCTATTCAATTAAAACAAATATATGGCTATTTTTAGAATTTTATTTGAAAATAGTTTTATTTATTTATTTTTTAATGCTGTAAAAGTCCTTGAAATGCTGAATGTTATATTAGAAAGCCATAAGGGCCAGCCCCTTACAATCCATTCTAATCTCAGTAAAGGGAAGAGATATTCAGTTATAATGAAAAGCTTGCTGACCTTTTTTGCTGCCTAGAATTAAATTATATAAAGATAAATGAAAATGTAATGGATGTAATCTATAAGGTCGAGATGAACTGCTCCATGAAACTGATCGGTGGAAGAGAAAGTAAAAGACCCTACAATCAAATGAAGGAGAATCTAATTGTGACACCTTAATTGTGACTTCATAGAGTTCAAGATTTCAATGATACCTGTCTTCACAGCCAATGAATAAGGGGGCAATAAACAGAGTGGGAGGGCTGGAAGGGGGAGGAGCCTTTATGGGGAATGGGATAGATGATGACCTAGAAAATGTGTATCCGTTGTTGGACTGGGACATCAGGGGCCCAACCAAAAAACTTTAGACTAGGGGCCCACTCTCAGTATTATTTTCTACCTCTCCTCACTCAGCCTCTATTCTCTCTTTTCTTTACATGCTATAATCTATTATTCCATCTATTTAGCCTCTTTGGTCTCATAGAAATAAGGACTGAAAATGAAATAGGCCAAATGTTTAGCAGCATGAGAATCCACCAGGAGTTTTCTAGGTATCCCAGTGGGCCAGTTCGACAATATTTGTGTCTAATGAAAGTCATAAACCAAAAAAAAAAAAAAAACATAAATAACAAAAAAATGCATTTTGTAATGTCAGTGTAATATTCTTGAATCTTGATTAGGGTCAGGGCTGCTAGTTATTTATATGAATAATAATGACCAAGGAAGAAACTGGCAGTTGGGAACTGGCAGATTAGGCAAAAGTTCAGCTTGCTATAAAAGGGGTTTAGCAGAATTGTAGTTTTGATTCAGGTATAGGACAGGCAATGATCAGAATAGTCAGGGACACACAGAAAGCCAGAATATCCACAGATATAATTGTCCTGAAAACACCACTTCAAATGAATGTGACTTGAAGTGTGGCTCTATTGGTCACATGCTCAGTCTTTCACCCACCTTACAGGCAGGTTAGACTAACATAACAGCACTCCAAAGACAGACCAATGTAAAACGATCTCTAGCACATGCATTACCTTTAAATGGAAAGATCAAATGGTCAGATCAACTTGATACCAAGCACTTCAAGGTGAGCATATCAGAGGAAAGATCCACTCATTTGGCAACCTCTCCAAATGAGCAGATGTGTCAGTATGGCCACCTCACGGGAACATAGTCGGGTAATTATATTATATTCAATGGTCATGGTTTTCCTGTTGGTTCCATACAGACTAAACATCAATGCTGTGTGACTTGCCCCTGCCCAAATATTCCCATTGCATAAACCAACCACTGATGGTAGTCATGTTTGCACTTGCTTGACAGATAATACTTTATTAAATCCTTAACCAGTTTTGTATACAGTTGTGAAGAGCACAAACCCTTGAATTCTAAGAGTACTTGCACCCAGGGATGTGGTGCTTTTTGAAGGGAGCACTTGTAAAATTTCTACCCATGGAGGTAGCTCCTCACATAGGATAAGGGTATAAGGAAGGTATTTCTGTGTGTAACACATGCATCTCACACTTCAATGTCATGAACCAGACACATTTTTATTCAGCAGCTCCAACACAGGGGATGGCAATGTACAAATATATTTTAGCACAACTCATCCAGCTTTGGTACAGTTACAATTCACCAAAACTCACATACTGTCACAGTTTATCCCAGAAGCCTCCTGTCCCCCTGTCCTGTGGTTGAACACTAGCAGAGTGCAATAAGCCATTCCAGAGAACCTTCTTCTTCTCACTCTCTAGGATGCCTCTTATCTATCATGTCCACAGACCATGTACAAGCTTCAACTGGCTGTCTCTCTACAGCCCATAGGTTCTCACTAACCAACTCCCTGAACGCTCAGTCCCTACATGGCGTACAATCGCCTGGGGTCCTAACCCCAACTACTACCTCCTTGTCAAGGCCAACGTCTGCCCTTGTTACCTTTATCTATCAGGCCACCTCTGAGATGATCCTTACATGGAGCTTCTACTCATCCTAATCCATGTCAAGTGAGCTTTCTGCACTAGCATTGTGTACCCAGGCCCCCTCCAGCATCAAAAAATAGAATTCAGGGGAAAAAGGAGGGCAGCAGGGGGAAAGGTACTGCTTGCAGTGGGGAAAAACATTACTTTCTATCATAGCAGCCGTCATCATTCCTATACTCCATAATGGCATAGAAAAGCTTTGTCAAAGGTTATATTTAATATTAAAAATCAATAAACTTTTTTTTCTTTTTCAATTGTTTTGTTTGGCGTGGTTACAGTGCTACGCAATAGATTGGCACTCTAAAAATGCATGCTATTAATAATAATAATAATAATAATAATAATAATAATAAAGTGGTAACATAGGCATTCTGTTCTATCACAAAATATCAATATTAATAACAAAAGAATCAATACAGAAATTCAAAAGTTTGTTTTAGGGCAAATACAGTTAGCTGAATGTCTCTCAATGAACCTGATATAATTTTTTCACACATTTTGGTGATTATTTTAGGAGGGTATCTTAAAAAAAATTTGACTTTTTTTACAATTACCCCTGAGATGCAATCTGAAAAACAAATAAAATATATAGCTATAGTCAAAATATAACACTGCTCGCTTTGTAGAAGAATGTCACAATTTACCTACTTGTGAGCAATCCTTTCCACTCCCCTTGTTCAAACCTAAGTTCCTCTAATCTTAGCAGCTCTCGAGATGCCATGTGCATCTAACAGGATCTGAATTTCTGCTGATTCTGAATGTACTTTTTATACTGTTCCCCTCACCTCTCTGTAATGACTATTTTTCTAATTTTCACAAGCCCAAGGAACAACATCTTACTTCTCTTTCACTTACAGCACAATGATATATTTCGAAACTGCTGCCCAAAACTATATTCGGTATTTTGAACAATACAAACCAGTTTACAATTTTTACTTTTAATGATTGACATTGTTTCTAACAGTGGCATAACTGGGCCCTCCTGCAAAACAATCTTCAGAGGCACCCAGTGACCTCCGATCCCCTTCCTACAGCTACAGCCCAATTCCTGCACCTGCCCACTCCCTGCCAGACCCACCCACTCCCTGCTCTGACTCTGCCCACTCCCGCCCTATCTCCACCCACTCTCTGACCGAACCCTGCCCACTTCTCCTCTTATCCCGACTTAAGCTCCAATACCCCTGCTGCAGGTAAGAGAGCTGCTGGGGAAGGGGAGGGTTCCTGTTAGTGAAAGAATCTTCCTCTATAGTTACGCTGCTGATTTCTAACTTTGGTGAGGCGGACAGTTTTTTCATTGATAGGTGCTCTTTATAATTCGGTTACTTAATTTGGGTGCCTGCACCCATATCCCACCCCAAGAGCAAGCCTAGGGGAAACACCCCTCCTATAGATATTTGATATAGTTGGATACTGCAACATACAGCACTACAAAATATGTTAGCACTATATAAATGCATGTTAATAATAACAACCCAGTAACAGAGTCTCAGCCCCATCCCCATAATCCCCACTTTGATATGATATAATGAAAGCAATTTTTAATGTAACTTTATTGAATGTGTGTAACTATATAAAAAAATGTAACTACAGTATGCATGGTTCTAGGTTTGAACCTAGTCAGGGCACTACCTACATGCTATATTCTTGCTTTGTTTTCCACCAACCCTCCCAAAACATAAAGGGATGTCGAATGAGCCCTAATAAACTAACCATAGTGTGTGTTAATGAGACTTTAGATTGACCCAGGGCAGGGAATGGTGTGAATGATGTATCTCTGTAAAATGCTGCAGAACATGTAAGTGCTACAGGTGTAGGATCTATTATCGGGAAAGCCGTTATCCAGAAAGCTCCGAATTACAGAAAGGCCATCTCCCATTTTATACAAATAATCCAAATTTTCAAAAACTATTTCCCTTTTCTCTGCAATAATAAAACAGTAGCTTGTACTTGATCCAAGCTAAGATATAATTAATCCTTATTGGAAGCAAAACCAGCCTATTGGGTTTATTTCATGTTTAAATGTTATTTTAGTAGACAAAGTATAAAGGCCCAAATTATGAAAAGATCGGTTCTCCACAAAACCCCAGGTCCTAGACATTCTGGATAACAGGTCCTATACCTGTATATAAACTATAATAATAGCAATATTCATGAATTAAACAGAAAATGAATATATTTCATCAAAGGAAAAAGAGAAATGAACCCTTAGAATCATGAAATCACTTCATTAGCCAGCATTGTTCCATTGCGACCCTTTCTCTCAGTTGCGCCTTTGCTGAAAGTATCTAGGAGGAAAAGGGATTTCAGTTGAATGACAACCAAAGGGATGTGTACAAATAAAGGGAGCCAGTGGTTCTTAACCATATTATAACAGTTCACTGAACAGAAAAGTGCTCCCTTGAATGGTTAATCCTACCACAGGGTTTTGCCCTAGTGCATTGGATATTAAGTTGTTCTCCAAGGGACTTTTCTCCACCTGGAGATTACCAGTCCAACAGACAAATACAAGAGGTCCTCTGCACTCCACCCACCACCAGCATATCAAGAAGATTTTTGGGGGAATGTAATATTGAACGATAATGCAAAAAACGGTCCCAATGCAAATAAATGTTTGCAGAGATTTTGCCTTTCTTGAACACTTTGCCCTTCACGTGACAGTAGGATAGCGATAGGAATTCTATAGTTTGCGCCAGTGTGCAGTGTATGTAATAAAACTTCTTAATGAAAAAGTTGTTACGTTTGCTCCAAATGCTTTCATCCCCTTCAAGCAGGTGTTATAGGTTTACAAAACTAAATTAAGATAATAAAAGCCTCATGAAGGATATTATATTGCGACGTGCAATTATTTATTCCCAAATATGTTCTCTGAGAATTTTATTACATTTCCCCCTTTGTGCCTTGATTTACTAAAAAAAATGCCCTCTCCTGTAAACAAAACAGGCATTACTTGTCCACATATTACAATATATTTAAGCTGGCCATCTACGTCAAAGTGAGACCTGGTCTGACCACTCCTACGCTCAACTTTCATCTGATTCATTAAGAATTTTACTGCTTCATATACATTTTATTCATATTTATTACCAATCCCACTACTTCTCCTTGGTGGAGCACAAAACTGCTCTTGGTCAATAACCCTAATTACCTTATATCCCTCTAGTGTACTATGATAGAATTCTAGCCTGTCACTTGCTAACTTTGTCTCAGGGTCTCTAACTCATGATTAACTTAAGGCAATGATCCCCAACCAGTGGCTCATGTGCAACATGTTACTTATAAACCCCTTGGATGTTGCTTTCAGTGGCCTCAAATCAGCTACTTATTTTTGAATTCCAGATTTGCATAAATGTTTTGGTTGCAAAAAATCAGATGTACTGCCAAACAGAGCCTCCTGTGGGCTGTCTGAGGGCTACTGAATATCCAATTATATCCTTCTTTGTTACTCCCAGGAACGTTTTCGTATTTGTGTTGCTCCCCAACTCTTTTTACATTAAAATGTGGCTCACGGTTAAACAGGTTTGGGGACCCCTGTCTTAATGTTTGAACTCTCCTCTGATGCTGAGGCCTACCTCCACCTCAGACTTTCAGGCACATCTACAGCCTACCTCCACTCCCACTATGGTGGGAAAAAGAAAGAGACAAAGCATACCTTCCCTCCCCTTTTATCAACTAGCTTTGAGGGATAGCCATTTCTCTAATTTGACATCTTCTTAATGAACCTTCCTCTTATTAACCCAAGTGGAATAAGATCCATTTGGTTATGGCAAACTAAATAAATAGCAGAGTTATAAATAAACCTGGCTTATTATGAATGCACTGGGATTCCATGGAGGGCATGGCAAATGATTCTACTGTGCATAAACAGGCAAGAATAAAGCCATGGAAACAGGTAGAAGAAAATCACAAAGGCGGCAAATATTTTTTTTTTGCGAGATCCTGTGCATTTATCTGGTTGCTAAGGAAACAATTTTCCTGGCATCAATGCTTATTCCAGATATTATCTGTCACGTACGTCAACATGACATGGCAATAGGCTTAAGTGAGGGAGTAAAGACGGAGTGGTTGGGAGCTAAAACCTGAATATACGGTATTTGTTGACGTACGAAGGATATTACATTGGATTTGAATTATACATGCACAGGCACAGAGAAACAAAGTACTGGAAATGTACGTACGCATTGTAACTTTATTTACCTATTGCTGAGCATTGAAAATAAAGAATCATTTAGAATTTCTTTTGAAACCATCCCATGTAGGAAAGGAAAGTCATTGAAAAATCCATAGGTATTCCTCCCACAATGTTCTAGTGCAATTCTTCTACCAAAGGTTAGGGATTAGCATTCTCTGCAAGATCATAATTGGCACCTTAAGGCAAAAATGAATAATTCAGAAGGAGTTACATCACCAGTTAATTTATCATAGTCATACCAGGGGCAACTGCTTTGGTTTAGAGGTGTGTTGACTGCATCTTCCTAGAAACATGAGAAATAAGAGTCAGTTTAGAGAGATATTATAGAACTAGGTATATTTACTAGTAATTAGGCCATACCAGCTTGCCGGCTTAGGCTGCCAAACAAGTGGATCTTACCCACATTGGCCAGTCTGGTGTTGGGTCTGTTTAATCATTTGACCCCCAATGCAGACTCATCAGAAGAGGACTCCCAACTGAATTTTCAAACCCATCTGTTAAAATCTTATCCCCCTGTATTATGTGCAAGATCCCCTATCATTACACCTATCATTACACCCATGTGCCTCCCTACTTCTGCCCATTGTCGATGCATTGCTGTCAAACACAGGAAGAACTTCATGTAGAGCAGGGCCACAATTACGCTAGAATTATGGGGGAAAACACTACATTATGATTAAAACCATGGCTATTTGCATTGCAAATTACTTTGGTTTTGAGATTTGGGCTACAATTCCCAGCCCTGCTCTCAGCAATGGTCCCCAGAGAGCATCTCAGCTGAAGGCCTTTCATTCAAAATGCTCTAAGTAGCCAAATCTCCGGTGCCATTTACCCATGGGTTAAGAATGTCTTGGAAGTTGTTTATTTGGGACAACCCTTTGATAATATCCCTCTGAAGTAATATCATTGATGACATCATTAAGAATGCTGAGTATCAGTAAAAAATTGGACACGCAGAGGAGAAACATTACTGTGATTTAATTCCTGTGTTATATATAATGAAGATTAAGTGTAGTGTTTAAATAAACCACATTAGGCATGCTTGCTAGGCATCACTTTGTTTGTGGAATCCATCAGAGACTGTAATTTACTGCAGCCTGAACACCTTGCACAACATATGGCATATAAGCTAATACAGTATATTTTTTTCAGAAAGATGCAGCAGCCCTAAAGAAACTTTGTATTTACAATAAATGCCAATAAGCATAAGATGAACCAAAAAAGCAAAATACACTAAAGGCCACATTTATAAAGAGCAGTTATGTTTCCCTAGATCAGTGGTTTTAGCCTGTGGGCTGGAAGGCCCAAACTAGAGACCAATAAAGTCTAAAGTTAGTGAGAATACTTACCTTGGCCATAAACTTTGTCAAGGTGATTAATCATGATGAATGAGTTTTTAGACCAATGACTGGCCAATAATAGGGGCTTATGGAGACCCTCGAATGAACACATAGATGTGTAGGCTCATCAACACAGGCATTAATTATGAGCTGATCATTGGTCTCTGTGGATTTTTAAACCAAACAGTTATTTCGGTTATTGTTTTGATGCCACATATGGGCCAATTGGTTGCAGACTTGTCTGGAGCTCTTTTGGAAGCCAAATATGAAGGTCAAGCATTGTGAGATTTGTAGAGATTTGTCAGATATTCTTTTTAGTATAAACTTATACAACATTTTCATCTGTAACCATATTAATGGGGTGCAAGGTAAAATTTTGGACAGTATGAAAAGGTATGAAACTAATAAATTCAAATGGCACTGCCCTAGATGCTGTATTGTATTGTATTCTTGCCATTTCCAGGGTCAAGGCTGACTTTACTGGTCATGGTAGTTGTGTGTTCTATTGGCCTGCCACCTTGTTTTTATGTCCTTGATGACCTCTAATATCTTTGAATAATGTTTAAATATGTTTAATATGTAAAAAATAAACTCCGTAATGTTTTTCAACACATATTCTGGCTATACTTTACTGGCCAAAAGGCATCACAGCAGCAAAAAGGCCAAACAAAATTCCCTTACTCTTGGTTTCTTGTGCTTTTATGTACCCAAAACTTTCTATATTATGAACCCTTTGCATTTCATGACAGAGTCACTTTAATTTCACTTCCAATTTCCTTATATGGATTTTTCTGATTGTGAAATGCACAGTATTTTATCTTAGAATATTTTAACATCTTCTCATTTTAACAATATGTCAGATGCAACACAGAAATTATCCAGTACCTCATACCTAATCCTTTATGCTAGTAGCAACTACTCCTGTGACATTGGAAACTGTAAGGAGACGTGTATTCATGGGTTTGTGACAGAAGACTTGAACAGTGAGATGTCACAGGCGTTCGCTTCGGTTTTTTTTACTCAGAGAACATCGTTGTCAGCCATGCTAGTTGTTACTGATGAATCTATTCATTTGATCTCTGACGATGGTTCTGTTCCACCTCAACCAAGACAGAACTTTCCTGTAGAATGAGATAACAGATACAATATGACCATGAACTCACTTTGATTTATGAAGTTCTAACGCAAAATAAATATTAAAGAAAGTTAAAAACAATAGAAATATGAAAACCCCTTTTCCAAACCAACCCATTTTCCAAATTGCTTTTTCTATTAATCTTTCATGGGCAAAACGAAAAAAAAAAAAATCAAAGTTATTTCTGTTCTGTACTGTATTTTTCACTGCTGTGAAAGTGAAATTTCAATATAAGGTTCACCTCATTGAGAAAAGATATTTCTATATATAATCAATTCTCAATTCAATTCAAGTTACTCTTCACTGTCTCTCTCTGTGCAGCCTGTTTTTCTTTATGCAGGCTTTGTGTCGGAGTTAGTTTTTTTGAAGGACAGTTAGCATGAACTCAAATGGAGAATACACTGATGTATTGGACATACCTGTCAATTTAAATTTGACTCCGACATTAATAGAGATACATGAGAAGGGAGAAGTGAAAAGTAACTTGATTAATTTAGAAATCTTACAGAGTTTGTAAATGAATATATTTAAATAGTTCCTTATCCCTTATTCTATTAAATAACAGTTCCCCTCCAATATGGTCCAGTTAGATGATATCTACATGAATCTCTAGCTGAGCATCCCATTTATTTTTAAAGAATGTGATAGACTTTTTTAAAGGAGAAATCAAAGCTTCTTTAACATAAAATGTCTAATTTGAAACTCAAATTTCAATAAACATTTTAAACATTACTTTCATGCATAACATATATTCTTTTTGACCATATTCAAGTTCATATAATAGAATAGGAAATTATTTGGAATTGTAAAATAAGAGCTTGTTGTGACTAGAGAAAACAGTACAAAACTAAAATAACATAAATAAACACATCTGAGAGAAAAGTGTCTACATATAATAAAATAATTAGTAAGGTTTCCGATTTTGATTATCTGAAAATGGTTGCCAGATGCTCAGGTAGGTGAACTCTATGATCTGCTTCATCTAGTTTGGGTATCCTAAGACATCCCACAGGGACAAAATATCCATAAATGTTTTGTTTTGAAGCAAGGCTAATCAGGATTACATTTTTTTATTGCTATCTGTCACATTCGCTAAAGAATTGTTCTCTGCACCTGTTAGTGAATTGGTGATGTCCCTGGGGATGCTAACACTGGTGAATAATCGCTAGTGTTAGTCATTTCGCCCTTGTGACTCTGTCCCACACAGGGTTGGACTGGTCTGGCAGGACACTGAAAAAAAACCCTCATGTGCCAGACCCCCTCTCCTGACCTCCTGGCCCTACAAAAAATACAATTTGCGGCAGCACTCATGCGTGGTGTCGCAGTAGTGGGGCCAGGGGGTCTGGAGGGTGGCCCTAGACAGCATTCCCGGTGGGCCCCAGGTACCCAAGTCTGACCCTGGCTCCATAGACCAATAGACCTTGGTTTTTACTCTGGTCCCTCATTAGCTGTTCTTTTACAGTGCTAAGGAGGCTTCTTCCATCACTCAGATTAGTAAATTTTCCTTCTCTGCTGCTTTCTGCACCACAGGACATCAGTTGTCCTTGTCTGTCAATACCTGTCTACAAGTATTCGTTGGTCACACCTAAAAATAAAATGGCGATTGCTAAAGGCAGAACAGTGATGCAATAAAGGAAAGCCCTGTAACTATACAGCTCAGGGACTACATAACAAAGCATCCGAATGACCAGCAGTCAGGAATTTTTCTTCTGTATGTTCTCATATCTATTAATAACTAGATGTGGATGTTTTCCTGAATGCAATGTTATATTGTGGTTTATGTTCCTTTATAAATGATAAAAGTGAGAGTCAGCATTATATTAATTCATGTTAAATGAATGTCAAATGCTTGATCAAGGATTTTCTGATTTTTTCACCTCTTGAGTTATAATTGGCACTGGCTTCAGGCTCAGTTTTTTGCCTTCCTCTGGATCAAAACAGTTGATATATTGTAATGTATTTAAGGTTTTATTTGTCAGAGAAGTGGTAGGAGCTTGCCAGAGTACTGCACAGATACATTTAGAAGAGAGAGAAAGGAGGTTCTCTCCTGTGACTGCAAGGTGGTTTGAATGATACAGATGCTACTACTGCTTGTGACAGCCTACTTGGATTTCCTACAATCAACACTCATGATTCAGGACTGCAGTAACACTGCTGACCCACTCTCATGTTGGGAGATGCAACTCCTGCTGGTAGCAGAGTTTGGGGCCATCCTTTCTGTAGCTAGTTGCAGCATAATACTCAGTGGTGGATATAATGATATTATTCAGTGAGGGATGGCAGATAGTGTTGCCACCTTTTCTGGAAAAAAAATACCGGCCTTCCTATATATTCATCTGTTTTTCCTATAAATAACATTGGGATCAACCATCAAAAATACCAGCCAGGTGGCAACCCTAATGACAGAGCATAATTGTGATCTACTATGGAATCCTGGCTCTAGAATTCTGCTTTGGGTTAGACTGGCAAGATCCTATTTAATTGATAAAATGTGAATAAATGTTGTGGCTATTTAACCCATTTCTGGTTCCAGGTGTTTCATTAAAGGACCAATAACATAAAAAATGTTGTTTGTAAAACACCAAGAGACATTAAGGGTTAAATTTGCAAAGTCTTTACTAAGAAATAACTCACTGATACGGTGCTTCCGCTCCTTTTCAGAAAAGGATTAATACTCAGGACTGGACTGAGAATCAAAATAGGCCCTGGCATTTCAGGTACACAGAGGCCCAATGAGCCCACATAGAGGCCCAATCAGCCCACATAGAGGCCCAAACAGTCCCCACCAGCCCACTAAATACTGACTTTCTATGGCACCTTATAGCAGCCCATCTGGCATTTGCCCTAACCCACAGATTGCCAGTCCGGGCCTGTTAATACTCATAACATACAGACTGCACTGTGGCCTGTGTTGTCATGTAATCTAATGTGGATTTTATAGTTTTTGTATTGTTTAATACAAACTTTCTCCAACTCTGCAGAACCAGTGGCTGCAGCAAAATAATCCTCCAAATAGAATCCCAGTTTATCTGTTTAAATCTGGCTCCATGATCTTTGTCCCTGCAGCTGGAGTTGGAAACATTAAAGGGGATGTAAAGGCAAGATTAAAATCCAATACAAATCTCTACACAGTCGCTGACTGCTCTACAGGAAAACAAAGCTGCTTGAGTTCTGCATGGCTGGGAAGTACGGTGGGGGCTTCTTGTAAAAACGGTAGACATTTTTTAATTAAAGTATATTAGAGATAGGTTTCTTTTTCATTAATGAAAGTAAAAATGTGATTTTATTTTTTTCCTTTCCTTGTCCTTTAATGTGTCTTGGTGTGTTGTTTTTTTTGGTTCAGTTATATAACAATGGGATTAAGTAGGATGGCTGAGGGCAAAGGGTTAATTGAGGAGTCCACTTGTCATGTACAGCTAGCTGAAGCAGGAGCATTGTGACCATGGGCAGTAGCCTTTTAGCACACACCACACATGGCAATATTTTTTAAATATTACTTATAAAGATATCCCCATCAATTACAAACAAACTTTTTCTAGATTTATTATCCCCAGAGGCAGCGAAAAGTCAGAATCCACAAATCCATCATGTCATACCTGTAGAGGTTGTATATAAGTCAATGGGAGAGGTCCCTATCCTACTGGAAGTAACGGTCTGCGCTGGGTTAAAAAAAAAAATGATCATCCCATATAATTTTTCGCACAATTATTTTGGGGTTTTCCCCGAACCATTTAATTTGTGCTTTTTAAATAATAAATAAGGTCAAATCGTGGATTCTAGTTTGGTTGGACTTTTTTTATTTTAACAAATAAATAATAAATAACCCCCTTACTGTTACCCCAAGGTTTACCCACTTTTTAAATAATAAATAAGGTCAAATTGTGGATTCTAGTTTGGTTGGACTTTTTTTTATTTAAAATAGTAAATAACCCCCTTACTGTTATCCCAAGGTTTACCCACAGGACACACAAATTACAATCCAATTATAATCCCACTAATATAATTCCACTAACTAATCTCCTTGAGAAAATGGAAGATGCCTATTCTACTCCATCTCTGCTTTATGTCCAACATCACACAAGGAACAGCTATCATACAAGAACTGCAGCGATACAAGTTGGGAGTAATAAAAAAAAAACTCAACTCTTCTTCCTTTCAAATGCAAAATTAAGCTTTACTCATTCATTAAAGCTACATCAACAAATACAATAGTTGGCAAAAGGATAAAAATTGAATCAACATTACCGGACAAGCACAATACAAAGTTTTGTTTTTCTGCCAAATAGTTCCCCTTTGACGTTGCTGATATACTTTTCTAATGGTTTCTTTTTTTCTGTTGACAGAATGCAAATCTATGTTATTTGTCTAAATCAGAAAGGTTAATTATAGTGCCCAGAAATAATTCTCTCATTTTTTGCATTGCACATAACTGGCCCCTTCAACTGCCCAACTGTGCCCAGAAACTAATTAGAGCTGAATAAAGCCAATGAGTAGTTGTGACAACTGAAACCAATTCACAGTGCACCATCTGTCATCAGGAAATCAGTCTGGCTTGGCATACCTTCATGTCCTCTCTATTTTTAAACACCATCGATATATATGAAAATGACAAAAATACAGGAAATGGCAACAAACAGAATTAGCTAAACGTTGACTAGAACATGTCAATGGTATGAATTTAAAGAGAAAACATTCCCCCTTTTTGAAACATATTCTTTAGGAATGAGAGGGACTTCAAGTCCCAGAATTCTTCACTGTGAACCTAAGGGCTGTTGGGAAATGGTTAATTGTAGAATCATAGTTCCCTTTCAATCTGTGGAACCAGGTATACATTTATATTTATTTTTCTAACGTACAACCTTTTCTATATAAGCCCAACTGAAAGGGAGGTATATTTTGTCTTTAAGGCTTATTCATTGAGATGGACAGGTATGGGACCTGTTATCCAGAATGTTTGGGACCTGGTGTTTTCTTGATAACGGATCTTTCTTTAATTTGAATCTTCATACCTTATTTGAAAACCATTTAAACATTAATTAAACCCAAAAGGCTGGTTTTGCTTCCAATAAGGATTAATTATATTTTAGAAGGGATCAAGTTTAAGGTACTGTTTTATTATTACAGAGAAAAAGGAAATCAATGTGGATTATATGGACAAAATGGAGTCTATGGGATGCAACATTTCCATACTTCAGAGCTTTCTGGATAACTGTTTGCCACTACCCAGGTGCTAATTTGCCCAGTGTTTATAAATGTCCCCTAATAGCTTTGGTTATATTGTCAATGTTTCAAATGTAGGAAGTGAATAAACAAGTTAATTTATTAATGCATACATAGTAACCTGATATGGATTCAAATGTATTACCAGTTGAGGGGTTTTATAGGGAAATGCCATCAAAAAACAAAAATTGTTTTGGGTCCTGCATTTAAAGGAACAGTAACACCAAAAAATTAAAGTGTTTTAAAGGAATTACAATATAATGTACTGTTGCCCTGCACTGGTAAGACAGGTGTGTTTGCTTCAGAAACACTACTGTCGTTTACATAAACAAGCGCTGCTGTGTAGCCATGGGGGCAGCCATTCAAGCACAGGATACACAGTAGATAACATATATACCATATATACCATGACCATGACCTGGATGAATGAGAATCTTCATAGTCATACTATAGTTTATATAATCAAGCTGCTCTGTAGACATAGGGGCAGCCATTCAAGCACAGGATACACAACAGATACAGTTACTCATAGCAACCAATCAGTAGATAGCATTTACTGGTCACCTGCTTAAAAGCAAACATCTTATTGGTTGCTATGGGTTACTGCTCCTGGGCAAACTTAGTGCCTTTTATTACATATGGGGAAAAATGACTTAAAACTCCGTTAACCCATCTGAGCAATGTTTCAGGTTTTACACATTTGTAAAGGAAAGAAATGCCAAACTATTGTACATGCTACCACTAAAAAACTTTTTGCTGTATAAATTCTAAGAAATACATAAATATAATTCCACTTAAGCCTTATCGGTGCACAGCAGAAATGTAATTACGCAGAAAAAGAGCCATTTTAAAGAGCGGCAAAATATATCACGGAACCCTGAGGTGACCATGCATCAAGCTGCCAATATTATAGCCACCAGGCAAGTCAATACATGCTGTCGTTAAAACTTATATCTGCATTTATTAATCATGACAGTAATTTCTCATGTAGAAGTGCTAAGCTTCCCCCCAGGAACAACAAATCTGAAAAGGCTAAAGAAATTGCATGTTTAAAGAGTTTAATAAATACAAAAATTAGGTTCAAACCACAGTGTAACACTTCTGTCTTCCAAAATCAGC
>CM044439.1:156917545-156929004 GCA_024363595.1 Xenopus borealis
CCAGGGGGCCCCGACAATTTTGTTGTGTGGGGCCCCGTGATTTCTAATGGCGGCCCTGTGTGACGGACAGTGGACCTCTGTCTGACAGCCCATTTAGCCTTCACTACTGGGTCCAAATCTATCCAGTGGGTTATAGTTTGCTCTGTCCACACCTTAATCCACTTGAAACTGGCCATCCATCTAACCCTCAGGAGGCTTCCTAGAGATTCTTATCAAGCACCAAGCATTTATAAGAAGAACACAAGTAATGGCCAAATGACTATGAAGAGTTACATTCATCCAGGTCATGGTATATCTGGTATAAGTAATTCTAAAACAACTGGACTTGCTGAGTAATCATTGAAGACATTTCACTACTCATCCGAGCAGCTTCTTCAGTTCAACTTTTCAACAGTTGAACTGAAGAAGCTGCTCCGATGAGTAGTGAAACGTCTTCAATAATTACTCAGCAAGTCCAGTTGTTTTAGAATTACTTATACCAGATAATGGCCAAAAGCAAGTAGAAAATGTCTCACATCGGGTTACATAGGAGAGGGCTTATGGGGGGTACCTAATTATAAGTAGCACCTGTAGTTAAAAAGACAAGGAAAGTCAATTCACTGGGGTGGGTTTTAATAAAATTTTTCCCAGGGACTATTGTGATGGGATGCCCAACACTTCTGATTCTTCCTGCATCACATCTCTGAATGCGCCGTTCTTCCAGGTTACACACTCAGCTACTTCTGTACTTTATCTCGAAGTCGAAAGTGCCGAACATGACATCATCAATGGTGCGAAATTCGAATATTTAAAGCACTATTCATGAAGTTTCATTGCCCAACGTAAACGGTCTTTTCTTTAGGTTCTTGGGTTTGTTTCTGCTGTGTGTTCCTATTGTTACTGATCCTGTCTGTTCCTGGTTCTCATACTGATGCCTGTCCTGATTATTGCCCAATTTTTGACAACTCTTTCGGATTTTGATTTTGTACTGCAATTCTGGTGTGTTTGACCTGGCCTGTGACCCTGAATATCCATACGTCTCCTGCATCTGTACCGTATTGTTTGTTACTGGTATGGCTTTTGACTACTGTCTTTGTTTTCCATTCTACAACCTTATACTTGGTTCCCTTGCTTGCTCAGAACTCTCTCCTAGGTTCTCCCACAATAAGACCTGACAGCATCTGCTTATCGGAGGGCTCCACCCGAAGCCAAAGGCGGCTACAACAGGCAGAAGAGTGGGCCAAGACCAGGGTTTGGGATACCTTGCCTTAAACCTATGGTCTTTTTATGAACTAAATACACCAGCCAGGGGATGAAAATGCAACACTATATCTCCATTTCCCAGGCATCCATAGGGCAGACTTAGTTCACCCAAATCAACAGGTATTTCCTTATCCTTTACCCTCAAAGTGAGAGGAATATATTTAAAAGGTAGGATCCTTGTGTGACTGTAGTACCTATCTGTAATATATTTGATTAAAACCAGATGATTTCCAATGGACTCGGCCATATTAAAACACATTTCATTAATTTTTTCAAAGAAAGTCGACTGGCTTGCGTCCAATTAAGAGTAATTCTGTCCATATCTGTTCTTGTTATGGTTTAATATAAATGAGTTGAACATGAATCAGTGAGAAGTCTTAATATTAAGGACATCGTTTAGTATGTTCATATAATGCTTTCGTGCATTCCAACTACTTTACATTCTTCTTTTTCATGATCATCGACTAGTGGGCTACACACATCACTTGTAGCTAATACTTGTAGGAATGGAACAATATCAACTTATTGCACAAGAAAAGAAAGAATGGTTTCCCACGAGATCTTTGCACATGTAACCGGCTTAATGAATGTCTTTTGAGAGCATTGCCGCACCAATGGGTTTCCATTTCACCCAAATTTCTGAAACCCTTTGTGTTTTTCAGGTAGGGAGGTATTTCCTCATTTCCATAGCAATATGCAGCCTTATTCCTTGATTCTTCTTTCATAATAATCTAATTATATAAATCTAATTATATATTGGAACCTGTGCACTGTGAAATGACTTCTAGAAAAATTTTGATATTATTTTTCTAATTAAAAAACAAGTAAGGACAAAAACGAAAGGAGTATTTTTGAAAGCCACCCAACTGGGGCTCGAGTCGCTTTCTTGGTTTTGTCTTCAGTCTTGTTCTCCATGGCTCAGCAGCATAGGGATACCTGACTGTTGTGCCATATAAGAAGGTTGGAAAGGGTTGAGAGTCTAATCGGTTACACATGAGCAGGTTCGGACTGGCCCGGCGAGACACTAGGAAAAAACCCGGTGGGCTCCAGCCCTCGTGGGCCCCCGCCAGACCTGACCCCCTCTCCTGATCTCCTGGCCCTACAAATAAAAACAATTTGCAGCTCTATTTGCACATGTGCACCGCGCGGCTGCATTTGCGTGACCAACGCATTTCATGCCTATAGTAGAAGGTTGGTGGAGGCAGGACTAGCAGAAAATGTGCTGCAAAGATTTTTATTAGACACTACGGGGCAGATTTACTATTATTCCCCTAAAAATCCTCGAATTCCTTTGAAATTCGATAAGCATTCGACTATTGAATGCTTATCGAATAGTTTTAGGCTATTTTTAACCTCGATATTCGATCCCTTGATAAAATCGTAAGATCGAATACAGATCATTCGATTTCACGAAAAATATGCATGAATTGTACGATTCGAACGATTGTACGAATGGTATTTGAGCAGGTGATAGAAAAAAAAAGCCTATGGGGGGATTCCCATAGGCTTCTATTGCAATTTGGTAGGTTCATTCTGGCGAAGTAGTCAGTCAAATAAAATTTTAAAGTTAAAGTCCTTCGATCATCGAATGGTCGAATTATCAAATATCCAATCATTCGATCTATTCGATCATTTGAATTTTACGTATTCGATGATCGAAGTGGCCAAATTTGCATATTCGGTCATCCGAAAAAAATCATACAATCGGAATTCGATCGAACTTCGATCTAGTCACGTGAATTTCGTAAACCTGCCCCTACATGTTTCGAGCATAGATGCCCTTTATCAAGTTTACTAAACACCGTATAAAAAAAAACGGAATGCGGGCTCAATCTGCCCTCACCTTCGGTTTGGGGAAAATTTTTTGGGCCATAGGTGCCCTTTAAAAGGCAGTTCAGTGAGTGAGTTAATTAGTGAGACAACAATTGCCCGTCCCTTACTGGGGAGTAATATTTTCAATCTGGTTAAATAAAACACAACATTTTGTAAGAAACATGATTACCCAGAACTGCACAAAAGTTTGCCTTCTTTGGAGCTGCTTCATATTTATATACATTTGTGTTAGCATAATGACCAATTATAGCACCTTCTGAATCTGCCCGTTTATAATCACTTAGATATTCCCATAAATTGACTTATTATGTTCAACTAAATATATCTACTATATGGTTAACTTCTTACCAATATGAATCTAGGGCAGATGTCACTTGTATCTGTAGGATAAAAATAGTAAATGTGCTCCAAGTTTGAGGGATACGGACGCGTAAGTTTGCTTGTATTTAATAGTCATGCCGCCTTTCAGTATGGGACTTTCTAACATGGCATTGGCATTGAATACTCCATGAATACTATTTGTTTGCAGAACAAATAAGCATAACATGGAAAATGAGCACCAAGTGAGCAATTGTGGTCACAAGGGGACAGCCTTTTGGCATTAAGGTTTTACATATGTAAAATAATGTATGACAATGAAGTCCACCTACCACAAGAACACCTTTGCACGCCTTTATTCAGGCAGTTCCATAATGGTTTGGACAGCTACAAGCTGGTTCTATTTTACAATTGGTAGGGGGGGGGGGATGTTTCCTATTTTTAAGGTCTATAGCAGTGGGAGGTGCTACAGGCTGACCTGCTGGGTGGGATTAGCCTCTGGTGACTGAGAGAGGCACGGAGATAGGTCTGGCAATCAAACGTATAGGAGTCTATGTATGAGTGCACACACAGTTACCTGCTCAGAGGTCTAATTTTGCTGCCACTGTCCATACCTCCCATCATTTTGGAAATAAAAAGAGGGCCACACCCCCTAATTACAATTTTCGTTTTAAAAAATTTGGCAGGTTATGAAAGTTTGATCATATTTCTGTGTTTTTTTTCAGTTATTACAGCTTTGCTAATGAAGGGGAATTGTCCTTTAAGCTGTGAGTCTTAACGTTTCCCAAGGGAGCTGTTTTCTTATCTTGTTACAATTACTTATTTGCTTATCTAGAAATTGTTACAAAAGCATCTTATCTTCTGTTGTGGCTGTTCTGGGCTCTCTGCCAAAAGCCAATTAAGTTAGAAACTTTGTTTCTTTTTCTGGCTGTTCAGTGCAGAGCAAAACGGGACTTTCCAGTACAAATGAGGGACTGTCCCTCTAAAAAGGGACAGTTGGGAGGTATGAAAGTCTGTCTTTTTGCTGTATTGCTATTGCAGATGGAAGCTATTTTTGTTGTTTTGGGAAGAAAACTGCCTTTATTTGCATCAGAATTTAATAATCAGCAAACCTGTAGCATCATCTTATATTACAGGGGAACCTCATTTTCTGCTGCTGGATAATTAGTGACGACCCCTAAGCTTACAACAGCTGCTCAGAGCCCACTGAGCATGTGAGTGTCACAGACACTTTCCAAGATGGTGACCCCCTGTGACAAGTTTGAAG
Source organism: Xenopus borealis (assembly GCA_024363595.1). NCBI lineage: Eukaryota > Metazoa > Chordata > Amphibia > Anura > Pipidae > Xenopus > Xenopus borealis. The sequence goes on from CM044439.1 coordinate 156,922,206, forward strand.
TCCTGGATCATTGCTGCTATTGACAAGCTGAAACTTTAGGCTGGTGCAGTAAGTTCACTATATAAAATGTGGCATTTTGGCCATATTCAATTTTCGGGTTTAGTTCTCCTTTAAGAGACTTTTGCTGTCCTAAGACTTACTCAATGGGAACCTGCAATGAGGTCAAATTATCTTTTTTGGCAGTTGGGCAAGGGGCGTCAGGATTTGCTAGTCTTTAATAGGGCATTGACCACATACTCTGTCTCTGTAGTCCCCACTACTTGAAGGCGGTGGTGTGCTGAAGGGCCTGAGGTGGAGGTAGGACTCGGTAGGATAGGTAAGTGTAAGGATAGGTGTGTAATAGTTCACTCTAGGAGTAAGAGATACAGGATCAGGGTAGAACAGCCAGAGGCTCCAACATGGAGGTAAGGAAGGGTTTGTACTCTGTGTCAAATGTCGCCAGTATATGGATTGAAGTGGCCAGGTTCAATAATAGGAGATTCCTGGAGTAATAGATACTGAGAGCTTCACCTAATACCTTAATACCAACTAGTGGATGAAAGCTTCTCAAGAACTGAATTCATTTGTTACTGGAACCAACAGCAACCCATCAGCAGACTGTATATCCAGTGAATGAAGAGTTCTTATTTTGTTTGATGAACTACAGGCACACAAGTTATTTGAGAGATAAAACGGTGTGTGAGTGATGCAGGTTGGTTAAGTCTAACCCTAACCAGTACAGCGAGGACCCACCTGAGCATGTAATAGGTGATCTTCTGGGAGTTGCAACTGGACAAAACACGTCTGCTTATGTAAAGTACAATGTACTAGTGAGTGGGTAATTTTCAAAAAAAGGTTTTACATCTGTTTTATTATTATTATTATTATTATTATTAATAATATTAATAATAATGATAGATACTATTGCATTCTGCTGCCTCGTTCTTCTGTTGGGAGCCCCCAGATACTGCTGTTCAAATAGTAACGCACCAATATTTGCAGATTCAATGTTCATGTTTGCTAAAAACTTGCATATTCCCCATCTGTCTTTGATAATTAGGTGTAAATGTTATTATAATCCCAGGAACACTTGACATCTTAATATTTCATGTATCTACTCGTTTTTCTCAAAAACCACAAATAATAAAAAATTAAAACCAGTTGCAAATTGTTTCAGTATCTCACTCTCTACATCATACTAAAAGCTAATTTAAAATCGTACAACCCCTTTAACGGGCCAGTTGGTTTATTCAGTTTCAATGTCTCTAATAGAGAATATAAAGAAATCAATGTATGACTTGTTTCCCCCTAGCTCCTACGTCAGTAGGGTTGCCACCTGTACAGTTTTGACTCGTTTGAACGGCTGCCCAGGGCAAAACTTCCTTATTTTCCAAATAAGGGAAACTGGGCAGGATTCCCCATGATTGACATGGCGATTGGCCTGTCATAGCCCCGCCTTGATGTCATGACCCACCCCTGTCACATCACAGACCTGCCCCCTCCACATCACAGCCCTGCCCCCTACCTGTTCTTCACCGGGTGAAAAGGTGGCAACCCTATATGTCGGTGTTATTGGTTTATCTTGCTGTTTTAGCCTTGACTTTTGGCTGGAAATTCCTCGAACGTTATAATAGATCTGAAAGTGATCAGTATCACACAGTAGAAGCATTCATTTTTTTTTATCATTTGTGGGGTTTGAGTTATTTTGCTTTTTATGTAACAGCTTTCCAGTTTGCAATTTCAGAAATCTAGTTACTAGGGTTCAAATTAACCAAGCAACCATGCATTGATTAGCACAAGAGGCTGGAATATGGATAGAAGAGGCCTGAATAGAAAGAGGAGTAATTAAAAATAGCAATAACAATAGACTTAGAGACCATTTGTTTTTAGATGGGGTCAGTGACCCCCCCCCCATTTGAAATTTGGAAAGGGTCAGAAGAAGAAGGCAAATAATTCAAAAACTAGAAAAAAAAATAAACAATGAAGACCAATTGAAAAGTTGCTTTGAATTGGCCATTCCATAACATACTAAAAGTTAACTTAAAGGGGAACAAACCCTTTAAGTCCAGGCTAGAATTAGGCTTCAATTCAGCATATTTCTTCCCCCTCATTCAAAGCATTCTGCTTCCTTGTCTCTCTCTCTCTCTCTCTCTCTATAAATATATATGAATGGTTTGATTTTATGCCTTACACCTACACAAGTTCCATTCTGCTGAGGCCTGTCACCTTTCCAGATCCATGGCATCATGGGTTTGTCATGTCTGCAATTGTTGCATTATTTGTTTCAAGTCTGGATCTCCCTGTCTACTTTCTTTTCATTAACCGCTGTCACTTTTCAATATAAAATCAGCCCAAGAAACCAGCTTTTTCGAGAAGTGTATTAATAGAATCCTTTAATAAAGCCTATATTTCCTGCTGCCGACTCCTAACTCCTTTGTGTTCTAAAAGCTGTAGACACCTTTTCAACGATATTCGGCATTAGCCTTTAATAGGGATGCACCCAATCCAATATTCGGTTCAGGATTCGGCTTTTTTCAGCAGGATTCGGATTAAGCCGAATACCGAAGTGAATCCAAATCAGGAGGGCGGGAGGGAAATTGCGTGACTTTTTGTCACAAAACAAGGAAGTAAAAATATTTTCCCAGCCCTAATTTGCATATGTAAATTTGGATTCGGTTCGGTAATCGCTGAATCTTTTGCAAAGGATTTGGGGTTCGGCCGAATCCAAAATAATGGATTTGGTGCATCCCTAGCCTTTAGTATAAATCTGATTATGTCAAGAGTAGTAGGGGCTAGGGGCTGCATGTGACCATCTGTCACCCAATTTTCAGCCTCCTTTAACTTAAATGTGACCCCTAACCCATTCTAAATGCCTTTTTCTGGGTGTGTGTGTGTGTAATGGGTAGGAGGGGGTCCAATGATTTCCCTTCAAAAACAGCTGATCAGTAGAAGATTGTTGTTGCCTGGAGGAAAGGTGTTGCTAAACTGTAACTGTAGACCCAGTGACAGATAAAAGGAGAACTCACCCCCCCCCAAATTAAGCAAAGCTCCTACCTACTAAGTAGATAGCCCCCCTGCTCCCCCCACCGCATACTTTAATAGCCCTGAAAATGTCCCTAAACTATTTCTCACCAATCAGTAGAGCGCAGCAGAGCTTGTGGGCACCATCTTCCAGATCACTGGTGATCCCTAATGGTTTAGGTAAACCAATATTAAGCAGTATTAAGAACTCTTAATTTATTAAGTCCTCTTATTTATTAAGTTCTCTTAATTAATTAACTTACTTAAGTAGGATAAAAAATAGGCATAAAAACGTCCCTGTCCAACTGTATTTCTTACACTGACAGTTGTTGTCTGAGGGTTAGTATTGGCACACTCTTTCTCCTTGGTGGAGCACATGACTGCTCTTGCTCTTTAGCCCTGTCTTACACCCCTGGAGCTAGTCTGTTACTTGCTATTCACGGGGTCCCTACACCTTAAAGAGGACCTGTCACCTTGAGACATGAGTAAAATATTTATTTTCCATCCTTAGTTAAACCCTTTAGTCAGCTGTTTTTGTCTATATCTGAAACGGATTAGAAAATATCCTACATGTAAAAAGGGCTTCATAGGCGCTGCCATGTTTAAACACCCCTTTGTTTTCTGTGTGTGGGCTGTGCCAAACTGCCAAATCTCATTCATGCTTAGTCAGAGTAAACTCTATGATAGACAAGCTCTGTATAACTCATGTCACACCAGGACTTGATATTCTATGGGAATTATTTGAAACACCTTCTATTGTTCTATTCAGATTGTGTGGGCTACTCCAGCCACTGACAACTGCACAAACTGGTGATATCGTGAGAGGAGTCTGCAGTACTGATTCTACCCATGATGCTTTGCTCTCCTGACTTTCTGGAAAGTCAGGGCTTCAGTTAGTGTCTCATGGACATTTTGAAAAGTAGTTATAAATTGAGACTTAGTGAGATTTGAGCATAATAAATAGGGGTATGTGGTTTGTTTTAAAAGTTTTATTTCCTTCCTAGTGTTAACTCAATCATGACAGGTTCCCTTTAAAGCAGAACTAAAGCTTAACTAAAGAAGTAGACTAGGAATGATGTACATTATGTTTGGTGCTTGTGTACCAGCCCAAGGCAACCACAGCCCTTTAGCAGTAAAGATCTGTGTCTCCCCAGTAGATGCCCCAGTAGCTCCCCATCTTCTTTTCTGATTCTGATTCACTGATTCACATGCTCTGTGCTGCTGTCACTTACTGAGCTTAGGGACCCACTCACAATATACAGTACACACAGAATAGAAATGTCACAATATATTTAACTATTTAACTATGTAAAGTGTTTCTACCCCAACCTTATAATGAATTGGAGTGTTTGTGGCCATACAGCTGTATGTTTATGTGCAGTGCATGTCAGCAGAAGAATGTGGCTGCTATTTAGCTGGGGTTTATTGCAGGCGTTTGACTGATCTGCATTGCACCCTCAGGGAATTCAGTCTGAATGGCTGCCTATGATTTTTATCATCTGACTAATAATAAGGGAACGAGCCTGGAAATGTACCTTTCTCAGCAGTTACCTTTCTGCCAACTCAAAATAAAAAGTCCCCACTGCGAGAGGAGAAATGGGGCTTTAGATGCGAATGCTGCGTTCTTGCAGCAGATTCATTATCACATAGAGAATATCACGCCGACCACAAGTTCCCCACCAGGCTCAAGGTTCTGTAGTCAGTACAGCAGTCGTCTGAAATTACTTGTGCTAAAAATGGAACGGTGATTTCCAGAGATCCTGCCGGGCCTGAACAGATATGGATGTGCCTGTTCTGTTTTATCTGGCAGGATGGATTAAACTTATTCCTTGTCCCGATGCTTTATGTTGGTGCAGGGGATTCAGCACATTTTTTTCAAGTGATCTTAGAAGGATTTAAATTGCATGAATTTGTCTTTGCTATTTGTCTCCAGCCGGTCCCTGTGCTTTGTCCCAAATACTGAGATTGGAAGCCATATGCAAGGGCAATACATCTACACTTTGTAACTTCCAATAACACTACTGGCCAGAAATAGAAGTTCTTCTTAGGGGGTTCTGGTAAAAAGGGGTGACTTCCCTTTACATTCAAGGGATACGTCTACTTTTTATTACTCATCTTTCAGTTCAGGCCCTCTCCTATTCATATTCTTGTTTCTTGTTGAAACCAATGCGTGGTTGCTAGGGTAATATGGATTCTAGCAACCAGATTGTTGAAAATGCAAACTGCTGAACAAAAAGCTAATTAAGTCAAAAACCAAAAATAATAAAGAATGAAAAGCAACAGTCTTAGAATATCACTCTCTAAATCATACTAAAAGTTAGATTAAAGATGAACAACCCTTATAAAATAAAGTTGATCAGTCAGGTATCTATCCTGCGGATCCCAATGGGAGGGCATTGAGTGTGCCCTTGTGAGGGGACATGATTACACTTTACAAATACATTAGAGGACATTATAGACAAATATCAGGGGACCTTTTTACCCATAAAGAGAATCACCAGAGGCCACCCCTTCAGACTAGAAGAAAAGGACTTTCATTTGAAGCAGTGTAGGTGGTTCTTCACAGTGAGGACAGTGAGGTTGTGGAATACACTGCCGGGTGATGTTGTGATGCTCATTCTGTTGATGCTTTTAAGAGGGGCTTGGATGATTTTTTGTACAGACATAATATCAAAGGCTATTTTAATACTAAACTCTACAGTTAGTATAGCTATGGGCATATATGGTTTGTGTGAAAGAGTGGAGAGGTGTGTGTATGCTGGGTTTTAATTTGGAGGGGTTGAACTTTATGGACTTTGTCTTTTTTCAACCCAATTTAACTATGTAACTATTTAACTTTGACATGTTATATCATTGGGATCCACTAACAATTAGTAGTAGATAATGGTGTTCATTACTTAAAGTCATCATGAAGTCCCTGTTCAGAAGTTCAGAAATAACCAATTATATTGAGTGTACTTGAAGCTGAATTTTGAGTTTCCCTGTTTACCCCAGAGCCCAGTGAAGGAGGGTGGGAACCAGGCCCAGACTGGCAATCTGTTGGTTCTGGCAAATGCCAGAGGGGCTACCATTAGATGCAATAGAAAGTGACTAGTGAGCTGGTGGGGAGCTGATTGGGTCTCTCTGTACTTGGAATACCAGGGCCTATTTTGACTCCCAGTCCAGACCTGGTGGGAACTATGGATATGCAACAGATGCACCTGCCTAGGGTACAACCCGCTCAGCAAGGGGGTTGGCAATTCCAGAAAATGTTTATTACTCTTTTGTTATCTGGTTCCTAAGAACAGTGCCACACACATGTAAAAAGAAAGTAGTGAATGCAGCTGGTCATGGTGGGTCATGCCATAACTTTGCTTATTCTCATCATCTCAATACTGGTCTGTGTCTGGCCTTTAATATAGTAACATAGCAAGTTAGGTTGAAAAAAGATTCACACCCATCAAGTTCAACCTTTTCTGTGTATGTATAGCCTAAATGCTAGGTGATCCAGAGGAAGGCAAAAAAAACCATCTGAAGCCTCTCCAATTTGCCTCAGAGGGGGAAAAATTCAAGTCCATGGATCAACTTGTACTATGAGCTATCTTCCATAACCCTGTATTCCCTCACTTGCTAAACACCATCCAACCCCTTCTTAAAGGAGAACTAAACCCCCTTTTAGACAAAAGTCCCCACTTCCTACCTCCTCCTGCTCAGTGTTACCCCTGAATGGTGTCCCCTCGTGAAATACTAACCACACATGCAGAGTAACCACAGCCAGGGCCGCCATCAGGGGGGGACTGGGGGGACAAGTGTCCCGGGC
>CM044439.1:156939228-157034855 GCA_024363595.1 Xenopus borealis
ATTAGCCCTGAGTCACGACGCATTTAACTTACAAATCCAAGTGACTGTATCTGTAGTAAAGGGGTAGATACCATTACCAGTCAACCAGAGGTAATGTAAAAAATCGCAGGCATATTTTTTAGAAATTGGCACCATGGGAGCCTTTTTTAATACTGAAAAAGCAGTTGTAGCCTAGTTGATATGAGTCCTCTAAAAATGTAGGGCATGTGTGTAGCAGTGTGCTGAGCGAAAAATGCATGTGATTTTGCCTTCCCATTGACTCCAAGCAATTCAGCCAATTTTAACAGCAGTTTGAGAATTTCGACACAAAGCAAAATATGGCAGATTTGCTCAACAGTCAACATGTCTAGGAAAGGAAAACAAGTAAGTGTCATTAACAAATCCTATACTCAGGCATTGAACCCTGGTCTCCGGCGTCCTTTTATGTTTGAATTTGGCGCCATTAGGGGTGCAGACGCTGTGATGCACCTGTCACTGTGATGAAGCAGCGCTTCCCACGGAGAGGCTATGGGTACCGCCATTTTGGGGGCTACACCGGGAGGAGAGGATGCGCTGCCTGGAGCTCCTGGAACTGCTCCGGGCGGCGTTCATGACAGTAAGGAAGGAAATCGTTTTTATTGGTAGTCCCAAAGCAAAAACAAGGTGCCACAAAAAAAACACCCATAGACCCTAATGTAGTTCGCTAAAAAAATGTCACGCGACAAACTTGTGCAAAATATTTGAGTCGCAACAAAAAAAAATTCGCAAAAGTTTCAGCATTTTCTAAAATTTTCCTGCGAAGTGAAACAGGACACTCATCACTATATAATTCAATGTAACCCTCTGAATCATTCCATGAAATACGACCTCAGAAATATACATTGAGCAGTGATTCTGCACCTAATACAGTTATTGAGTGCAGCTCACGTGCAGGAAATTGGCGCCTTGAGATCAGTCAGAAATGTTATTGCACATCTTTCCTCTCGTGAGTAACCCCTAGAGAGGCATGAAACGCATAATCGACAGCCAAATAGGAGCTCAATGGATTGGTCTAACTAAAATGACTTTGAGACAGGACTTCACTTTTTAAATTTAAAAGAGATTTGGAAAGTAGGGTTATAAATATGCAACAGAGATACATGGGAATGTAAGCAAATTAAACAGTGGATAACCCCTGCTGTGAACAGTCACAATATTAAAAGTCATCAAAGTGTTCTGGGATCCTGTAAAGAAATGGGTCTACAAGTGCTTTTCTATAAGTCAATGTCTAATCCATAGGTATACCGGTGCCAGAGGAAGAACTAGGTGAATCATATTGGGCACATGTAGCATTTTTGTGTATTGGCCCACAAGGGTGGGAAACCCTGTCCTAAACACTTTACATGCTCTCACTTGTAGATACCCAAGGCATAATGTCACCATAACACCATAAGGTATGAGGGGCAGCAACACTTTTTATCAAAAGAGCCATTTTCAAAGCTTTACCACAATCATAAATAATTGATTGCTAGAGTGACGGACCAATAGCAAGACCTGCAGCTGTAGGAAGGTGCAGTGGAGACCTTTGCAACTGTTGGTAAGCAGTACTGCAGAGTCAAATGGCTATTGACTTCAGACAGTTTGGCTATAAGATTCACACAGCTGCCTCCTTCCTCTTCAAGGTCACAGTGACAGTTGTTATCTTTAGTAAAGGGATCAATAAAACAAGCTTAAGTCCCAGGTGGAGGTCATAAAGCTTCTGAAGAACTAAGATTGCCAACAAGCCTCACTAATACTATTTCTTACTGGTGGATGCCAGGAATCATGGTTTAGCACAAGTACTTGTAGTCTGGACACTCCTGAAGTGAGAGGATTCAACTTAACTCTACATAAATTCAAGGGAACCATGAACACTTGTCATACTCATAACTGTGTGCATGTCAAGTGGTACATCATTTATCCAGGACTCTATCCCCACTCATACTCCTCAGTGAAGATACAGACTGCTCACCAAATAGCCTTTCTAATATGTGATCCTATTGCACCAGAACTACCTCACACACAGGATTCTATAGTTTTCTCTGAGGCCTACTGAGGTTAACCAACGTACTCATCCCTGAAGCCTCCTACTACATCCTCCCTCTGTAAGAAGATATTCCAAGAGAAAGAACTTGACTCATTCCTGTCAGGACTGCCAGACGTACCCGACCCGGAAGTATCCGAAGGCGCTGTTTACCTTCCCGGCGGTCACAGTGAAGATCCAAGATGGCGGCGCCCATGCTGAACACATGGCTGCAGCGTCGCTGTATGATGATGTCATCTCTGGTGCCGGGATCTCATCATAAAAGGGCGCCCCAAACACTGTGACGGCGCCCAAGAATAGGATTTGCTGCCATTAATCCTGGGTTCCTGTTTGTGTTTCCTGTATCCTGATTCCTGCTCCTGCCTTGGTTTTGACCCCCTGCCTGGACTCTTGTTATTTGATCCTGATCTGCCTGCCTTTGAACTCTTGCCTGGACTTTGACCTTGATTCTGCTTAACCCTTTGGATACCGCAACCTTGCTCCCTCTAAAGGACTTCCTCCTTGATCCAGACTACCTCCCTGGAGGGAGCTCCCGGGCTCCCTGACAATTCCTTTCCTTCTAACTCTTCTTCTCCTGAAAACACTGATATGCAGATTTCAACCTGTTCTCCATCCCTGAAGACTCCTACAGAAGAAGAGAAATCCTCCCTCTTCACTAAAATGTATTCCAACAGAAAGATTATAATTTATTCCCTTCCTTCCAATTCTTCTACCCCTGAAAACACTGATAGGCAGATTTCAACCTAATGGACCTCCTACCAAAGGAGATACATCTTCCCTCCTCAAAAAGACATTCCAAGAGAAAAAGATGTGCTTTACTTCCTTCCCCAACTCTTCTATCCCTACAACCTATTCTCGCTATTGACAACTATTGTAGGGACCAAAAATATTATTTTAGGATTTGGATATCCACTACATCCCTATATTTGTAATGTAACAAACATTTACAGTGACATTGCCATGATATTTAGGTAACTTGCATTTGAGCAACAGAATAGAAACTCCTTATCAATAGGAACAAGGGGCATTGTACATTCAGTTATGAGCAGGAACTAAAAGGGCTATGAGAAAGTTCCAGCTATGAGTTTCACTCAACCAGAGAAGTCAATTAGGAATGTGGTGAATAATATTATAATTTTGTGGATAAGGGTCCTACATTTGGCATTATAAAAAGATAACTTTAGAATACTTATTAAGCCACTTGGACAAACCAAGCGCTCAACTTTTATAAGCAGTTCAAATGCAGCTTTTTATTTATTCATGGAATATTTTATTTAATACTCCCTCAATTACTGGGCAGAGATGCTAGTGAGTATGTTGGAGCTATATCAAGATATCAGCCAGCACGTCAAACCTCACAAAGCAAATACCCAGCCAAAGGTGGACTAAACGATCCTCTGTAAATAATTCATAGCCAAGGTTTAATCACATGCAGTGAAAAATCTCATGTTTTTCATTTTTTCACGTTAGCGTTTTCGTCTGAGCGTAACACTGAAAGTAAAAAGGAAAAGGTTGGAATTCTGAGGGTATCGGCTTCAATCTTCAGATCTTTATTTATTTCTTTTTTTTTTATAAAATCCTGTTATATCGAATTTTTGGGTCATGGATAGCTTCATTATTGTTTTATAGCTTCTTTGAAAAGGCAAATCAAACATTCTACCAAAGGAGTAGAACATGACGAACAGAACATGCTGGTATTACATTTTTCATTCAGTCACGCTACCAGCAGAGCCTATTCATTTCTAACTTTTGTTCTATTGCTGTACAGGTATGGGACCTGTTATCCAGAAAGCCAGGGACCTGGGACTTTCTGGATAATGGATCTTTCTGTAATTTGGATCTTCATACCTTAAAGGGGTGGTTTAAGTTAGCTTTTAGTATATTATAAAATTTCCAATCAACTTTTCAATTGGCCTTTATTTTTTTATTTATTTTTTTAATAGTTTTTTTAGTTATTTGACTTCTTCTGACTCTTTCCAGCTTTCAAGTGGTGGTCACTGGCCCCATCTAAAAAAACTATCTTTCTGTAACTCAACACATTTATTATTAGTGCTACTTTTTATTACAACTCTTTCTATTCAGGCCTTCTCCTATTCATATTCCAGTCTATTATTCAATTCAATGCATGGTCGCTAGGGTAATTTGGACCCTAGTAACCATACTGCTGAAATTGCAAAATGGATAGCTGCTGAATAGAATGCTAAATAACTAAAAAAAACACAAATAATATAAAAAAGAAAGCCAATTGCAAATTGTCTCTCTTATCACGCTCTACATCATACTGAAATTTCCTTTAAAGTTGACCAACCCTTTTAAGTCTACTTGAAAATCATATAAGCATTTATTAAACCCAATAAAATAGTTTTGCTTCCAATAAGTATTAATTACATCCTAGTTTGGATCAAGTACAAGCTACTGTTTTATTATTACAGAAAAAGAGGATATAATTTTTCAAATCTGGATTATTTGGATAAAATGGAATCTATGGGAAAGGGTCTTTCTGTAACCTGGATCTTTCTGAATTACAGGTTTCTGGATTATGGATCCCATACCTGTACTGTATTATACTTGAAAAATTTTTTTATGGCACCCCTTTTAATTGGAACTGGCTATTTAAGTTACACACCACTATTTCATCATATAACGAAATTATTGCCAACTATGTACTTCTTCATGGCAACAGTTTGGGCAAGGCCCTTTCTTGTTTCAGCAGGATAATAACCTCATGCACAAAGTAAGGTCCATAATAATGTGTTTGCTGAGATGGACATGGGAGAACTTGACTTGCTTGTACAGAACTCTTCCCAACCATGGGATGAATTAGAACAGTAACTGGAAGCCACCCAACATCAGTGGTGGCCTTCTACATATCAATGGAAGCAAAGCCCAGCAACAATGTGCCAACATCTAGTGGAAAGCCCTACAAGGAGAGTTGAGGGTAAAGGCTCTTTTAACAGTAAATGTTTTAATATGAGCGTGAGAGTTACTCACCCTGGTGGTCTAGTGGTGCGGCGGGGACACCCGCTGCACCGCTCCTCTTCCTAGCTTGCCAGCTGCTCTATAGTGTGCATGCAGCGCGCACTTCTTGGTTTTTGTGCGCGCATGTTCACTGGCGTAAAGACGTCAGTGCGCAATGGCGTGAAATTTTAAATATTTCAAGGGACTTTCAAGTTACACATATTGCCTGTGATAGGTTTTCTCCTGGTGCTTGCTGTTAAGCTTCTGTTCTGTTCTTCTGTGTTTGACCCTGCCTGGCTATATTTGTCTACTCTGATATCTGGAATATGACCCTTGCCTGAAACCGACCTTGTATCTGCTCACCATCCTGATTGACGTTCTGGTTTGACCCTTTCATGTTGTTTGACTTTGATTCTGCCTCATCCCATCTGATTGATCACCCGGTTTGACCCTTTGCCTTTATGCTCCTTTATGCTCTGCCATAGTTTTATGGTATTTCTTTCTACGGACTATGATTAGACTAAAGGTCGTTTTTTGAGGAGTTTTCGAATGTCCACACTTAAATGGCATTAGATCACCACCTTTCAGGTACCCTTCTGGCTAATTGCAAGGTGATTGTTTTGGGAGGATACAAGGTCATTTATGGTTGCCAGTCAAAAACAATGGCTTGACTCTGCCAGTAAATTCTTTAAAAAACTAGGTGAACAAGGCAAAATGGAAATAATTATCAGACTTCATGTTTTTTGCCCTGGTGCTATAAGTTGGTTTCATGATCCATAGGCAATGTTTCTTTCATGCTACTGCATGTGAAGCAACATTTATATTGATCTGAACATACAAAATAGCTACAAGAATATATGTTTATAAACCAGATATACAATAAACCCCTCCTTATCGATAAGCCTGACGATGGGGCTTATTTTTAATGAGTATTATAAGTAAAAACAACCATCCTCTAGCGCTTCATAATTAAAAAAATATATATATATATATATTATATGACATTGTGTCAACAAGCATAAGGCAACATATGTCTTCAATCAAATTATTCTATTATGAAAAGTACTGTACATGAACCAAGTAAACATGCTAATGCATTTATTTTCATTTTCTTGTGTTACTGGCTCTTTAATGTGCAATGTGCTAGGAACAGCTGTCATACATATATACACGTTAACCTAACCACAAAGAAAGAACTTGAGATTAAAAATATAATTGACATTTGCAAATGCTTAATGTGCATAATTACCAGGCTGCGTTATTCCAAGAAATACATTATAGAACACTCATTTAAATGGAATTTTAATTCAGGTTATCAGCACTGGAAGCCTGTCTATTGTTCACTTAGCCAAGTTTGGATTCCAGATGATACTATAAACAATTTGTCTGATGTACAGGTGGGAAATGTCAGCTATTTGCTCTATTAGTTCTGCATTGCTTTGCACAGCCATTGGAACACATCTGTTTAAGTTACAGAGGAGCTGTTGCTATTTTCGTGGGTGTTTATTAAATGTTTTCTCAAATAGGCTTCATAATATTTTCTTACAGTTGCTTAGAAATGTCATGCATGCTCAACCTAAGGTGCTGTGATTCACTGACAGATTTCACCTGTTCTAATTGGCTGATTTCAGCAGAAGTCAGCAACTTGCATTGCACTACTGACACACAGCATGGACATTAATAATAAATAATATACATATATTTATTCAGAAACAGGAAAGATTTCAGTGCTAAACTAAAAGTGAGTCTTACATTGGTCATATGAGCAAATATTACAAACATGGGGATACCACCACTTCATTACGATTGCCCTGTGCCAAGCTATAATTTGGCTTGACAGGAAGAGTATTCTTATAGCGTTAAGCATTTAGTGATCCTGAATGTTGGTGAACGTCAACATAAAACAACATCTATTGGATGGATAATTTTCCAAAAAATAAATGAATCAAAATGGATGGATAATTTATCAGAATCACATTTAAGGGTTTGTTTTCAAGGTCTGAATCTTTTTGCATCCAATCACAGAAATCTAAATTGCACTGCTACAGAGAACTAAATAAAATCAGCAGCTAAATGCTGAAGATCGTGGGCTTAGATTAAGTAACACTAACTGAGAGTAAATGCTAGGGTATAAAGGAATAAGCAAGACAGTCGGAGCAGTGGCTTAACTAGACATTACTGGGCCCCACAGAAAATAAATTTTTCGCCCCCAAAATGTCTAGAGGTTGACATTCTTTACCAATATTTACTGCAACTGTATATTAATTAGGACCTCATGAGGCCCCTTTACCTCCTGGGCCCCCTGCTTCCTCTGTAGTTTCACCCCTGCAGTCGAGGGCCGGGTGGTAGAAAAGGCAGACGTTACAATAAATTACTATGGGATCAGGTTCAGTGTTGAGGCTCAATAGTTGGCCAGGGTCCCCTTTAGGTCAGAACAAGGTTACTAATATGCATAAACACCATTGGGTTATCCATTTACTCATAATTCCAAGACTAACTAAAGCTGGCCATAGAGGTAAAGATTTTTAAAAGATCCGATCATCATCGTGAGACCACGATTTTCTCGAAATGATCGTACGAATTGTCCATCAATAAAAACGACAATTTCAGGCGATCTTTCCAGCAAAACTGAAGGGTAGCTGCCTGCTACAAAGACAGATTGCACTAGGAGCGATAAAGATTTTTTAACTTGGCCAATCAATTGTCGATGTTCGAATCCCACTAACTGCATAATAATTTGATGGATTGGTCGGACTGCACTGAAATCGGTCGTCCACCAAAGAAGAATCGTCACGTCTATGGGGACCTTAAGACAGCAAATAAGTCATCAAACTTAATCTTGTTTCAACTGACATTCAAGCTGGGTGGGAGTGTCTTAGAGTATTAAACCTAAACCTCTAGAAACTGGCCTCTACTTTGGGTCCCCTAGACAAGGTTCTTGGCCACCCTAGGGGGGCTGCCCCACAGTTTAGGAACCCCTGTAGTACAGGATACTGATACACATCATCTGTTTGTCTACAGCAAGGATCATTGACCTGGCCATTGGTGGGTGAGTTATTAATTCAGATCATCCTGCACTGATTCCTATATTCCTCTGTCAAGGAATTTGTTGATTTCGAATAAAGTGAATGGATTCAACAAGTAAGTTCAATCACTATGCTTCTGTCCACTGAAGCCAAATATGCACAACAAAAGTTGGCGATGAACTTCATTCAGACGCAGTGGGTTGCTGCAAAATTAGTGCTGTTTATTGAACACTACATGTTTCAAGCTTAGCTCTTTATCAGGTGTGTAAAAACTTAATAAAGTGCTAAGCTTGAAACATGTAGTGTTCAATAAACAGCACTAATTTTGCAGCAACCCACTTCATCTGAATGAAAGTTCATCACCACCTTTTGTTGAGAATTTGTTGATTTATTGCTGTTTATGAGATTACAGAAAATCAACTTACACTAATAAATTTCCCATTTTGCCCTGTCACCGTTCACGAGGGCTTTGGGATTCAGCGGTGGATACGGACAGTAATGTAGAGTACATGGGGCATGATCACTAATGGCTTCATTGATGGATTAGTTATGATGTCAGATCAACTTGTGCTGATAAATTTCCCATCTCCCCCTAAGAAAAAAGGTCCATGAAGATCAAATGTCAATGTCATATATCATAACGCAGAAATGCAATACAATTACATGTGTTTTATCTAATAATCAGTGGCAAATGTATCTTAACCTTCCAATAATAGTCGTATTTGATGTCATTTGCATTGATTTGAAGTTAAGGAGCATAATACGCTGTCCCCCCCCCCCCCATGCTGCCTTTATTTAATCTAAAAATAAACACATGCCTGAATACAATTACATAACACACATCTAAATGGGAACTCTCATTCTCTTACATCGCAATTACAGTTTAATGTAAGATCATTGCAAGTATTTGTTTCACTAAATAACAGTTATTATTATACTGGGGGGGAAAAAGTAATTACACCAGGAAATAGCGGCAGAGTGTTACCGTGCATCTTGCCCCAGCAGGCGAGAAGGTTGTAAGAATAAAAATACAAATTATGAACTTTATTTTGTTTTTAGTCATTCATTTACTGTAGGAACAATGATCCTCATCTTTCTTTTTGGCTTCAATATTACAGTCACGCAAGGTATGTTCCTCACCGGCATCTACACAGCTTTACTAGACTCAAGATGGCCATACATTGGAACCTTATTTGGTGAGGTTCCCAAATGAGCAGATCCTTCCTTAATATGTCCAACTTGAGAACATTGAGGTGAGGACCAAATCAGCTCTTTGATGCGGCCCTCACCTCAGTGGCCTCAAGGTGGATATACAGATGAATCCCCTTTGGATTGTACATTTGACACAGAAAAACTTAACTCATCTATCCCATTAATCCCACTTATCACAGAATATTGTGTCACAGCATCCCTTCCAATTAAAGAGTTCACCATTGAAAACAATGGTGCTTTGGTATGCTAATGAAAAGGTTAAATGCATTAAATGAGTTAAGATAACTTTAGATAACACAGTTTCTTCAATTAGCCCTGAGTCACGACGCATTTAACTCACCAATCCCAGTGGCTGCATCTGTATCATGGTAGGATCTGCTCATTTGGCGACCCCCCCCATGGGAATGAGTATGAGTTTAAGGCAGAAAGATTGATTAAGATTGTCATCTGTTGAGTTTTGTACCAGGTTGTCCAGTTCATAGCCACTTGTTTTAGGATTGTAAAACCCAGACAAAATGAACATGACATTTGGTACTACTGAGCAGTAATCTGGCACTACAAGTCACAAATCTCACATGCCAAACAATGGAACCATTACGGACAGGGGAGCCTGTTGAGAAGCTCACCTCAGGTGGCAGCAGCCCGCAAGTTACCATGGGCACCAAAAAGCCACTCCGGGTAACTTTACAAGACAAATTTTCAGTTTAATAACCGAGAATTTGGCTCTTCTAGTGCAGAGAGTGCAATTTTGCTCTGTACTAGCAATGCAGCCACCTGTGGACCCACTCCTTCACAAGAACTGTAAGTGCTGGGGAGCAAGATGGGGCGGCAAGAATGTCCCTAGATGTGCCTTAAAATCAAGCAAACTTGAGTTGCCTAGTATGATATATATTCTAGTTCTGCCTTGTCCTGCTCCAGCCTGAAATATTCTGTACTCATTCCCTCCTGCTCCGGGCTGGTCTATTTCAGAACCACAATGTCCCACTCAAATTTTTCCTATTATGTAACCACTACTGTATGTCCAGTTCCAGTCTGTTCAATACTTGATGTGCCCTGCCTCTAGTCTGTCCTGGTCTATGCCTGCTTTATAAAAATATAAAATGTAATCTCTATAATATTTAATATGTTTTGGATGTTATGGTTATTTCAAGTGCATTGAATAACATTTTTACTTGTTTTGAGCAATAAAAGTATTCCCCAGAGAAAATGCACAGATTCTCATGTTCCTACCCATACAACTGCATTTATAACAAGCACAGAGACAAGAAGTTGTCAGCTAATACAATAATAACCCGACAAGTCAGAGTGTCTGCTCTTAATATTAATAAGGCATCATTTGTCACTGTTCAGTTATGGACTCCAGAATTATCTGACATCTCAGATTTGAGCTTTATTAGGCTGCAATATGTGCAATACAGTTGGGGCCATAAAGAAATATGATAGCACTGCAATTGATTTTTGCAAAGCTGGACAAAACTGGAAAACTGTATCATTTGTGCCATATTAATCATACATATATGCTAGAAGTTTCTGTAGAATTGTTGGTGGTGAACATCATCCATATAGACCCTTTTCATGTATGTCAGCTGGCAAACAAACACATCAATTGACTAATTCATGGAATAGCATCAATACTAAATAGCATATAGCTTCAGCAAACATAAAGGGTGCTATACCCATGAGCTGACCCCTTTGAACGGGCATCCAAACTTTTTTACCAATGCAAAAAGATTTGGGGTGCAACACAAGAATGAAAATAGTCCTTGGGGTGCCAAAAAAAGGGCTGTGTTTGGCTAGTTGGATCCCATTTGTGAACTGGCAGCTCTGTTTGGCAGTACACCTGGTTTCTATGCAACCAAAACTTGCCTCCAAGCCAGGAATTCAAAAATAAGTACCTTGTGGTGTTTGTGGAAGGTGCATGTAGCGGTCACTGTGCACAAGGGTAAACTGTGCATGCACTGTACTTTCTTAAAAGGGTTAAAATTCAAGTTACTGTTCAAGTGTAATGGCTGCATTAACCTGCTAATAAAGCACTGCTATACTCTGCTCATCCTTGGCTACCACATCTGCTTTAATGTTACTGGGAGCAACATACATTGGGTTGGTGAGCAGCATGTTGCCTGGGAGCTACCTGTTGGCCATCACTGCCTTAGAATGATATGTGTGCCATCGTAGACACAACACAGTTTCAAACTGTTGCATATTGGTATCAATAAGATTTAAAACATAATAATACAGGGTACATGTTTCATTTGGAATCTAAAACGAATGTGCAAGCACTGCTTCCTGTCTCCAGCTGCTAAACGATGCCATATTATATTGGAACTTTGATCTGTGTGACCAATTATAGTTAAATAAAGACCTACTACCTAGTGCCTGTGTTTAGTAGTACTGTATTCACTTGAGGCTGGTGGAGGGGACACACTAAGGCATCCACCGCCAGTTGCCTAATTTAGGAACAGAACTGTCTTGAGCCAACTGACATTGCACTTTGCACTTTGGATTTTTCTTTTGGCATAAGAGTATATCCAGAACCCAGACTCAAGTGTTTTTTGAATGAGAACTAAGGGATGTGTTTTTGTTCCCTGAATGCTCTTGTAGTTGCATCTGGGGTCTCTGTAATCAACCCCCATAAAGTCAAAATTATCATGGCCTTTTATAAGGCAATAACTGTATAGGAATATGTGATCAATAGCTTTTCCACTGTCCCTTGATGCCTGTAACACACATTCAGGGCAAGCTTATCTAGGGCAAGAAAGTCTTGCCGCACACAAATGAGGCAATAATGGTTAATTTGGTAGTCCATCACATGGCTGGGACATTTCAGGTTAAGGGTTTCATTATTCTTTAGTGAGGGAAATCAATCCAATTGAATTGCAGCCCAAAGGGGAAAGGAGGCAGTGCCTGCAGGGGACATTTTAAAATAAATGTGAAATAGAAGCGTTCCCACTGAAGATATTGATTAGAGAAATATGCTGAGGATTTTGCTTAAAAAAGAAATACAATACAACACAATGATAATTCTATTTAGCTTGCCTTCTGCATAATAAACAACAAATGACCTAGCGAGAATAAAATAGCCCAACTCAATACACGTCTACAGAACTTTCCCATGAAACATTTTGTGTTGACACTGCACAGGCCCTCATCCATAGTGATGGGCGAATTTATTCGCCAGGGGCGAATTCGCGGCAAATTCCGCGCAAAAACGAGTCACGCGTCGTTTTTGACGCGACGCGCCGAAAACGACGCGACGCGTGCCGAAAACGACGCGCGACTCGTTTCGCGAATCGGCAAAAAATTCACGAATTTCTCTGGAAATTCGCGAATTTTTCGGCGAAGCGAAACGCGCCCGTTTCGCCCATCACTACTCATCCAGTGTTTGTCTGACTATTTCAGTTCAAGCCTCCTTTGGAAGTCCAACCTTATATAAATTATAGTAAGGTTACAGATATGAGAAACATTGGTGTAATCAGTAATTCAGTCATATTAGCAAGAAAATCTAGAACAACTAATCAGTTTAGCTAGACTTTTTTGCAAATAGACATTCTCCCCAAATCTCATCCTAAATGTCCTTCAAGCTGGGCATTTTGGTGAATCTACAAGAGCAAACAGGCATTTTACCCAAATATCATCCTAACTGGTCTGCTTTTTGGTGATGCTAGAAGAGCAAATAAACATTCTCCCCAAATCTCATCCTAACTAGCCTTCAAGATGGATTTCCAGGTGAATCCATAAAACCAAACAGGCATTTTAAACAAATAACATCCTAACTGACTTCAAACTGGGCTTTCAGGAAGTCAAATAAGCAATCTCCCCAAATCTCATCCTGCTTTTAATTTACTCTGGAAGAGCACATTCTCCCAAATAACATATTGACTGGTCTTCAGGCAAGACTTTGAAGTCACTTTAGAAATGCAAATAGGCATCCTCGCCTATAACTCGCCTTCAGGCTGGGCTTTCAGATGACTCTAGAAGAACAAAGTGTAATTATCCTCAAATCTCACCCAAAGTCCCCCACTATGATGCTCCCTTTGGGTGGAGGGAAGCTCTACTGTTTTGGAACCAAATCAATGTGCTTTATATACTGATTTTTTAAATATGCTTCTAACAATTACCTTGAATATGATGTTTCCAAAACCATCAATATTTAGATATTTGTTTTAGGGTAGCACTGTCCTTATAGCTGCAGATGGAGAAATAAATTTGGCGTATATTCTACTCTGGTATAGAAGTTTATTATCTCTAGTTACTTCATAATGATGCACTTTATTCATTGTACATTCATTGGGTATAATAAATACAGGTATAGAATATGCAATCCAGAATGCTTGGGACCTGGGGTTTTCCTGAGAATGGATGATTTCATGATATATATCTACAGTACATATATTTAGCCTGGTACTTGTATTGCCATTTTTTTTTTACATTTTGTGCTGTTTTACTTTAGGGGCATTTCCTGGGTAGACACTTTTACTTTTCCAAGGAAAATTATTTTTTGGGACAACCTTCTACTCTGTAACAATATATGTGTTTCTAAATACCCCTGAAATAAAAAAATATATATTTTCCATTCTATAGACACATATATCAGAAACATATTTGATGCATGAAAATAAATTTGATTTGCAATCACATCACAAATGTATGAATACCAAATATGTGTAGTATTATAGAAATTTCTGATTTATGGGTTGAAAACTCCCAAATGAAAGGTTCCCTTTAGGTTTGAATGATTTTGGCTGATACTTTCAAGACAAAATTCAGATTTTCCTCACCCATGTGGTTGTTTTGTTGAAAAAAAAAATGTTTTCATGCAGGAAAAGAAGATGAAAAAAGTCAGTACCATTTTGCCATAAAATTCATTGTTTTTTTGCACCAGAAAAAAACATGCCAACAGCATTGTGTTTCCAATAAGGATTAATTATATCTTAGTTGGGATCAAGTATAATGTACTGTTTTAGTATTACAAAGAAAAAGGAAATCATTTTAAAAAATTTGGATTATTTGGAAAAAATGGAGTCTACAGGATATGGCCTTTCCAAAATTCAGAGTAATCCAGAAAGGATTACGGGTTTCCAGATAATGGATCTCATACCTGTACCTTGTACTTGGTCCTAAGTAAGATATAATTAATCCTTATTGGAGGCAAAACCAGCCTATTGGGTTTATTTGGAGGCACATTTACCAAAAGTCAAATTTCGAATCCATGTTTTTTTTAAGCTCCTTTAAATTCAGATATACTCGAAATTCGAATGGGGGGTTATTTCATTTAAAAAACTAAAGCGCACAGAAATTTTGCTGACTTTAAAACTCAAATCAAATCCTAATCGAATTTGACTTAACTCGATTAAGGTTTTTTCTCCGAAAAAAAACCTTAATGGTCAGGAAGGCTATTAACATGTCCAAATTGTTCCCATTGACATGAACTCGGCAGGTTTTAGGTGGCGAATAAATATGAATAAAATATGATAAATCTCGAAATTTTAATTCGAATTAAAGCTCAAATAATTCACATTTTGATTTTGAGCATTTTGACCATTCAATTCGACCCTAAATCAATCTGCCTCTTAATGTTTACATGATTTTCTAGTAGACTCAGATGTGTGTGATCACCAGAGATCCAAATTAGGGAAAAGTCCCAGATCCTTCTCATTCTGTACTGCCATTTACACTGCAATATCAATGCACAGATGCGGGTGTGATCCCACGGGATGTTTTTAACCTGCCCGACCGAGATCTGGCCAACATTCGGACAGATATCCATCAGGGAAACCTGTTGGATGGCTCCACACACGGGCCAATAAGTTGCCAACTCGGTCTGTCAGCAGCTTTAATCGACCTGTGTATGGGGCCTTAAAAAAAACAAAAAAACTTTGCAATATACATTAATTACACATTTTCTATGGTTTTTAAGTTATTATTATATTGAAAACAGTGCTTGTCTGTCCCTTTCTTTCCTCTGCCCCGATGTCCAAGTCTGTTGATCCACTTGCTACAGCCAAGTTTATCATCTACAAGGACTCCAAGGTCCCTTTCCATAATGGATTTGCCTAGTGCAGTCCCATTAAGGGTATACGTGGCTTGGATAGTTGTACATCCCATGTGCATGACTTTACATTTATCAACATTGAATCTCATTTGCCACTTATCTGCCCAGATTGCCAGTTTGTCAAGATCCTGTTGCAAGGATGCCACATCTTGGATGGAATTAATTGGGCTGGATAGTTGTGTGTCATCCGCAAACACTGATACATTACTTACAATTCCCTCCCCTAAGTCATTAATGAACAAGTTAAATAAAATTGGACCCAATAGTGAGCCCTGAGGGACCCCACTAAGAACCTTACTCCAAGTAGAGAATGTACCATTAACAACCACCCTCTGTAGCTGATCCTGTAGCCAGTTCCCTATCCATGTGCAAACGACTTCATTAAGCCCAACAGACCTTAGTTTAGTGACTTTAATTTCCCCAGTGTTGCTGGTCCTTTAAACAGTGCATATTGTTTTGAGATTTTTGGAGACCATAACCTGTTTATGGCAAAGATGTACAATGTCTGTATAATTCTACATCTAGAAAAAAATATACATGAAATGATTTGGAATATTTTTTGAGAAAATAAAAATGTAATTGTTATTCAAAATAAAGACCAAACATGATATTATTATTATTATTACAGCCTATCAATGACACTTTAAGAAATAAAACTACTAAAGATGCTTTTACTCAAATTGAAAACAGAGATTTCTGCCATTTTTTTTACTGCAGCAGAAATAAAGCTGCTTTGTACTTCTAGTGTTTAGTTCTAGTGTTTTCATGTCATTGTAGCGGCAATAGAAAAAAAATAAGAAGGGGTGGAATCACAATTGCAGTGAAATATATTTCTCTCCAAATCGAGTTTTCTGCCTGTCAGCGGCTCCATTGAATGCTTTGTAAGGAATCTCCAATAAATGATTTCTTCTCATTCCCCAACTTCACTCGGTGGCTCTTGGAATTTGCTCTGCTGCAATGCAGTGTTTTCTTTCAACTTTCAGTGCAGAAATTGGGCTCCCCCCCGTGACCTTTTAGCCATAGAAGATACAATTGGAAAAGGGGGGAAAAAATCCTTGAAAAAGAAAAATAAGAGCAAAGTTTCCATCTGGTGCTCTGCGGTGGGACATGTTTCACGCTGGATGTTCCTAAAATTGTTCTCTCTCTCCTCTCATTGTATCTGACCTATGAAAATGGAAGTCTGAGAGGTCAGTTTTAGCTGAACCCCAAGAGATTTTTTTACCTAGTAATTAAAAGGAACTGTACCGTGAGGGCAACCTTTTTCTTCTTTTCCCTAAAGATTAATATGGCTTCTGCCAAGTCAGGGAAATTACTCAGCACGGGTGAAATCCTGCAATTTGCACTCTGCTCATGTGTCCTCTTGGGAGCCGTGCCCTATCTTATAAATTCAACTTTATTTGCTATAGTACAGTAATTGAACTTGCTGGATGCTTCCAGCTTGTTGGGGAATAAGATAGGGCAGTCAAAATAATTATCAGTCATAGCCCTACATATTAAATACAGTTAATATGATTTCATTAATTAGACATAATGAGTTATAGGTGTGTCATCTATTATCCAGAAAGCTCCGAATTACAGAAAGGCCATGTCCCAAAGACTCCATTTTAGTCAAATAATTCAATAAAAAAAAAATCTTATTTTCTGAAATAATATAACAGTAGCTTGTACTTGATCCCAACTAAGATATAATTAACCATTAATGAAGTTAAAACAGTCCTGTTGCGTTTTTGTATTGTTTAAAAAAAATGTTTTAATAGACTTAAGGTGTGGCAATCCAAATTACGGAAATCCTGAAAACCCAAGGTCGAGAGCATTCTGGACAACAGGTCCCATACCTGTAGCAGTTATCCCTCTGTTAATAACCACAGGCCTTACAATATGACAAGTACTGGTATGTGATCCATTATACGAAAACCCATTACCCAGAATCCATTATTACGTAATAGACTCCATTTCTGCAAATAAACATTTCCTTTTTCTCTGTATTAATAAAACACGATCTTGTACCTGATCCCAACTAAGATATAATTAATCCTTATTGGAAGCAAAACCATTGGGTTTATTTCATGTTAAGATTTTCTAGTAGACTAAGGGGCATATTTATCAAGGGTCAAATTTTGAATTGAAAAAACTTCTAATTCAAAAAGACTAGCTGAATTCAATTAGAATTTTTTTTTTTGGTCGAATAGGTCCTTTTTCGATTGAATAGGTCAGAATTTGGCCGAATTCAAATAATTTGAATCGAAGGAATAGCATATTCGATCAGATGTGATTCAGAGGTTTCCCCAAACCAATTTACTATTGGTCGAATTTCGGATTAAAAAAAATTCGACCATGGGAATAGTGGGTGAAGTAAAATCCTTCGAATTCGAATGTTGTATTCGAAGGATTTTACTGCAATTCCATCGATCAAATGTTCGAATAGGAATAATTCGATCGATCGATTAAATTGTTCGAATCAATTGATTCGATCTAAAATAATGATTCCCCATTCGGTAACTTGGTTCTGGCGAAGTAGGTGGTCGAATTAAAATTTAAAGGGGAAGTTATTCGACCATCGAATAGTTGAATATTCAAATAAAATTTTATTTGATTCAATCGATTCAAATTCGAATTTAATTAAAATTTGATTGAACTTCGAATTATTCATGTGAATTTTGTAAATCTGCCCCTTAGAGTTTTCAAAGTCCACAAATTGACTCCATAGGCTCAAAACAACAATTTGGCAGGTCTTAGATGGCGAATGGTCAAATAAAATTTTTTAAAATAGACTAAAATTTCGAAATTCGAATTTTCTAATTTTTTGCAAATGCGACTCGAATTTAGACTATTTTTTTAATTTGAAAATTCACCTTGACCTTTGATAGATCTGCCCCTTCAAGAATGAAGATCTAAATTATGGAAATATCTGATATCCAGAAAACCTCAGGTCCCCAGCATTCTGGATAACAGGTCCTTTACCTGTAATTAATGTTAAAACTGAATGCCTGGCATTACCAGGGTAGGACTGGGCCAACAAGGCACTTGGACAAAACCCAGTGGGCCCTGGCTCTCAAAGGCTCTGCAAGGCCCCCAAAATAATTATTTTGGAGTGGCCCCAAGAGGGATGAAGGTACAAGTCCACCCCAACGTGAACATTTACCATTCACAGCTGAAAAAGAAAGTTGCTTCCCCCAATGCATTACAGAACAGTAATAATAAAAATAATTGCTGCTAACTTCTTACCACAAGTTGACTAAAAAATATTGTATGGAAAGTATGAAAAACATCTAACTGAAACTTACCATTACAGAGAAAAGTGCCATAATGTATATCTTGAGCTTAATGCACCAGCAATAATATTAGCCCTTCAAAGTTGAGCACAGGGGGTCACCAGCTTGTATTTTGTTAGGAGTGTCAGTGGCACTGCACGTGCTCAGTGCGCTCTGGGCTCCTGCTTAGAGAAGCTAAGCTTAGGGGTCATCACAAATCAGCATTTTCAACAGCTCTTGACTCCCTTGCTCCTTCTACCACCCGTCACAGCCGACCAGCTAATCCCCAACCCTGGCACACTAGTGTAACTCGCTACAGCAGAAGATATAGTAAATCAGCTGAACGATGGTGGAAAAAGTCACAAACTGATCCTGACTTCATCCACTTCAAATTCATGCTCTCCTGCTACAATCAAGCTCTATCAATAGCTAAACAACAGTACTTCTCTTCTTTAATCTCCACTCTGTCCTCTAAACTGCAGCGACTGTTTGCCACATTCAACTCACTCCTATGCCCCCCTCCACCCATTAATATAACTGCCCAAGATCTTGCTCATTTATTTAATGAAAAGATTGATCTCATTAGACTGAGCATACCATCTGCCAACAATCTCAGACTAACTTGCAGTCCACTCTCATCACTTTAACACTCCTTCACCAACGCAAGAGTAGATGAAGTTAGCAAACTTCTAGCCTGCTCAAAACTCACAACCTGCTCCCTTGACCCATACCCTCTCACCTCCTTTATCCAATCTCTGATACACTCTCTCCTGCACGTACCCTCCTATTTAACCTTTCACTCTCTGTTGGTACTTTTCCATCCTTATACAAACAAGCACTAATTACTCCTATCCTCAAAAAACCTTCCCTTGATCCCAGCTTTCCTGCTATCGTCCAGTTTTCCTTCTTCCATTTTCATCCAAATGACTGGAAATGCTTGTTTACAAATGCCTGATTCAGAATCTCACTCACAACTCCCTTCTTGACCCCCTGCAATCTTGCTTCCGCCCATCACACTCAACTGAAACTGCACTCACCAAAGTAATTCGCCTAGCGAAAATTCGCTAAAAAAAAACGAGTGGCGCATAGTTTTGACGCAGCACGGCGAAAACTATGCAATGCGCATTGAAAGCGACGCGACAAAAACATGCCGCAACTCGTTTCGCTAATTTTTTTGCCAATTTTTCGGGGAAGCGAAACGGGGTAGATTCCCCCATTACTACTTGTCTACTCCTGATCTCTCTCCTTCTGTCCTTTCCAAAGTTACAGACTGTCTCTCTGCTGTCACAGCGCTACCTGAAACTGAACCTTTCAAAAACAGAACTGATTATATTTCCTCCAAGATCTTCCCCTGTCCCTCAGATATCACTCACAGTAAACAACACTACTTTTCATTCCGCCACACAGGCACGTTGCCTAGGGGCTATCCGAGACTTGCATCTGTCCACACATACAAACGCTTGTAAAATCTTGTCATATTCAACTGCGCAACATTGCCCTAATACAACCTTGATTACTGCAACCTACTCCTTGCAGGTATTCCTACAAGTCACCTTTCACAACTCCAGTCTGTTCTAAATGCTGCTGCTAGACTCATTCATCTATCTAACCGCTCAACATCAGCTGCTCCCAAATGCATGTCTCTTTACTGGCTCCCAATCTCCTTTAGAATCAGATTCAAACAACTTACACTTGCATTTAAGGCCCTTAACAGTGAAACCCCTGCCTATATTTCACCTCAAAATACACTCTTACATGCAACCTTCACTCTGCTTCTGACCTTCGCCTTGCCTCTCCTCTCAACACTTCTTACCATTCTCGCCTGCAAGACTTGGTCTTCTGCTTTTCTCTGGAACTCGCTGCCTTGAGCTGTTAAACTATCTTCTTCTTTCCAAACTTTCAAACTGTAAGACCAGCCACGCGCGAGCGCATAAACACTGGAGAGCGTCAACATAGGCGCCAACGGATAAACGCTGGCGCACGTCAGAATGGATGCTCGCGCCAAAACACTTAGGAGCAATGACCTCTAATTTGGGCACATGGCTTCCTATTGGTCCATGATGTGTCTTCCTCCTCACATTGCCCAAGCTGGCTTCAGTTTCTACTATTCCGCTAAAGCCCTGTTTGTCCATGTTCCTGTTTTTGACCCTCTGCTTGTTTTCCTGGCCCTTCAAACCTTCGCTTTGTCTGATCCCTTTGGTACCTCGCTTCTCTGACTTCTGGTACTGACCTTGCCTGAACCTGTCTATGTCCTTGCCTGATCCCTTGTACTACGCTTTGGTAACACACCTGGCTCCTTTGCCCGGGGCCCCAAAAGGGCGTCGGTGAAGACTGGAGCCGTAGAGGACTTCCTGTTGCCCCCAGTCCTCCGAGGACCAGCCATCCTCCTACGGGATCCCAGGTAACAGAACGTTACACAAATGCTCCTTAAAAGGCCCACCTGTTTAAAGAAGCTTATTCAATGTACCTTAACTAATAAATCACAATATTGTTTCTAAAATCCTAATGTCTCAATGGTACCCTAACCTTTAGTTTGTAGACTCTAATTTGTAGTGCTCTCTAATCCTATTGTACTCTGTAAACCCTTGTTTGTTATTCAGCATGTATTCCGCGTTTGTTATAACCAAGGTAAAGCACTGCGTATCTTGTCGGCGCTATATAAATAAATGATGATGATTATAGTGATGATCAAAACAGTTATGAATGGAGATGTCTGACTAGTCTATACAGACTACTCTACAGGTGCAATTTGACATAAATTTTAGCAAATTAAGACAATTGTATTTTCCAGCCTCAGCCATTATCTTCCTCTACCAATAACAGCTTCCTCGATTTAATTTACACTCTTATTGAGTAATTTACGAGAAAAGCCAACAGGGAGTAGCAGGACCTTAAACTCTTTCAGCTTTTCCATTATATATAAAGAGACAATAAATATCATGCAGTCAAAAAGCCCATGCCTTGCATGAAAGCTTCCTTATAAATTATTGGCCCGTGCAAGGTCAAAAACTCCTACAACAGAACATTACCTCAATAAAGGGAGTGAGCAGCAATGTAGTGATGTGGGCTCGCTATTCATTGGTGAGACAGGGATTTATTACAAATTTGCAGGGAGTGATGGAATGGTGTGTAGTTACTGTACCTTTGCTGAAGTCAAAAATGTCAAAATGCTAAAATAAAAATAATTTACCATAATGCACATTTGGTGCATGAGCTTTCACAAGTTCTGCCCCTACTCTTATAACTCAGGGTTTTAAATAAGTATATTTGCAGCTTTATGTTAAAAACTCAAGAGATGGCATCATCTGGCAACACAAGCCCTGAGATATAGAACAGCTTCTGCTACAAAAAAAAAAACTAAACTCCAGCTGATTTCAACTGGCAACGACTATATCTAATTTTCATCAGAAGAAAAAATGTCCTTTACGACTCCAAACAAACAATTATTTAATCAGTACAAATACTTGTAACCTTGGATTTTTTTCTGGATAAAAAGGAATCCAACCATTTCTTGAAACAAATATGGCTTCCAGAACTTCTTTCTAATGGAGAAATCCACAGCTTTACAGTTCTCATCTTTAGAAAATCCCTTTTTGCCTCTCAATATTACAAAGTGGTCCTCATACACCAAGGGGCACATTTATCAAGGCTCGAATTACGAAGTGCAAAAACTTTGAATTCAAATTCAAAAAGACCAACCTAAATGAAATTGAAATTTTTTTCTATCGAAAGGCCCATTTTTATTGAATAGGTCCGTTTTTTATCAAATTCAAATTGATTAAGTCAAATGTTTAGCGCATTCAATTTGAATTTTTCCACCCCAAAAAATGTTGAGTTTTCAAAGTCCACCAATTGACTTCAAATAGATTCTAGGAGTAGTGATGGGCAAATTTATTTGCCAGGTGTGATTCCCGCAATTCGCCGGCGGCGAATAAATTCGCAAAACGCCAGCGAAAATTTGTCTGGCGAAAATTCGCTTGCAGCAAAAAAAAAAAGAAGCCGAAAATGATGCGAATTTCGCTGGAAATATGCGAATTTTTCATCAAAGCGAAACGGGATAGATTCGCCCATCACTATCTAGGAGGTCCCCCATAGGCTAAAATAGCAATTTGGCAGGTTTCAGATGGAAAATCGTTGACTTTGAACTTCTAAAGAGACAGTACAGGGCAGATTTATCAAAGCTGGAATTTCAAAGTGAAAAAACGTCGAAATTCGTCAACGAATCGTGGTTTTTTGATTGAAAACGACCCATTTTCAATCATTCTGTTTCGAATAGGTCTGTTTTCGAGTGACTTCAAATTGTTTGGATTGTTCGATTGAATCGTTCGACTCACACAATTCAAACAATTCCCTCCAAAAAAAATTGATTTCTCAAAAATTTTAAAAAGAATCCTTAATTATAGGAGGTCCCCCATAGGCTGCAATTTGGCAGGTTTAAGGTGGTGAAGGGTCAAATTCAAATTTTTTCAAGAGACAGTATTTCGATTTTCGAATGGCCAAATTTTTCAATTTGAATCGAAATCAAATTTGAATTTCAAAATCAAATTTTTTTTATTCAAATTTTCACTTTGACCCTTGATAAATTTACATCCACATGTTTCTTCTGCAGTTTAATGGGCAGATTGATCAAGGCTCGAATTTCAAATTGCAAAAGTTCAAAAAGACCAACTGAAAATGAATTCGACTTTTTTTCTATCTAATAGGTCCGTCTTCGATCAAATTAAAATCGATTCGATTAAAAGTTTTTCCCAAAAAAAACCTTTGAATTTTCAAAGTCCACCAATTGACTCCATATAGGTTCTAGGAGGTCCGACTTAGGCTAAAACAGCAATTCGGCAGGTTTTAGATGGAGAATGTATAAATAGGTTGAGGGCACACCTTTCTGGTGAATATTACAGAAAATAGACACTAGAACCTAGACAAAGGCTTTTGTGCCGAAACGTTGGGGTGATTCTCATTTTTTGGCAGGTGTAGCCGCTCCTTGTTGCTCCACTTTTTGCCTCTTTAAAACTCTTTTGGTGGTATGTATACTATTAGTATGTAAACTATTGCTGTATAAAACTGTATTTTGCCAGTGCAACTGTGTATTACTAAATGGTTTTAAACAGTAAAGAATCTACTTTAATGCCACCTGTGTTTACATCTGTATTTTATTTGAGTGTGCACAACCCAGTGTGTGATATTTAGATGGCGAATGGTCAGATTCAAATTTTGAATCAGTACATTTTGAAATTCTAATTTTCGAATTTTTTGCAGAATCAAATTTGGACTATTCCCTAGATGAGGAACACAAAAAATAGCTCAAAATTTGAATTTTTTTTAATGCAAAATTTTACCTCGACCTTTGATAAATCTGCCCCTTAAGTGAATCCACCTTCCAGCTCTTCTGCATAGCAGAGATCCCCTTAATATTAGCTTAGTTCTCTGGATTCCCATTTCTGGCATATATGTGTCATGGAAGCCAAAACTGTAATGTATTATGTAGAATGAGAGGTCTTTGAGGCAAAAAACTATAGAGACCCAGAAGGGAACTAAGGAACATTCTTGAAAAGAACTAGATAATAACAAATAGAAATTTGGGTGAAGCTGAGGAGGGGGGGGGGATAGTAAACTACAGGATGGTGAAAATCTCAGAATACTTGGGACCTGGGGGTTTTCTGGATAAGAGATCTTCCTGTGATTTGGATCTTCATACCTTAAGTCTACTAGAAAATCATGTTGAATCACATTGAATAATCAAATAGGTTGGTTTTACTTCCAATAAGGATTAATTATATATTAGTTTGGATCAAGTACAAACTTTTGTTTTATTATTACACAGAAAAAGGAAATCATTTTTATTTAATTATTTGTATAAAATGGAGTCCATGGGAGATGGCCTTCCCATAATTTGGAGCTTTCCGGATATGCTTGTGTTATAGGCATCTCTTTTTTTAATGCAACAACAAAAATTTGAGGAGTTCTGCCCACTTGCAGCCACAATGAATCATCCACAGTCCCTCTGAGATACTCAGCAAGTGAAGCAAGAGTCTGAATTGTGTGTTTTTTTTTAATTTAAAACTTCCCTACGGAACACAAAAAAATGTATCAGAGTTTTCTTGACTGCCTTCCTAGAAAACGCTAAGCAGAAACAAAATGTCCCCCTTACTCATTGGCTTACTCATTGGCTGACATGTTGTTTTGATTATTTTTGATTTTTTAGTAACTCTCACACCACATTCTCAATTTTCAGTTGCTAGCATGCACCCTCAGACTGGGGTGCACTGAAATCCTCCCTTATTTCTACTTTTTGGCTGAATTTATGAATTTATTTTGCAGAAGTTCCAGGTACTCTATAAGTGAGGCTCAGATCATGACTCATAGGCTCAGCCTACAAGTAAATGCTCCAATAAGCATGAAATGCGTTAGGCCCCTTTTCTTATGCCCTAATAAATGATTTTGGGATTTGAATTACTTTTGTTTTGATTTATTTGGGAAATCTCACACCACAGTCTCCATTTTCAGTTGCTAGCTTATACCCTCAGACTGGGGTGCACTGAGATCCTCCATTATTTATACTTTTTTGGATGAATTTATGAATATATTTGGTGTGGCATCAGGCTTCTTGTTTCGCTCATCTCCTAGAATTCTCTCAATGCCTAACCATAAATACTCATTATAAGCATTACAAATCTAAACTCTGCCTTCATCTACATATTCTTCTTTAAGAATAGCCTGGAAGAAGTAGATTTCACCGCGGTGTAGCCCAGAAATGACAGATAATTAAAATGATTGATTTATTTTTTTGCAGAAGTCCCAGGTACGGTAGTAAGAGAGTATTGCTTAAACTGCTTCAATTAACTGTAAGGCTCAATTTTACTCAATGGACTCAAAGTACCATAAATATGAAATTGTGAAATGCCACTGCAATGGATATAGAGCACATCATTGTGATTTATATCCAGACTTCACATTTGACAAATTTCGAGGCATTTTCTAGTGACAATTATAATTTGGTCTCATTTACTGTCAGAATTGTCTTCAGCAGGTGGGGGTCTTAGTTACTGCCCAATCTAGCTTACAATT
The DNA here is from genome assembly GCA_024363595.1 of Xenopus borealis. Lineage (NCBI taxonomy): Eukaryota > Metazoa > Chordata > Amphibia > Anura > Pipidae > Xenopus > Xenopus borealis. The sequence continues at coordinate 156,964,834 of CM044439.1, forward strand.
CTCTAAATCTGCAACCACTTCATGATGTTCACATACTAAATACTTTTTTTTTACCATGGCACGTATAGATGCCAATTTGGCAAACCAGAAAAAAATAGGGAAAATTCTGGGGGGAAAACATAACACATAGCATCAAAAAATTGTTTATTACTGTAAAGCTCCTTGATAAATTGCTTTTAATGACTTTTGCTTAATGAAGGAGTAGAGCTGATGACGTGTCAAAAAGGTGCCTCGACTCGTTTCGCAAATTTTTCACCAATTTGCGAATTTCGTTGGAAATTCGCTAATTTGTCGGCGAAAAGGGATAGATTCGCCCATCACTAGTTGCCAGTTTTTTGTTATTATGGCAATGACTTACAGAATAACACAGATAAACGTGTCAGCCTTCTCCATGGATATTTTAAAAAAAAGGGGATAAAAATTCTGCAGGGCCCACTAAGACTGGAGACCCACCATCGGACTTTTAGGGTAGGGACAGACAGGGAGATTCGGGGAGATTTTGTCGCCTGGCGTTTTTAGCAGGCGACAATCTCCCCGAATTTCCTTCTCCCTGTCTGCCGATCATTCCTGGGACAAAGCGCCAGCGCCTGTGCAGACGCGGCGCGGCGATTTCCGGAATCGCCCGAAGATACCTCTTGAGGAAACTTCGGGCGATTCCGGAAATCGCCGTGCCGCGTCTGCACAGGCGCTGGCGCTTTGTCCCAGGAATGATCGGCAGACAGGGAGAAGGAAATTCGGGGAGATTGTCGCCTGCTAAAAACGCCAGGCGACAAAATCTCCCCGAATCTCCCTGTCTGTCCCTACCCTAAGGCTTATATTGTGACTGAAGCTAAGTCATAACCATTGCAGAGACTAATTACCTTTTCTCTACAATAATAAAACAATACATAAGCAAGATATAATTAAATTTTATTGGAGGCAAAAGCAGCCTATTGGGTTTATTTAATGTTTAATATTTTGAGGTATGAAGAGCCAAATTAATAAAAGATAGCTCTTTCGGAAAACACCAGGTCCCAAGCATTGTGGATAACTGGTCCCCGACCTGTATACATTTCTTCAGATATGTTGGACATTTTAACAATGGCATGCAAACACCCCCCCCCCCAAATATTTAAAAGGGAATGGAGGGTTCAGTCGATCAACATACAGTGAAGAAGAACAAAGGTGCTTGTACTGTATCTAAACATATTATCCAGCGAGGTTTATAATGATTATTATTTAACTTATCGGAACTAATTCATATGATTTATTCCAGAAACGGGAGATTAAATATAGGAATAAATATTTAATGGAGGCAACAACGCTGGAGTTCTGGGGAAAACATTGCATTATGGGGAAAAATTATGCCAATTGCACTTGCAGTCATAGATGTCCTTTACATTTGGTTCAATGGTTGAATTCTGTTGATGGCTTGGGCTTCAAATCCAAATGCTAAGGAGTCCAGCAAGCCATTTTCAAAATACAAACAGTAGTAACATAGTAAGTCAGGCTGAAAAAAGACACATGTCCATCAAAATTTTTAATTGCCTAACTGCTAGTTGATCCAGAGGAAGGCAAAAAAACAATCTGAAGCCTCTGCAATTTGACTCAGAAGGGGAAAAATTCCTTCCTGACTCCAAAATGGCAATCGGACTAGTCCCTGGATCAACTGGTACTATGAGCTATCTTCCATAACCCTGTATTCCCTCACTTCCTAAAAAGCCATCCAACCCCTTCTTAAAGCTATCTAATGTATCAGCCAGTACAACGGTTTCAGGGAGAGAATTCCACATCTTCACAGCTCTCACTGTAAAAAACCCCTTCTGAATATTTTACTTTGATCACATAGCAGAAATATTCTAATGAGTCTTGTTTTACACCGCATCAAAAAGAGAAGCATCTGGTAGACCATATGTGGACTGGCAGCCTACAGAGACCCTGTTTGGCAGTACTGTATTTTTTGCAACTTCAAGCCTAGAATTAAAAAATAAGCACCTGCTTTGATGCCACTGAGAGTAACATCTAGACCAGTGATCCCCAACCAGAAGCTCACGAGCAACATGTTGCTCTCCAACCCCTTGGATGTTGCTCCCAGTGGCCTCAAAGCAGGTGCTTATGTTTTAATTAATAGCTTAGAGGCAAGTTTTGGTTGCAAAAAAAACAGATGTCCTGCCAAACATTCTCTCCTGTAGGCCGACATCCACATGGACTTTTTCATGTGTTGCTCTCCAACTCTTTTTTAAATTTAAATGTGGCTCACGAGCAAAAAAGGTTGGGGACCCCTGATCTAGTGGATTGGTGAGCAACATGTTGCTAATGAGCCATTGGTTTGGGGTCACTGTTCTAGGGGAACAAACATGATCTAGACGTGACCTCAGCAAATCTTGGACTGCAAAGGGAGCCTTGGACAGATGTGTGTATAAATCACTGCCTGGAGGTATCCAGAATTATGCTTATGTAGCGCTATAGTAAATTGAGTGCACCTTTCTCTGACTATAAGCTCCACTCCCAATATATTGCTCCGGATGAGACCTTAAATCTTAGGGAGTAAACCCTCGCAGCGAGGTCGAAGCAGGGTGTAGTGCAACTGTAACTGTATTAAGGGTGCAAATAATTTGGCGCCAGTGGCTCTTATAACTTAACCAAAGAACATATTTATTTACCAGACAATCCACATTGAAGTCTACAACAATCACATCAGCACATGCAGGATCAACAGTGGATAGGCAATACTCACAGCAGCTTTGGTCAGAGACTGCCCCCTTCACACATGGGAGACAGTGTATATGCAGCATGGAGGAGGTACACCCAGCTTTCAGCCTTTTCCCTAAATGGAACCTGAGGAGACACTTCTAATCCTAGGTCTGTACACTTAGTCCCTACCCTGGGCAATTAGTACTCGGGATCTTAATCCCACTCACAATCCTCGTAGGAGCCTCAATCTGTCACTCCTAGAGCAACCTATAACTGTGAGTAGCCTGTCTATACTAGACCTGACCTGTCTAGGTTCCACTCGAACTCTGCCTGCCTGCTCAGGCCAGAGCCAGCACAAGATGGACACTGAAAGCATGGCTTACAATCCTTTTATACTTTAACACAGTGCCATCTACTGGTCACTGTGAGTAACAGCAAGGGGTATGGACTATAGCAGGAATAGGAAACAGTTCCCCCTCCTAACTGTATTTTAGGATCCACTTAGGTGTCCATAACACTTGCGGACTGCCTGCTAAATATACTTAGAGGTTAATTTACCAGTCCCCTAAACTTACATTCAACATTTAGTTGAGGCACGTTCTGACCTTAAGACAGTCGTGCAACTACTCACCAGCAGGCCCTGGTACAAGATGGGCACCCTGGCCCCCGTTTCTGGCCCTCACCCCATTGAATCACGTTTTGGAGTGCCACTAGCGTGCACAATGTCAAATCTCCCTCTGTCTAGCTGGGTGGATTCGATGGGCCCCAAAGAGGTTGCGGGCCCGGGTGCAATTGCACCCTTTGCACCCCTGGTAGTTATGCCACTGCCTAAAGATACCTGATAAAGAAAGGATGGATTTTAGATACATAGCTTCCTTGTTAGAAGAAAAAGCAAATGATAGGAGCCACCCGGAGGGGAACATACAGCTACAAGCATGAAGAGCAACTATTCCTATGTTTTTGGAGCTAAGCCTCTCAATTTATGGGAAAATATCGGCACAGAAGGAAGCTTAGTTGGTGTCCAGAAGCCAAGGTTCTTACTTTGATTGGTAATATAGGATTGAAATCATCACACACATTCCCTCTTTATAACTAAGACCTCGTTCATTTGAAAAAAAAACAACTTTAATTCGATTTCGGTTTAAAGTTAAATACAGATGTTGTTGATGTATTTGCCTGGCTTCCCCTGAAAGTAATAAATAAACCAGCTGGAATAGAGTGTTTAGCTAATGCCACAAGGAGTGTGAAGGCTGCTAAGGCCTCGTCACAGCAATTGGCCAAAAACATAACATGTGATTGTAAAGCAGAGGTCCTGGAATAAAGGTGCTGCCTGAGGTTTTTAAAAGCTGAATTATAAATGGATGGAAAGGTTTCTCAAACTCTGTGTAATTTGAAACATATAGTTACATAGTTGAATTGGGTTGAAAAAAGACAAAGTCCATCAGGTTCAACACCTCCAAATGAAATGCAACATCCCTACAGACACCTCCATATCCTCACACAAATTATATATACAAATATCTATACTAAGTAAAGAATTTAGTACCCTTGGATATTATGTTTTTCCAAGAAATCATCCAAGCCCCTCTTTTAACAGAATCAGCATCACAACATCGACCTGCAGTGTATTTCACAACCTCACTGTCCTCACTGTGAAGAACCACCTACGCTGCTTCAAATGAAAGTCCTTTTCTTCTAGTCTGAAGGGGTGGCCTCTGGTGATCCTCTTTATGGGTAAAAAGGTCCCCTGATATTTGTCTATAATGTCCTCGAATATATTTGTAAAGTGTAATCATGTCCCCTCGCAAGCGCCTTTTTTCCAGAGGAAACAACCCCAACCTTAAAGGCTTGAGGCCTTAATTGTTCATGTTTAGGAAAGCTCTGAATATTGCAAGTCCAGCAGTGATTAAATGCTTTTTTTTTTGTTTTTTGTTACTAAGAGGAATAATAGTAACTGCTTAAGTGACTGAAGATTGTACATTGACTTGGAAACAATGACTTGGCTCTTTTGGCAGTAGGAAAAGGCATAAAACATTTATGAAATATTGAATGATTTGTTGATGTCCTCAAAAAATGTTCAGTAGCACTGTAATTAATTTTTCAAGATCAGAAGATTATAAATAATAAAAAGGAAGAAATGGATTACACCAGTAGGTTGTGCACTTTCAGATAGCAATTGTCACAAAGCAGGCAGCACTCCAGGTTAAAAAACTGTCATTTATTGCAACATCCTCCTGGACAATAAGGCCTGATTCATTTCTGGTGTGGCAACTTTAATCATAGGCACTTATTCAAAGGAGCCTATGATTAAGGGTGCCACACACAAAACCTATCCCCTCAAGACTCGTGTTTTAAACTTAAAACACTTGTTAATAATTGGTTTTGGCAGTCTGTTGCCATCCAGATGCGGTTGAAGTAAATTTCTCAGCACCCCACTGAAAGCCAAATCAATCTGAGGATGGACAGCCGAGGGCCTAGAAGTTAAAGGACAAGGAAAGGCCAAAAGAAATAAATAAATAAAATCCAATTTTTACCTTATTTAATGAAAAATAAATCTTTCTTCAATATACTTTAGTTAAAAAATTTGTGAAATTCTCCCTTCATTTACTGCTGTTTATAGGAATTGTCAGTTCCCTAACTGCTGTGCAGGGAAACAATCATACTTATGAACAGCAGGGGGAGCCCCCGCCTTACTTCCCAGCATGTAGAACTCCAGCAGCTTTGTTTCCCTGTAGAGCAGTCGGCAACTGTGTAGTGATTTGTATTGGATTTTATTTTTGCCTTTACATCCCCTTTACTGTTTCCAACTCCAGCTGCAGGGACAAAGATCATGGAGCCAGATTTAAACAGATAAACTGGGATTCTATTTTGAGGATTGTTTTGCTGCAGCCACTGGTTCTGCAGAGTTGGAGAAAGTTTTTATTAAACAATACAAAAACTATAAAATCCACATTAGATTACATGACAACACAGGACCCAGTGCAGTCTGTATATTCTGATTATTAATCAGTCTTGCTGTATCGGCTTCTGGCAGATATTATTTGACTTGTGCTGTTTTGATCATTTATGACGATCCCTAAGCAGCCCAGACCACACTGAGCATGTGCACAGTCTTGGTCTTGCAAAGATGTATAACAAAGTTACAAGATGACAGCCCCCTGTGGTCAATAAAAGCATAAATCATTTGTTTGATTAGGCTTGTGGTGCAGTAAGTTCATGTTTATATTTAGTATACAGATAATGTTTGGTGATGGATGATGATGAATGATGGATGATACTGCAAATGGATTTTGATGATTGATGAGTGATCTTTGTGATGATGATTGATTGGTAATTATAACTGATGATGATGATTGATGGACTATGATTTATGGATGATAATTAACAGATGATGATGATGGATGGATGATAATGAATGATAGATCATGATGATGATGAATGATAGATGATGATGATGAATGATGATGGATGGTGCGTGATCGATGATGCTCATTGATGAATTATGGTGATTGATAATGATCATTGTGATGATGATTAATTGGTAATTTAACTGATGATGATTCATGGATGATATTTAATGAATGATGATGATGGATGATGACTGATTAATTAAGATGATTGATAATGATAATTCTGATGATGATTAATTGATAATTATAATGATGATTACTATAATGATGATGATTGATGGATTATGATGATGGATGAGGATGATGATGGTTGGTTGATGGATGATGATAATGATGATGATGATAACTTCAAGTGCTGTATAAAGTAACAGGAGTGTTAGTGGGTTGTGTTTTAAAAAGGCATTTAAGCCATGCCATACAGTATATGATAGATTGGACAAGGAATGAACAGAAAAATTGATACACAACTGGGAATAGAATAGATTGAGTGGGTACTTTAAATATTTAAATCAGAATGGACAGGAGCAATGTTGCTAAATTAAATATGATACACAGTATATGACAATACAAAAATAGTTATTGTTATTAAACAATGGCCTACTGGGAAGCATTTTTATACTGTTATACTGTTACAGCATCAGTCTTACTCCTCAATGCAAGCAGAATCACCAAGCATAGAGCGGCTTCAAAGCTTGCTACCCCACTCTCTCTCTCTCTGTTTCTCTGTCTCTCTCTCTCTCTGTCTCTCTCTCTCTCTCTCTCTCTTTCTCTCTCTCTCTCTCTCTCTCTCTCTATATATATATATATATATATATATCACTTTGATTAGTCCTTTGCTGATAGCTCAGTGTGCTCTGGGGTGCTCTTGGTGTAATAATCAGCACACTCTGAGCATGCCCAATGATGTTAATACTGGAGAGATCTAAATAAATTAAGTAAGCTTCACCTTACAGTAAGTAGTGGAAATCCACTGAGGGATGGTACCTTTAGGGTGGTATAGTATCACCATGCATGCGGAACCTCTTTTCTAGTTTTTCCTAGAAGAACCTGTGCATAACGTGCTGTAGAAAACAGAGGCTCATCAATCTGTGGAAACAGGTATGTCTGTGTAAAAAATACATGTATGTTTATTTATGGAAGTTCACCTGCTATGCCCCTTTTGAAGGGATAATGGAGAAAATGCATGGTGATATTGTTTATTTTATAATTATTACTCACAAGAGCCTTGAATAACCTATAACCCACAATGTAGGTGGTGCTAAGAACTGTCATCATTCATCATTAGATTTATTATAAGAAATAATCTAGCCCCCCCCAAATATAAGAATTTGAAGTCCCCTGAGGTTCCTTAAAGTGTATAAACGCATTTGTGTCTTGGTCATAACAAAGGAGACGTCAGGAAAGCTCACATCCTAAACACACACATAACTCTGTTCTTTATATACAGTATTACCTAATGTTAAAAAGTTGTGTGTCCTTAGGTCTTTCTGAGGAGACTCCCAATGTGATGTAGAAAAACAAAATAAGACTGAAGGAGAGCACGCCGGCATGAGGGGAATGTCCTGGCCCAGACTGTCCGTGGGACCTAGTGCCATAGTCAATAACATCCAAGCATTAGAAAACCAGACAGGGTTGTACATTTCTTGGCAGTCGGCAGAGATCTGTCTGAAAGAAAGGACATCCCGTGAGTGATGACTTGTAAAATGCCTAGAATATAGGTCAGATCTTTCCACTGTGCACAAAACATTGTAATAAATGCAGTCTTCCCTGTGCGCTTTTGAATATGAGTAATCCTGAGCCTTTTTGTGGCTAGAACTTTTTGCCACCTACTTTCTGTAGGCCAATTTCTGTTCTCTGGTTTGTTTCAACCTTTCTTTCTATTTTTGGTGGTACAGGTATGGGATCCAAATTTCTAAAAATGATTTCCTTTTTCTCTGTAATAATAAAACAGTAGCTTGTACTTGATCCCAACTAAGATATAATGAATCCTTATTGGAGGCAAAACCAGCCTATTGGGTTTATTTCATGTTTACATGATTTTCTAGTAGACTTAGGGGCTGTTTATTAAGGGTCGAGTTGTGTTTTTGAAAAAAAAAATTGCGTTTTTGAGTAGATCTTGCAGTCAAAATCGATATTTTTTTAAGGGTTTTAAAAAATCAGATTTTTTTAGTTTTTCTAAAGAAAATCTAAATTTTTCATGTTTTTCTAAAACAAAGTAGAATTTTTCATGTTTTTATGTTCTTTAAAATCTCAAATTTATTTTATACCACGGCCTGGAAATAGCTTGAATCCAAAATTACACCATCTAAAACCTGTCGAGCTCATGTAGAAGTAAATGGCAGAAGTTCCTTCAACCAATTGAAGATGTTAACAGCCTTCATGGTGTTCAAGTTTTTTTCCAAAGGTTCTGCTTGAAAACTTGAATTATTCAAGCGATTATAATTTTTTCCATCAGAAAACTTGATTAATTCGAGTTTTCGGGTTGTTAGCGTTTAACGAGCTGGTTGAGGTTTTTTCCATTCAAGCTTTTTCTTAAATCAGAAACCATTAGCGTTGTGAGTTCATTCGAATTTATTCAAGGTTTTAAAAAGCTCACATAACTCCATCAACCATTGATAACCCAAGTATAACGATCCAAATTACAGAAAGATTCTTTATCTGGAAAATCCCAGGTCCCGGATAACAGGAAAACAGTACCCATACATGTATTATTTAAAGTGTCAGTGTAAGAGAAATGTTTGATGGGGCAGGAGAACATTAGTTACTATTAGTGATGGGCGAATTAATTCGCCAGGGGCGAATTCGTGGCGAATTCCCGCGAATAAATTCGCGAAACGCCAGCAAAAATTCGGCAAAAAAAAAACAGTCGTTTTTTGACGCGCGACTCATTTCGCGAATTTTTTCGCCAATTCGTGAATTTTGCTGGAAATTGGCAAATTTTTCGGCGAAGCAGAACAGGTGAGGTTCACCCATCACTAGTTACTATCTCCTTGTGTTAATAGGAGAAGTGCTGACCAACTAATGGAGAGCCACAGAGTTTAGATGGAGAACCAATATTATCAATATTAGTCAATATTAGTAATTAGTCAATATTATCATTATTGCACAAAATATCGGAGAAACCTTTTTCCATTAGCGCAGTAACCCACAGCATCCAGTCAACTTTGCTTTCTTTTATTGACCTAACTGCACTGCATACATTCAAATTAGTTGCTTACTGTGTATTTGGTAGGACCAAGCTGTCCATGTGCTTTCAAGCCAACCCTTTGCCACAGTAATATCATGCATTACCTTAAGCATATGCTAACAATGCGTGGGCTATAACTACAGGCATGGGATCTCCAAACTACAGGAAGGCAGACTTCCATAATAAAATAATAAAATAGTTCACATTTTTAAAACTGATTTCAGTTCATATGTTATTTGAAAAGCCATAATCCAGGAAGCTCAGTATTACAGGAAGGTCATCTACCATGGACTCCATTTTTATCAAATAATTCCCAAAGCTTTAGAAGGAAGCCAACATCCACTTATTATAAAAATGAATATTTTTATATGTGTAGAGCAAGCAGCTCTTAATATGCTTGGGCATGCTGTTTTTGGATTTTTTTTTAATGTAACTTTCTTTATTGACTTTTTCATTCCAAGGAAAAACATTATGTATAACAAAGATGCATTCCAAATTATCAACATGTTTGCATAGCTTTTTCACTTCAAGGACTGTTCTGTTTTTGGATTTTAATAATAATAATAATAATAATAATAATAATAATAATAATAGTAATGGTCAATAAATGTTTATTTTTATAATAATTGGATGCTGGCTTCCTTGGTGCTCCGTGCTTCTAAGTTTTTGGCAAGTAAACCAGCTGTGTGGGATTGCGGCTTCACATGCAGCACATCGTAGCCTAACAGGGTTGGGAAGTGCTTCCACACCGTGTATATGCATATGTACCGCAAATGCAAATTAGGATTGGGAAGACATTTTTTACTTCCTTGTTTTGTGACAAAAAGTCATTTGATTACTCTCTCTGCCCCTAATTTGCATAAGCAAATTAAGATTCGGATTCTGAATCCGAATCCTGCTGAAAAAGGCTGAATCCCGAACCGAATCCTGGATTCGGTGCATCCCTAATCCCAACTAAGATATAATTAATCCTTATTGAAAGCAAAATCAGTCTGTTGGATTTAATGAATGTTTAAATTCATTTTTAGAAGATTTAAGTTGTGGAGATCCCTATTATGGAAAGATCCCTTATCCGGAAAACTACAGATCCCAAGTATTCTTGATAACAGGTCCCATACCTAGACTAGGCCACCTTAACTTTGTCCCACTCATATTTGTGAATACAATAAGGCATATAAAAGATGTTCTGCACATACATGACTGATCTGTAAATCTGCCATAAAACCTTCTTATAAGGGGCGGATTAATGAATAGGCTAACCTAGACTATAGTTTAGGGGCCCACAGGGCTGCGGGGCCCATGGGGTTTTTTCAGTTTTGTTTTGTTTGAAAAAAAATGTTTTTAACTATGCTGTACTGTAGGGCCCTGTAAGGTTCTGTCCCCCTCCCCATCTCTCCTGCACAGGCATTACCTGCTTTCTGGTTGGCTTCATAAGGATTAGGCAAGGTACGTGAGCGCGGCTTTGGGGAATGGGCAAGTTCCAGTGATGTCACGGTCGAGCACCAAAACGTATGCAGCCTCTAGAGCGTGAATGCACACTGACAAGCTCTATGCCTAATCTTCTCCCAGCCAGAAAGCAGGTACTGGCCGTGGATTGGGGGCAGAACAGCACCCGACCAGGTCCAACAGCAGTTGGGGGGGCCCCTATGAAAAGGGGGGATGGGGTCAGGGTGTGGCCCCTGTGGAAAGTGTAGCCTAGGGGCCTCACATAGTGTTAATCCGCCAGGGCAATTCTTGCTATCACCGGGAATATAACATACGTCCAGTGCAACTGTTCTGGATGTATCAAACACAGCAAATCAATTTATTATTTGAAGTTCTCCTACTGGGCTTTGGTTAATGTTCTGGAATGGAATCAGATGGGAATAACTGGCTGCTGTTAGTGATTGCCTGTCTCTAGACTGACTATCCTTTCCTTCGAGCTGTGTGATCCCCATCACTGATGCTTCACAGGGGTTAACAGCAAAGAGAATTACAAACCTTACAAACCACTTTATAAGGAGTCAATTCAACCTGGTTTCTTTATTGCACTTTCTATTTATGTTTTCACCTTCTTTTCAGCTGTGAAGATGACAGCGGCCTCCACTCAGTGTGCGAGAGCAGCAGAAGTGGTTGATATTGCTGCGGTTGATAATGGGCCTCTCTTTGCAGAAAATCATGACCTCCCGCTGCTTAATGGTGCATGTGAAGTTTAGAATTATCATAAAATTATATTCAATTCTGGGGGCCGACAGCATCAGTGTTTGGAGTCTATGGCCACATGATGGCATTGTTTAGGCTGCTTTACTGTCTTTGCGCAGAACCTTCTCTGAGAGGCAAAAGAATGGCTGGAACTCTCTCTGTTCCACTTGACATCTAATGTCCATATTACATACACATGTATATCCTCAATTAACATGTATGCTTTATACTGTCTGCCCTGCAGCACCTATTCTTTCAGTTTACCTCTCCTTTAAATTCATTCTTCAAAGGACTAATTATCACAAATATTGGTGTAATTGGCTTCTATTGACTTGTGACAATCCCATAACATTAATTAACATTATCAACACATGATTAGTACAGGCACCTCTTCCCAAGCCTCCTCTCTGCTTATAATTCTATACCAGCAAAAAGAACACTCTGCAGTAATAACCTATAGCAACCAATGAACAATTAGATCTTATATTTTGTATTGGGATTTTCTGTTGGGATACCTATAGTATTTATATGTCTTTTTATATATATATATATATATATATATATATGCAGCGCTATGAAATATGTTGGAAATACATGTTAAAATGTATATGCATTCTTTAATTATATAGAGAATACAGGTATGGGATCCATTATCAGACTCCATTTTAATAAAACAATTAAGTATTTTAAAAATGACTTGCTTTTTCTTTGCAATAATAAAACAGTACCTTGTAATGGGTCCAAACTAAGATATTAATGTTTAATGTTTATACTTATAGGGTATATTTAATGCTGAAATGGTTTTCTGGTATGAAGATCCAAATTACGGAAACATGCGTTATCTGGAAAAAAACCCAGGTTCTGAGCATTCTGGATAACAGGTCCCATACCTGCATCCTCTGATTATGTCAGCAGTACATACTGAGTGGTTATGTCCCAAAAAAAAGGCAAATGCAGGGCCGCTCCGGCCATGAGGCAAGGTGAGAATTTTGCCTCTGCCAAGGGTGGCAAAAAGCAGCCTCGGGTTACTTTAAGAGCCGAATTTCCATTTTTTAAAATGGAAATTCGGCTCTTCTAGTGCAGCGAGCGCAATAGCGCAATAGCAATGCGAACACTCCTCGACCCGCTCTTACGCTAGAAGGTTAGAAGCGCGGAGCGGGAGGGGGGTACAGCATCAGGGCCGCTGCCTCAGGTAGCAGCAGCCCCTGGAATGTCCCTGATCAGATGATATGACTATGTAGGTCCCTAGGATTTGAGGCTGCCTCATAGGAGGCTTTCTGCTTCTGCTGTGCTAAAGGCAGACCGTGCTCTATTTATGGGGGAAGCCACAGGTCTCTGCACTCTGAAATGTTGTGCAGAGACCTGTGGCAATGTAGGCTGGAAGACATGGTGCAAACTGCAAAAAAATTGCAGATTACACCAGTTTTTTGCATTTTGCTTTATGCCATCCACATAGTAAATGAGCATTTAAAAGGAAAACTATAGCCCCCCGAACAATGTAGGTCTCTACAAAAAGATATTGCATAAAACAACTCATATGTAAAACCCTGCTTCATGTAAATAAACCATTTTCATAATAATATACTTTTTTAGTAGTATGTGCCAATGGGTAATCATAAATAGAAAACTGCCATTTTAAAAAATAAGGGCCGCCCCCTTGGATTGTATGATTTACGGTGCACACAAACAAACCAAGCATGTTAGGTCACATGAGCCAATTAACAGAGACAGAGTTGTGTCTTTTGTTTCCACACGTCTTCCTGTTACAGTTGAAATATTTCTGGTCAGGTGATCTCTGAGGCAGCATACAGACCATCACAAAATTGTTGTTCAAGCCAAGAGATGTAAAAGGGCAATATTTACTTAAATATATATACCAGTTTTGTAAGTATTCATTTTGGGGATATAGTTTTCCTTTAAGTCTTAAAAAGGCACAACTGGGAAGATCAGGTAAGCTGGTATTCCTCTATACATTCCCCAACCCAGAAAATCAATTTAAACATTTAATTCACAAGGGTGTCACTACAGAAGAAGCAGACCCTGTGGCTGTAGGGGATGCCTAGGAGGTATAGGGGGCCAATGAGCCCCTAAATTATAAAATATTTCAATAAATATTGGTAAAATGTGTCAACCTCTAAACATTCTGGCGGCCTGAAAAATAATATGCTGTGGGGCCCAGTAATATCTAGTTACACCATTGCAGGGAGGGTGCCTAACAAGTTGGCATCCCCAGAAAAATTCAACCTTCCTTTGCTTTTATTAGAAGAACTTAGTTAACTACCTGCAACAACACTGAATAAATGTACAAATCCAGACCAGATTCCAGCCAGGACACCATCTGCTAGGAGTTTGTAAGTTTTCCCTGTGTCTTTCTTCTAGGTACAGGTATGGGACCTTATTTCCAAGGTTCTCAGGGACCTGGGGTTTTCCAGATAATGGATCTTTCTGTAATTTGGATATTCATACCTGTAAACATTAAATAAACCCAATAGGCTAGCTTTGCTTCCAATAAGGATTGGGATAAGGATCTTAGTTGGGATCAAGTACAAGATACTGTTTTATTATTACAGAGAAATATTTTTTAAAATTCTGAATTATTTGATAAAATTGAATCATGTAAACATTAAATAAACCAAATAGGCTGATTTTGCTTCCAATAAGGATCAATGATATCTTAAATTGTATCAAGTACAGGTATGGGATCTGTTATCTAGAATTCTCTGGACCTGGGGTTTTCCAGATAACAGATCTGTCTGTAATTTGGATCTTCATACCTTAAGACGTAAACATGAAATAAACCCAATAGGCTGGTTTTGATTCCAATAAGGATCAATGATATCTTAAATTGTATCAAGTACAGGTATGGGATCTGTTATCTAGAATTCTCTGGACCTGGGGTTTTCCAGATAACGGATCTGTCTGTAATTTAGATCTTCACACCTTAAGACTACTAGAAAATCATGAAAACATTAAATAAACCCTATAGGCTGATTTTGATTCCAATAAGGACCAATTATATCTTAGTTTGGATCAAGTACAGGTATGGGATCTGTTTTCTAGAATTCTCAGGACCTGGGGTTTTCCAGATAACGGATCTGTCTGTAATTTGGATCTTCATACCTTAAGACTACTAGAAAATCATGAAAACATTAAATAAACCCAATAGGCTGATTTTGATTCCAATAAGGATCAATTATATCTTAGTTTGGATCAAGTACAGGTATGGGATCTGTTTTCTAGAATTCTCAGGACCTGGGGTTTTCCAGATAACGGATCTGTCTGTAATTTGGATCTTCATACCCTAAGACGTAAACATGAAATAAACCCAATAGGCTGGTTTTGCTTCCAATAAGGATTACGTTACATATTAGTTGGGATCAAGTACAAGCTACTGTTTTATTATTACAGAGAAAAAGGAAATCCAATTAAGTCAGTTAAGCTGCCCTTATATGTTTTAGTATGAGAGGAAACCAAATTACAAGTATGGGATCTGCTATCCGGAAACCTATTATCCAGACAGCTCAGAATTACGAAAAGGCCATCTCCCATAGACTCCATTATAAAACATTTGTATTGTTTGGAAAAAATGTCTATGGACGATGGCCTTTCCTTAATTTGACGCTGTCTGGATAATAGGTTTCTGGAAAATGGGTTTCCAGATAGCAGATCCAATACTTGTAACACTAGGGGCCCACCAAATAATTTTAGACCAGGGGACCACTCTCAGTACTATTACCCTTCCACTCATTCAGCCTCTATTCTCCTAGTGTATTTTCTTTACATACTATAATCTATTATTACATCTATTTAGCCTCCAGAAATAGGGAATGGCCATTAACTTGGCCAAATTGGCAGCATGAGGGCCACTGACACCTGGGCCCACCGGGACTTTTCCTGGTATTCTGGTGGGCCAGTCCGACACTGGGCAAATTCATTGGTTCCTGATAAAAGTGATAATACTGTGTGTGAGTGTGATAGGGACCTTAGAGTGTAAGCTCCTGTGGTGCAGGGACTGAGGTTTAACTGAAGTATATTCTCTCTATAAAGAGGAAGAAATAAAGAAGAATATACTGGCTTTTTGAAAGCAAAATGTAAATAACCCATATAGTCTTATAGGCATCAAAACATCTAAGACAAATTGTCAATGTACCATGCAAAATATTTTGCAGACAAGTATTTTTTTTTTTTTTAAATCGGAATAAATTGGGACATCTGGTCGTGCAGCTGCTACAGATATTTAGCTTTCCTCCGTCCATTCCTCTGCTGCTCTTGTGCTGCTCTAATTCTGATTGATTTAGCCGAGCTTAATATTGGGTTTGTATCCAATAAATAATAAACGGTAAGAAGAGGAGTATTAATCAGCGCGGTGATGAATTCATTAATGTCAATGGCCGGTCTGTGGCACCAATAACGGATGGAAAGAAACAAATGTTCCCGTTGAATATGTTCGTTTCTTTTGCATAAACTGATTAATGGGCAGACAATACATCTGCAAATGCTTCTCCGTAAATATCCAGGCACAGAAACTGTTCTACAGAAAGCAATAAAATTTTATTAAAAAAAATAGAGAAATATAAAATTTTATGGCACGAGAGAAAAGTTTATTCCATCATTTTCCAGGCAATTACATGGCTGCACTCTGCAGGATTCATGTGTTGGGTGTTAAAGGGTTGGGATGTCAAATATGGTAGGAAAGCTTTTCGAAGGGTTAATAAAGGATAGGATACTGGACTTCATAGCAAATAACAATACTATGAGTTTGTGCTAGCATGGTTTTTTACGTAATAGATCTTGTCAGACTAACTTAATTTCTTTTTATGAGAAGGTAAGCAGGGACCTTGATTCTGGGATGGCTGTGGATGTGATTTACTTTGCTAAAGCATTTGATACAGTGCCACACAGAAGGTTACTGGTTAAATTAAGGAATGTTGCCCTGGAACATAGTATTTGTACCTGGATAATTGGACCAGTGATGTTAGTGGGGTACCGCAGGGCTCTGTACTGGGTCCCTTGCTTTTCAACTTGTTTATTAATGACCTGGATGAGGGCATTGAAAGTACGGTTTCTATTTTTGCAGATGATACTAAATTGTGCAGAGCTATAGGTTCCATGCAGGATGCTGCCACTTTGCACAGTGATTTGTCTAAGTTGGGAAACTGGGCAGCAAACTGGAAAATGAGGTTCAATGTTGATAAATGCAGGTTATGCACTTTGGCAAAAATAATATAAATGCAAGTTATACACTAAATGGCAGTGTGTTGGGAGTTTCCTTAAGTGAGAAGGATCTTGGGGTTTTTATAGATAACAAGTTGTCTAATTCTGGGCAGTGTCATTCTGTAGCTACTAAAGCAAATAGGGTTCTGTCCTGCATAAAAATGAAAAACATAATTATACCTCTTTATAGATCCCTAGTAAGACCTCATCTGGAGTATGCAGTGCAGTTTTGGACTCCAGTCCTTAGGAGGGATGTAAATGAGCTGGAGAGAGTGCAGAGACTAAGTGCAACTAAACTGGTTAGAGGGATGGAAGACTTAAATTATGAGGGTAGACTGTCCAGGTTGGGGTTGTTTTCTCTGGAAAAAAGGTGCTTGCGAGGGGACATGATTACACTATACAAATACATTAGAGGACATTGTAGACAAATATCCGGGGACCTTTTTACCCATAAAGAGGATCACCAGAGGCCACCCCTTCAGACTAGAAGAAAAGGACTTTCATTTGAAGCAGTGTAGGTGGTTCTTCATAGTGAGGACAGTGAGGTTGTGGAATGCACTGCCGGGTGATGTTGTGATGGATGATTCTGTTGATGCTTTCAAAAGGGGCTTGGATGATTTTTTTGGACAGACATAATATCAAAGGCTATTTTGATACTAAAAACAGTTAGTATAGATATGAGCATATATGGTTTGTGTGAAAGGGTGTGTGTGTGTGTGTGTGTGTCTGGGTTTTAATTTGGAGGGCTTGAACTTGATGGGCTTTGTCTTTTTTCAACCCAATTTAACTATGTAACTACTATGTAACTATGGTTAAATTCTTTAGCGACCCCTAATAACTATTTCCAAATGCTAACACCCAGAACAAACCCATACCTCCCAACTGTCCCTTTTTCGGAGGGACAGTCCCTCTTTTGACAGCTCAATCTGCAGTCCCTCATTTGTACTGGAAAGTCCTAGTTTTCTCTGCACTGAAAAAGAAACAAAGTTTCTAACTTAATTGACTTTAGGGATAGAGCCTAGAACAGCTAATTAGGGAACATGGAAATTAGGGGTGTGGTCACAAAAAGGGCCATGGTCAAAAATGCTGTACCCTACGTGCAAAACTTTTTTTGTCCCTCTTTTTACTTCCAAAATGTTGGGACTTGAGAGGTATGCAAAACCCTACCAGGCTTACATCCCACAGGTAGCATGGGGCAAGCTCAGAATGACACACACAAGAAGCACTGGGCAAGCAGAGTATGGCACACATAAGCAGCACTGAGGAAACAGAGCATGACACACACACACAGCACTAGACAAGCAGAGTATGGCACACACAAGTGGCACTAGAGAAGCAGAGTATGGAACAAACAAGCAGCACTAGACAAGCAGAGCATGGCACACACAAGCAGCTTTCACAGGGTATCCCAAACTAAGAACTAGAACCCAGTCTCGGTTCACTCTTCTGCCTTTAGAGGTCGCCTTTGACTTCGAGAGGAGCCCTCCTCTACTCAGATACTGCCAATTCATAGTGTGAGAGGATCAAGGAGAGAGTTAGGGAACTGAGCATGTAGTAGTAGAACTGGAAACAAGAAGCGTAGTCAATGGCTGGGTTGAAAACAGTCAGGCAATGCGATACAAACAGGAGACGAGGAAGAGAGAATAGTCGAGGTCACAGGCCAGGTCAAATACACCAAAATAGCGGTATAGAAACAAAATCAGGAAATATGTCAGAAAACAGGTAAGGATCAGGGCAGGCAACTTAACTAGACAGAGTCAGGGGCAGGCAGGGGCAGGAATAGGTTGAAGAGACTTAGAAAACACACCCAGGAACTATAACAAATAAAAAAACAAATGCTAAAAGTAGAAGTGATACCTACTGTATATTGGCTAACAATAAAAATACATAGCAAGCTTTCAGAGCACCAAGGCCCATAAAATAGGTCTTATGTTGGGCAAGAGGAAAAGGGACATGGAGCCTGTAAATATTTGAACTTCATGCCAAACACAATGACATCAGATGCAGCGCTCATGTCAAACACAGAAGTGGTGCAAGCGCCTTTCATTCAGGGTTTGGTGCATGACAAGAGAGGACACAGTGGGCCTCCCCCTCGTAACCCCACTGGATCATCAGGTAAACTCCTCACACACATTTACAAATACCATAAAAACCACTGAAATTCTCATTCCTTTTCCTATTATTACAGGCAAGGTTCTTGAATTTCTGCATGCAATAGTCAATGTACATATTGTTTCAGAACTAATCACTTTTCATTTAAGAGTTTTTTTCTTCTTGTGGTGTATACTACAGTATATTGCAAATGTTTGAGACATATGTGAAAAGAGACAACATACTTTAAGGGGCAGATTTATTAAGATTTGAATTGTTTTTGGGTTAAAAAAAAACTTGAATTATTCAAGTTTTCCAAGACAAATAATTTAAATATTCAAAATTTATTATTATAAATAATATAATTATTATAAATATAGCTTGAATAAGAAAATTTGCCAACTCAAACCTGACAAGGTCATGTTGGAGCAGTAACGTAACTAGGTGGGGGGGGGGCCCTGGTGCCGGCTATGCAGCATGATTTTCTTTGCTACAGCAGGTGTGATTTGCTGGGGAGCCCTGCGGGGGTGTGGACCCTGGTCTAATTGCACTCCCTGCACCCCGTTTGTTACGCCACTGTGTAGGAGTCAATGGCATAGGCTCCCTTGAAGAGGCTAGTCAATTCAAGTTTTGCAACTCAAGCTCGGTCATTTGAGTTTTTTCTTCAAGGGATACTGTCATGGGAAAAAAAAATTCAAAATGCATCAGTTAATAGTGAGAATAGTTGAGAAATGGATTTCAGTGCAGAATTCTTCTGGAGCAGCACTATTAACTGCGAGTTCAATTGAGGTTTTAAAAAGCTCACATTAGTCTAAAACACAACCTTTGATAAATAACCCCCAAGTGATGAACTATCCTGGAGCTGCAACTGTACCTACTGAACCTATAAGAAAGCCCTTGAAACACCTGTGTGTGTCCTCAAATATTTTCACACAGGTTGCAAATAAATGGGTGTTAGCTGAAACGCTTGCAGAAGGCTTTATTCCTACAGTGCTAAGGTAAGCAAATTGTGAGCTACCAGATTCCATTGTTGGATGAAGGCTGGGAGATAGAGCAGATTGAATGAAACATGGCAATGATATGTATGTTACTATTACAAAGGGACTAGGCATATATTGACCTGGATTAACCAGCCCTCAGTCCTTAGTAACTAAAAATCAGATGATCTCCCCAGAACAGTTTTGTAATGTAACAATTAAAGGAGATATTTAGTATAGGTGAAAATCCCATGATACTGTTGGTGCTGGTTTTTATTTGAGTTTATTAAAAAAATGAATATGATCCTTTATTGGTGCTCCCCATAGACCTACAAGAAGCACAGTAGGAGGGGAAGAGCCAATCACAGCCATGCAGTCACACAAGCAAAGACAGGCTTCAGTTCCCTATCAGGTCCACCTAGAAACAGTGGTAATCAAGGATATGTTTTAGGAGACAATGAAACTGTAATAAAGGTCAAGAAAATTGAGAGACTGGAGGAGGAGAGGGAGGACATCAATGTAAAAATAAGCTTAAAATATAAGTTTTTTTGGCTTTAGCTGATAACAGGTCCTTAGTTATTTGGTTTAGTGCAGATTCTGTAGAGAGTTATGGCCCAAAATCAGGTTGTAGTTGGTTATAAACTAAGCGCTCAATTAGTTCAGCAATAAAGGAAAGCAAGTAAGTGGAACAAAGGTTACTTGATTAGAAGGATCAGGAAGGATGAGCAAAATATATCCCTCGCTTGGCAGAGAAAAAGCATATTTATGGTGACTTTTTTGCCATTTTCCTTATTTTTGGCAAAGTGAAACAGGTCAGATTCGCCCATCACTATATAGTTTTTAAGAACAGGGGTGACTACGGCAATAGTCCCACAACACGCTATAGCTTTTTGCAGTTCACATGTCATATTCTTCCAAGTCTTCATTCACTTTTCTTAGAAAAAAAATAAAGATTTTTATTTCTAATAATTTATTATTCTTCTTACCCTTGGTTACATTGCAATTTTAAGCTCTTTCAGGACAGGAATATCTGCAATTTGAAGCTTTTTTTTCCAAATCAATAAGGGAAAACTGAATTATTGGAAAGGCAGAGATTTAATTTTACAGTTGAATGTACCCGTTATGTCCACGCATTTGCCATGTATTTATTAATCTGCAAATAGTCACTTTCTAAACCAAATATAAATCTGTAATATTTAAAGGCTATTAAGAAGGAATGGAAAACTGAAATGTGAAATTACCACGTCTATCTTTTGGAAGGTACTATTCTAGTTACTTGATAGACAGATACATTATTAATGGCACTGAAGCGTTGCAGTACTGTCTAGTCTTTCTGAAACCTTCTCTGTACCCTGAATTGACTTCAAATGACACTTTTACTTGATTTTTATCTTCTGAAGGAAAACAATTGTGATGAGCATTAAAGAGACAAGTCATTCCCTAGAATTAAAGTCTTTACTGATGCTTTATTACTGTGAAACACTGAGTAAAGAACAAAGTGTCCTCACACCCTGGAGTTGAAGATGGCACTTGAGCTGTCTACACTAAGGAGGCTATCTATCAAAATCTGAATTTATCTGATTTGTTTTTAATTAAAAAGTCAGACCAAACTAGAATACACAATTTGACCTTATTAATTATTTAAAAAGTATGATTCAATCGAATCAAGGGGAAAAATTCAATAAAATCGTGCGAAAAACGGAATCGTGCATTTTTTTAGGATTTTTTTCCCCCAAATCGCTCCATTTTTTGGGGCTTTTTCCCTATAAGCCCAAATTTTTCGGATTTTTGCCTGAAAAGTCCAAAATAGTCTGATTTTCGCACTAGTTCCAGCTCAGACCACAGAAACTTCCAAATAGGGTAGGGACCTCTCCCATTGACTAATATATGGTACAACCTCAGCCGATCTGAGATGCCAGAATTTCAGATTCTGACTTTTTGCAGCATCAAAAAATTTTAGTTTTTTTTCTACTAAAAATTCAGATTTTATATTACAAAAAACAAAAATTTTTCGAATTCAATTATTTGGACATTAATAAATAACTCCTTAAAAGAGACGATTATACATTAAAAATGTATATTACCTGGGGTGGCTTTTTGGCTCAGGCAG
This sequence comes from Xenopus borealis, assembly GCA_024363595.1. Lineage (NCBI taxonomy): Eukaryota > Metazoa > Chordata > Amphibia > Anura > Pipidae > Xenopus > Xenopus borealis. The sequence continues at coordinate 156,986,677 of CM044439.1, forward strand.
CAGACCCAGACCCATTACCTGAGCTTCTGTGGACTCTAATACAAAGCTGTATCTCCGCAGTCACATGTTGATATCTTTGATGGCATTTTACCCTGTTTGGGAAAAAACATTGATCTCCAAGTTGTCACGGGTGTTTCCATAACGATGTGTAATTTCTTCCTACCATAGAGGATAACAATTGAATCAAGGGACGTGTTTAGTTATTAAGCAATTTTTGGGTAGTGAAGCCGATTCTCTGGTTTATTTAGGTCTCAAAAAGGGTAATAAAACATTTCTTTAATGGTTGAAGAACATTCCTGCAAGGCATTGTACTATTATACCAGTAGGTTTGTTATTGTGCTTTTTACAATAGTCTGCAGATGTTATGTCTCTGCACAAACTCCAGGGTTCCACAAGGAGGTTATGAAAAATACTAATGAAAAATCTTTTTAGTCCCTTGGAGCAAGTAAGAGATCTCACTGTCAAGCTACTGTATGATATACTGAAAATTGCTTTTCTAGAGGAGATTTTGAGCTTAGGTAATTGGTTAGTTACCAAATAACTGGAAACAGTGTATTCATGCAATTGTTTTCAGCATTATAAAACGATTGTTGTTGAACTTGTTTGATTCAGGTTTAATATTTGGTCAGGCCCCCCATTGCTAATAGCAAGGTCACTGATACATGAAAATACTTTTCTATCAGTGATCCCCAACCAGTGGCTCATGTTGCTCACCAATCCCTTGGATGTTGTTCCCAATGGCCTCAAAGCAGGTGCTTTTTTTAATTCCTGGCTTGGAGGCAAGTTTTGTTTGCATAAAAACCAGGTTTACTGCCCTACAGAGCCTAAAAACTAAAGGCTGCCAGTCCATATAGGGGCTATCAAATGGACAATCACAGCACTTATTTTGCGCCACACAGGAACATTTTTCATGCTTGCGTTGCCCCACAACCCTTTTTACAGCTGAATCTTGCTTTAGATGCTCAAGCTCACCTTCACCAACCATTCAACTTGGGTTCAGGAAGTTCCTAGGAGATTTAATGTAACTGGCTTTCTTGATGAGCCCCCAGCCATTACTCCAAGCCCATTTGGGGGGCAGCCCCACCAGAAACCACTGCTCTCTGAGTATGAAATCGGGGAACCCTGAAATATAGCAATCATTAATTTCCTTGCAGTTGACTGGAGAGCTGTTTCAGCATAAAATATATTTATAGATAGAAAATGTGCTGAATATGTGATGTTTTTTGGAGCTGAAAGATAAACAGAGTGACACTGAACAGGCACTTTCCTGGGAAGAGAATGAATGCAATGTGTATCATGGGAAAGATCACAAGTATGTTGAGGACAAGAAGTCTTTGCACCTGCTGCTATCACTTCTCTCTGTGCTAAAGGTCCTGCTTTTACACTTATAATGCAGTTCATTTCTCCATCTGCCATGACTGCTCAGTATAATAATACCTGGGAAAATATCTGTACTGCCCATAACACATGAAGAAGACATTTCAGCATCATAGCCAAGTTAATGGTCCACGGAGACCAGTTAATAGCCCTTTTTAATGTGTTCCATTTGATGGTCTTGTCTCTCCCTATCAATTAAGTTTTACATCTGGCTCTTTTTTTTTTACAGTAATTTGCTGCTTCGTTGTGGTAGAAGCGACCCCTGCGGTTCTTCATCCTCTATTATCCACAGCATTACTCTCTGCCTATATGTAATTCCCCAAAGAATGAGGACAAAGCTCCCTGTTGGAATACAGAGTAAAAATATTGAGGATGAGGTAGCCCATCAGGGGTCTTCTGTAATAAAATTCCTAGTTAGTGCAGAAATACTGCCTAAACGGTATAATATTGCATCAAATCTGTAGTCCAGAATAATAACAGATCCTGGTGGTGATCAGAAGACTTCTAGGCACCTTTTACTATAGATAGACAAAATGTAACATTTTACAAAGAGATGTCCTTACCAAACACGGAGTTGGGCTTTATCCCAAAAGCCAGTGGTGAGTATACTGGAGGCCTTCTTTATAGGGGCAAACATAGCCAGCCAGATTCAATTCAGAGAGAAAAAGGTTTATCACATGAAAAGGCGTGGACAATATTCAATGTGTGATGCAATTCAATTCAGAAAAACATCTCATGGTTTATCATGTGAAAAATCTATAGAAGTCTATGGGGGGAAAAAACTGGAACTGAATTAGGAGAAAAGTTTTTTTCTCCTAAAATTGAATCTCATCCATGAGTTTCCACATGATAAACCACACGATAACCTCAACTCACTAAACTGAATCTGGCCCAAAGTCTGATAGGTACCACTCATAACTCTTCATAGAGTTTAAGTTGATTTTTATCTATTATATGAGAGTGGTATTCTCAAGTTACTCAACCACATCAAGCCAGCCTCAATGACAAGTGGTCAGTCACGGAGTGTACTAGTAGTTAAATCAATCCAGTTCAGAGAACTGATTAAATGAGAAGGAAAGCCTTGCTATATTTGGGAGTGTAAAAAGGTAGGCACCCCCAAGTGATCATATTTATTTACCTGACACCTTGGAATTATTCCAGTGAGCATCCTCTTCCTGCTTTCATCTTCATTAAATGGCACAGTAACCCACCTGCAGTGCTGCTCTTCCTTGTGTGACCCCCACATGGAAGTCTGCCTGCTGTGTCTGCTTACCATGTGTAACCTGTAAAAGGTTTCACTACAGAGCTTAATTGGCCCCTGCATTTATACCCCAAATTCAGATTATAAACACCTGCATTGTTCACACATGTAATCCCCCTGCATTGTTCCCACTCTTGTAACATTGTAATACCTCTATTGTTCACAAGCCCTCTACTGGTCACACCGGAGACCCAGACTGAAACTACCCACATTGTTTACCTCATACAAACTGCTGGAGGGTTACTAGCACTGTGTAGCACAGTATGAATTGTTCGTCTTAGAATCCTGATATGTTTCCCCGTCTCCTGCTGTATTCTGCCTGTCCGATGTTCCCTGTGTGTGCCATACTCTGCCAGCCCTATGCTCCATGTGTGTGCCATACTCTACCTGTCATATGCTACCTGTGTGTGCCATACTCTACCTCCCTATGCTCCCTGTGTCTGCCATACTCTGCCTGCCTATGCTCCCTGTGTGTGCCATACTCTGTTTGTGTCTGCCATACTCTGCCTGCCCTATGTTCCCTGTGTGTGTTATACTCTGCCTGCCCTATGCTACCTGAGTGTGCCATACTCTGCCTGTCCTATACTCCCTGTGTGTGCCCTATGGCCCTATGCTACCTGAGTGTACGATACTCTGCCTGCCCTATACTCCCTGTGTGTGCCCTATGCTCCTTGTGTGCCATACTCTACCTGCCCTATGCTTCCTGCGTGTGCCTTACTCTGCCTGCACTATGTTTCCTGTGTACCATACTCTGCCTGCCATATGCTAACTGCATGTGTCATACTCTGGCTGCTCTATGTTCCCTGTGTATGCCATACTCTGCCTGCCCTAATTTGCCTTTGAGTGCCCTACTCTGCCTACCCTATGCTCTTTGTATGCCATACTCTGCCTGCCCTATGTTCCCTGTGTGTGCCATACTCTGCTTGCTGTATAATCCGTGGATGTGTCATACTCTGCCTGCCATATACTAACTGTGTGTGCTATACTCTGCCTGTCCTATGCTCCCTGTGTGTGCCATACTCTGCCTGCCCTATACTCCCTGAGTGTGCTATACTCTGCCTGCCCTATGCTCCTTGTGTGTGCCATATTCTGCCTTTCCTATGCTCCTTGGTGTGTCATACTCTCCCTGTATGTGCCATAATTTGCCTGCCCTATGCTCCCTTTGTGTGCCATACTCTGCCTGTCCTATGCTCCCTGTGTGTGCCATAATTGCCTGCCCTATGCTCCCTGTGTGTGCCATACTCTGCCTGTGGAGCATACGCCTGGTAGGGGTTTGTTCTGGGAGTTTGGTAGCATTTGAAAATTGGTGTTAGGGGACCCTAAGGTGTTTAATCATGTGCTGGTGGGGGATGTTGTTTTATTCACAAGGGGAGGAGGAGGCATATGGATTTATGGATATGTCTTAACATGACTTAACTTTTTCACCTATGAGTGATATCCCTGCAGTGAACACAACCATTTTTGTTTTTGGTGTGCTTCCACAATTACTGTGGACATTGTTTTTTGGTAGCATGGATGGGGTTTAAAGTGGGTGTGGTTTAAAAAACAGGGAACTGTTAACACTGGCTTCCATTATCAGCCCTCCACCATGTAGGACAGAAAAACTCCGGACCTCGGTACCACAGAAGTTGGACAGCACTGATCTACTGCATTCAATGGCACAGAGCTCTCAATCACAATTTGCGTAAAAGCTGAACAAACATTTCCCAATATTAATTCCTCCCAGCATCCTTCAACAGCCTTTCATTTGTAAGTTGTAGTTTAATAACATCTGCTGTGCCAAAACATGACATCCTCATGGACAAAATCAAAATGGATTCAATATCAGCATCATAAAAAATAGGTTTATAAAGTGTATTTGTTTGGACAGAACAGAACCACCATGTCTCTGATTCTCTCCCACTGCCTCTTATGTGCTTTCTGCAACATTCTAAATTCATAGGAATCAGCACTGAGGTAATCTCAAATTTCTTGATAACTTGACCACACACGAAGGGCAAATAATTCTCCAGTGGATGAAATAAAAAAAAAATGAATTTCATGGCAAGAGAGCAGAAGTAAACTGACATATCTGTGTATTCATTTTGACAGAGTTGATTCAGCCTTTTTAGATTGTCTGTATATAAATAGCTCCTGAAATCCCCAAGCACAGGGGAATTCTTGCCTTATTTCAACAACAAATTCCCAATCAGTAGTCCTGCAATGCAGAATCTGACAAGCATTGTCATATTAGGATATATTAGAATATATATTGTAGTCTTCATGCACTTTATAAAGAGAGAAGCGTTATTCATATTGTGTTTTGGCGCACACAGGCTTATATACATAAGTGAAATTGGTATGGTTTTAGTGGGGACATTTTCATTAATCTGTGCTATAAGTTCCCTATATGTTTCATTTTAGCAAAAAAAAAAAAAGGAAAATAATGTTTTCATGGCAAAAAAACATTTGATTTGGCATGAATTTTGTTTAAAGGAATGCTGTCTTGAGAAAAAGAAATTTTTCAAAACGCATCAGTAAATAGTGCTGCTCCAGCAGAATTCTGCATTGAAATCTGTTTCTCAGAAGAGCAAACTTTTTTTTTTTTAAATTTCATTTTGAAATCTGAAAAGATGCAGACAAAACAGCCATTGACTCCAATTTTTCCAAATTATTCAGTAACATGGGGCAGTTTTGCTCAGCGTTAAACAAATATTTAGGAGATTTTTCTTTCTTTTCTGAGAGCCCACAATGGCCTCCTTCATCCCAGGATGGCAATACAGGTGTGGGATCTGTTATCCGGAAACACGTTATCCAAAAAGGTCAGCATTATGGAATGTCAATCTCCAATTGACTCCATGTTATCCAAATAATATAAATATTTAAAAATGATTTTCTTTTTATTCTGTAATAATAAAAACAGTAGCTTGTACTTCATCCTAACTAAGATATAATTAATCCTTATTGGAAAACTAGCCTGTTGGGTTTATTTAATGTTTACAAGATTTTCTAGTAGACACAGTAAAAAGATCCAAATTATTTGGAAAATACTAGGGACCAAGCATTCTGGATAACAGGTCCCGTACCTGTACTAGTGTCATCTCCTGCACAGAATGCTCAGCCACAATTGCTCTGTTCCACCACTAATCCTCTGCTTTGGGACCCTTGGACCCTATACAAATCATAGGGAATCCGTAACTACAGAGGAAGCAGACCCTGCGGCTGCAGGGGGGCCCAGGAGTAATAGGGGGCCCATTAGGCCCTACTTACTGAGCAATTTCAATATATAGTGGTAAAACAGGACAACCTCTTGATATTTTGGGGGCCCTAAAATAAATTGGCTGTGGGGCCCAGTCACATCTAGTTACACCACTTTAGGGATCCTCCTAATTAACCAAGGTAATTGCCGTTCTGCAGGGGATTGCATGAGCCACAGGAAGGGACATTTGCAACTGCCAAAAGTACAAGTAACAATAGTCCGTAAGAGGCTTTGTCTATTGTTGCAACAAAGAACTAATACGTTATAGCATTATATTTTCTCTCTGGTTACCATATTCCTGTCCCATCCCTTCCAGTTCTGCATTCATAGCTCCAACAATACTAAGGGAGCTAGTGTGCCCCCCAGAGTCTGCCTCCCGTGCCTCCCCTCCACCATCCTGCCCCCCCACCCTTCAGCCTTGTCTCCCCTTCCCATCTCACTCCTCACCTATCACAAAGGTGCTGATGCAGCAGCTCAGTGTGCCGGGCACATCACACCACTGAGCCTGTGTGCCCGGCTACATGCGTCACAAAATTTTTATTCTCACATTAATTGGAATTGGAAGAGGAGGATCTGGCCCATGAGGGTCGGAGCCCACCGGGATTTTTCCTGATGTCCCAGAGGGCCAGTCTGACCCTGGTGCCCCCATCCTTGTAGTCCAGAACCTATATTATTGTACTTAAGCTCAAAATTGTCTAAAACATTTTACAGAATGAATGTACAAAATTTGTTAGCTGCACAAAAAATTACCCATTATTTCCAAACAAAACAAACACAGAGACAAAACAAAATCTAAATGTGATAATAGTTTCACTTTAAGGGGCAGATGTATTAGGGGTTGAATAGCAAATTTGAATTTTCGAATTGCATTTTTGGTCAACAATTCGGATTCAAAATTCTAGATTGATCATACCGTGACCCTGGGACCAACTCAAATTCGACTATTCGCCACCTAAAACCCGCTGAGTTCATGTAGAAGTCAATGGGAGAGGTCCTGTGACCCATATGAAGATGTTAATGACCTTCCTGACATTCAAGTTTCTTTCGGTGATTCGAGTTCGGTCAAATATGAATTGGATTGTCCCTATTCGATTGTTTTGAATTCAAACAAATTCTTTCCTAAATAACCTCCTATTCGAATCAGAATTTTTGAATTGTGAGTATATTGGAACTTAGAGTAAAAAAAAAAAAAATTCACATGAATTCGAAATTGCTTATCCTGCAGTATTTCATCCTACAATAAAACCACGACAAGCCAGCGTTACGAAATAAAAACCCTCCATTTGTATCTGTGTGTGAATGGGATTGGGGGGTGGGAATGACAACAGGCTGTCAGATATGAAAAATGCATCCGCAGAATTGGAGAATGGTCTGTGCTGCAGAGATAAGCGCAAAGTGCTGACACATTAGTTGGGATTACACAGCTCCCATCTGATATCTGTGCCGTCCATTAATAGAGAGCTCTTCCACAATACGGATACCTGGAAATGCCCTCGGCTGAATGAGTAATACGTCATTAAATAAAAAGAAAATTACAGGCGTGATGAGTTATTTTGGATACTGTTGGGTTCTGGGTGTTGAGGATCTGTGCAGGGTTGTGCCACCATTAGAAATAAATTGCAAACTTCAGGTGCAAAGTGAGGTCCCAATCTCTGTGGCTTCATTCAGTTTCCTCGTTTTGGGAACCTGCATGGCTGATTTATATTCTTTGTTGTGGTTTATCGCTCTTATCCCGGAGGCGATGGTTTCCACTCCTGGAGATTCTTACGTATTAACTTCATTGATAAACATTGCTGCGAGTGTGCTGTAGAAAAATATATAATATTCTGTTTCTGTCATTTCCACAGTCTCCTTGCAAGAGTTTTCATTCATTCAAAGGTATATCATTATCATTTATTAGCCTACAGAGTCACCCCCATCCTATAACTGCTCAAGCTAAACAAATAAGGCTAATGTCACGCCTGCCTGCAACTGCCCCTTGATGCCTGTCACTGAGTTTAATGGAAACTGTCTGTTACAGCTGAAAAAGGTTGTTTACGGCTCGAAAACACTCCGACGTGCATTGTGCGGCTGGAAATCAGTTGTAATGACGGAAGCAGGCGATTTCCATTAAACTCCATAATGGGGGCCAGGGGGATACAGAGGTTCTCTGCTGCATGTAACATTAGCCCAATAGAAGTTTATTTTTTCTCATGTCTGTAACTTCTTTATAAACACTATAAAGTGCAAATGTAAAGGTGGCCATACACGGACCAATAAAAGTTGCCGACAGGCCTAGTCTGTCTTATTGGCACATGTATGGGGCCCTCCGACGGGCTGCTCTGATCGATATCTGGGCAAAAGTTGGGCAGATGTCGATCAGGCGGGATTAAAGGTGGCCATACACAGTGAGATCCGCTTGTTTGGTGCTGTTGCCAAACGAGCAAATCTCTCCCAGATATGCCCACCTAGGGCCCAACGATTGGATCACAACGGAGAAGGTACGCATCAATGAACCGACGTGGCTGTGATCCGACAGGATTTCTAGTCCCGTCCACAGGGCCAGAACTAGGGGTAGGCAGAGTAGGCACGTGCCTAGGGCACAAAGCTTGGGGGGCGCCAGACACGCACCTTCTCTCCTACACCTTCTCTCCTCCCCCTAGTCCATCCCCTCTCTGGCTTTCGTGTGTGAAGTGTCCCTTTTGTGCCGCATCTTTGTTTGCGCATGAGTGCTTGCAGCTTTTGGCGCATGCCCGCTTGCATCTTTTCATGCATGCGGGCTCACGGCTTCTTGCGCATGCATGCTCACGGCTTTTAGCGCATACATGCTCACGGCTTTTTGCACATGCGCAATTGCGGCTTTTCGCATTCAACTGCTGGGTGCTACCACCGGACAGGCTACCTAGGGTGGCCCGGCACTGCCCGTCCAATTGACATCTGGCCGGATTTTGGCCAAATATTAATCGGGTAAGCTCATTGGAGGGCCCCGTGCATGGACCGATAAGCTGGCGACTCTTTCTGTCGCCAGGTTTTATCGGCCCGTGTATGGCCACCTTAAAAATCCCGTCGGATCATGGGTGCATCTGTTTGGAGATGCGGTCCCACAATCCGACCGCCAGCTTACTTTCCTTACAATCCGATCGATGGGCCCTAGGGCCCGATATTGCCCGCCTCAATGTGGGCATACCAGGGAGACAGCGGATCTCTCAGTGTATGGCCACCTTAACTAATATGATGGGAGTAGATCCTATTCACCATACAGCTGAAGTCTCAGATTCCTATTACTTAACTCACAGCAGAAGAAAACTGACAACTCTCAAACTACTTGCTCCCTGAGACCCAAAACCACAAGGAATAGAATCAACCAGTACAATCTTACAGGGGTTATTCACCTTTAAATTAACTGTTAGTATAATGTAGAGAATGATGTTCTGAGACAGTTTGCAATTGGTTTTCATTTTTTATTATTTGTGGTTTTTGAGGAACAGGTTTGAGACCTGTTATCCAGAATGCTCAGGACCTGGGGTTTGCCGGATAATGGATCTTTCTGTTATTTGGATCTTCATACCTTAAGTGTACTAGAAAATCATGTAAACATTAAATAAAGCCAATAGGCTGGTTTTGCTTCCAGTAAGAATTAATTATATCTTAGTTGGGATCAAGTACAAGCTACTGTTTTATTATCACACAGAAAAAGGAAATCATTTTTTTTAAAATTGGATTATTTCATTATAACGGAGTCTATGGGAGGTGGCCATTCCGTAATTCTGAGCTTTCTGGATAACAGGTTTCCGGATTTAGCTTTTTATTTGCCAGTTTGTAGTTTCTGGTTGCTAGGATCCAAGTAATCCTAGCAACCATGCATTGATTTAAATAAGAGACTGGAATATTAATAGGAGGAGGCCTGAATAGAAAGATGATTTATATAAATTAGCAATAACAATGCATTTGTAGCTTTACAGAGGATGTTGTTGTTAGATGGGGTCAGTGACCCCCATTTGACAGCTGGAAAGAATCAGGAGAAGAAGGCAAATAATTCAAAAAATATTTTAAAAAATTAAATAAATAATGAAGGCCAATTGAAAAGTTGCTTAAAACTGGCCATTCTATAAAGTAATAAAAGTTAACAACGCCATTAAGCAAACACACAGAAAGTGAGCCTGCAAAGCCTGTCGGACACAGCATACAATGAGCCTGAGGCTTAAATTTGGTCTCCCCCTTAGTTATTCATTTAAATAATGCAGGAGACAGACAGGGGGTTGGAGGGGATATGATTACACCCATACACAGGCAGCTCTGTATTCTTGGGGCAGAAATAGGTCGGGAAAGGAGCATAGAGACCTGGAAATTCTACGACTTAAAATGATACTATAGTAATCTTCTATTCAAGATATTACTGTCATCATCATCATTTATTTATTTAGCGCCAACAAAAGATACGCAGTGCTTTAAAGGAGAAGGAAACCCTAAAAATGAATAGGACTAATAATGGCATGTTTCATATAATGAACTTATTGCACGAGGCTAAAGTTTCAGCTTGTCAATAGCAGCAATGATCCAGGACTTCAAACTTGTCACAGGGGGTCACCATCTTGGAAAGTGTCTGTGACACTCACATGCTCAGTGGGCTCTGAGCAGCTGTTGAGAAGCTAAGCTTAGGGGTCGTCACTAATTATCCAGCAGCAGCAGAAAATGAGCTTCCCTGGCTGTAATATAAGCTGATGCTACAGGTTTGCTGATTATTAAATTCTGATGCAGCTAATTGCACTGGTTTCTAATTATCTGTATTAATGACTAATCAGCCTTATATTGTGACTATATTTCTATTACATTATGGGGCAGATTTACTAAGGGTCGAATTTGAGGGTTAAAAAAACCCTCGAATTCGACCATGGGAATAATGTGGTAATGAAAATCCTTTGAATTCGAATATGGAATTCGAAGGATTTTACCGCTATTCGATTGATCGAGTGATCGAATAGCGAAAATTCGATCGAACGATAAAATCGTTCGGATCAAACAATTCGAACGATTTTGTCCATTCGATCGAATTTTTTTATAAAAATTTAAAGAGGAAGTTATTCAGCTGTCGAATATTCGAATAGATATTCAAATGGGAAAATTCACTGGTCAAAGTGGTCTTCAAAAACATTTGAAAAATTCGAATTCAAATCGTTTTGAAAATTCAATCGAACTTCGAATCCTTCATGTGAATTTGATAAATCTGCCCCCCATGTGTACTGTATATTGTGAGTGGGTCCCTAAGCTCAGTAAGTGACAGCAGCACAGAGCATGTGAATCAGTGAATCAGCAGAAAAGAAGATGGGGAGCTACTGGGGCATCTACTGGGGAGACACAGATCTTTACTGCTAAAGGGCTGTGGTTGCCTTGGGCTGGTACACAAGCACAAAACATCATGTACAACATTTATACCTACTTCTTTAGTTTAACTTTCCTTGTCCTTTAACCTTAGTTATATCAAACACAGAATACATGGTGGATAACAATCAAGGGTTTACAGAGTTCAATAAGATTGGAGGACCCTACAAATTAGAGTTTACAAACTAAAGAGTACGGTACAATTGAGACATTAGGATTTTAGATGCAATTTTGTGATCTATGATACAGCAATGATTGATTAATGAATGAATTAATTAATTAATTAATTAAGGTACATTGAATAAGCTTCTTTAAACTGACGACATTGAATGTAGATTTCGGCTGATAGATCTGCTTTTGTAAGTAATTGTTACTTGAAGTTCCTAAACCTGACTGTCCCATCTCAACCTGTCAGCTAGAGATTGTAATGCTAACAGACTCCTGCTGCACAGATATTCCAGTCCCTTCCAGTGTCGGACTGGGATGCCAGGGGCCCACCAGAAAACCTTAGACCAGGGGCCCAATTTCCCAGACTTTTATTCCTTCTCTCCTCACTTAACCTCTTTATTCTCCTATTCTTTTAGATCTACTTACTATACTCTATTCTTCCATTATTAAGCCTCTTTTTCCACATAAAGAAATAGGGAATGCACATGAAATAGGCCAAATTGTTAGAAGCAAGAGGCCCACTGACACCTGGGCCCCCCAGGAGTTTTCCTGGTATCCCTGTGGGCCAGTCCAGCACTAGTCCCTTCATAGAGGAACATGGGGCGTGAGATGGGCAATGCAACAGCATTGGGCAAATACGTTTATGGTAAAATTATAAATATTATGCAAAGACAATGTTATGATAGATGTAAAAAAAAAGGTTGCTTTTTTTCTGGTGTCAGTATCTCTTTAAGAAGGTGCGCCTCGGGCATAGACACTGTCTTTAAGTGAAAAATATGGCAGATTGCCCCAGTTTTTTGTTTTTTTTTAGCTATTTGCAGGAAGTAAATAACATAAAACATAGTTTATAATTATGTAAACAGAAGATTATAATCAGTGCGTGATTCTTCCAAAAATGCAAAATGGCACTGTTGTGCAATAAAAGGCATATGGGGGGGACAAAAATAACACTTCACCAGATGTTGAACCAAAATGAACCACTGGGTGTCAGGAACCTACCGTGATTGCTGGGTCCAGTCGGTGAGTCCTAGATGTTCCAGCAGCAGCGCGGTGCGTGTCGGTGATGTCACTACGAGGACTTCATGTCGCTGATCTCAGGGATCCGGGTGGTGCAGTGTGATGATGCAGGTGACACCATTTAGGTCAGCGCAGAATGTTTCCTAGTGCTCAGACATTGTGTTTCCTGGCTATACTTGGAGTAAGTTAAGCTGGCCATAGACGCAAAGATCCGATCGTAAGATGATTCCAACGATCGGATCTTTGCATCTCCTGACCTGTCACTAACCTTCAGATCAACTAAAGTAGTAAAAAGCACAGACAGCTGACGTTCTGCCCCTGACAAGGATCGTACGAAAGTTGTACGATTAAAAACCTAGTGACAGTCTCCCACTGAAAATCGTACGATCTGCAATAGACGCAAAGATATGATCGCCAGCCGACAGAAATTTTCTAACCTGGCCGATCGACCAAACGACCGATCGGCATGGCACGACAAATGTCAGAACACTCCACACACGATCCGAAAATCGTACGAATCGAGGATTCGTACGATCGGATCGTTGCGTCTATGGCCAGCTTTACTCTCTATTTGTTTTGAACTTGGCTTTTGACTCTGACTATTCTCTCGCATCAACCCTTGGAACTCTGCTTGGATTCGTCTCATTGTTACCAACCCTGCTTGCTGCTTGACTATCCTTCTACAATTAATCCTCGATACTTGTATGGACTTGATTCACTGTTGCCGACCCAGCCTGCTTCCCGACTACTCTGCTACATTTACCCCTGGCACCTCATATAGACTCTGATTTACTGTTGCCGACCTTGCTTGCCTGACTGGCCATGTTTTAAGTTAAACCCTTGGGTATCCAGCCTTGTGTTCTCCTATCCATAGGCGGAGGGTGATTTTTTTGTTTGGGTAGGCTAAGTCTAAGGGCTCTTACACACGAGCAGGAAAAATGCAGCATGTTGCGTCTGAACCTGCGTCTGGCACCTACATGCGTTCGTGTGAGTACAGCCCCATTGAAAAGCATTGAGTGCGTCTATACCTGCGCTCCCCTGCGGCTGAACAGAGCAAAACGGAACGCAGGGGAGCGCAGGTAAAAACGCTTGTGTGTAAGAGCCCTAATGTTACTTCAACAGTTTTTACAACAGTGATTTTCCACTGGCAGAAACAGCTGATTCAATCCTATATTATAAGCACTGGCAACAGTTGTAATTCACATGACTGAGCACACAGGTAGGATTTTAGTCTAAATATGCACTACAGTCTGAAATGTGTCCCATACATGGTCTGACTTACGAGCTGCTAACTGATGGGCCCACAAGCTGCATATAAAGCCCAGACTATTTTGAAAATAATATGCATAGCACTCTCTTATTATCAACATTATAGAAAAAGTTCAGCTCATCCACATTACTGGAAATCAGGGCTAATGATTGGGTTGTTTAACATTAAAGCATGTTTATTGGTCTACTTTCACATAAAACACAAGGGATATGTTAATTGTCATTTATGGGAGATTATATACATACAAAGTATAATGCAGATGTATTTTGGTCCCCTCACAAAAAACAGCAGCTGCCTTTTTACTGCAGTATCAAAGTAATACAATATAATAGTAGATGAGGTTGAGAAAAAACTTACATTCAACCATCAACACAACATTTGTGTGTAAGTGAAAGTAGCCAAACTGATCTGTGAGCTGATCCAGAGAAAAGTGAATTGTATTGATACAATAGTTGCAAATATTCCTCATAAACTGCTAATAAATATTGTAACTAATTGTATCAACTAATTGTAGCAAATTGTTACAGTTCAGATGCTCCTGGATCACTGAGCTGCCAGACTGAAACCCCAGATACAGGAACATTATATTTTATACTTCAATTTTGGGAAAACAGTAAAAATTAAAAGAAGGAAAGCAATTGAAAAAAAGTCTTGATTTCTGTTTAACATTCTGGAAGGTGAACATCCCTTTTAAAGAAAAATATCACAATGGTTCCATTGAATTATTCAAATAGGTGTTGGATAAAATTCACAGAGGAGTGAAAGTGAGTCACAGGGGTGATATAATGGCTGTATCACACCTTCATACCTTTTCCAGTTTCAGATAACACTTACCTGAACAGATCAGTGGAACTACCATTGACCATTGATGGTATCTTATTTTTTGTGTAATGTAAGTATGAAACACTCCCCACATACCAAACAAGCAGATGGAGGATTAGAAGCTGCTTTGTCTCTTGGCCCTGACCCCAGCAGCACCCCTTGCCCCTCCCCAGACAAACTCAAAGTCAGAGGTTTTTAATTGTTTTTCTTTGAAATTTTCTTAAAATTTTTCATGCAAACAGTTTTGGGAAGGCTTAGCCTCCCCAAGCCTTAATGAAAATCCGCCTATGCTCCTATCTGTCTACTGGGACTCCCACCTGTCCTCCCTGTGTTGAGGGGGCTTACGAGCCCAATCTTTTTCATCAGTGCCAATCTGTTTGCTACCGGTTTCCACGCCAGAACCTGTTGCGGTGGATGGTGGACAGAACCTGTAATTTACGAGCCTTGCCTCCTGTCGCTTCCACCATTAATCCTGTGTTTCTCTATACTCCCTGCAGTCACACTAGCCAATACCTGAAGCTACTCTACAGGTCGGCGTATCCCACTACATTCCCAGGCTCCCATACCTCACCTTCACTAGCCTTCCTCCGTGCCTAATTGGCGGTCGAACTTGTGAGGGGGCTGTAAGGGCTGTCTTCCTCCATGCTAGTGGTTCCTCCCGGGGTCGTTAAGTCTGACACTGGGGCTCATTTATAAACACTGGGCAAATTTACACATGGGCATTAG
The DNA here is from genome assembly GCA_024363595.1 of Xenopus borealis. Lineage (NCBI taxonomy): Eukaryota > Metazoa > Chordata > Amphibia > Anura > Pipidae > Xenopus > Xenopus borealis. Next base: position 157,001,914 of record CM044439.1, read on the forward strand.
CCTATGGCAGGGTCCCCTTTCAAGTGTAAAATAATGTTCGAGAGCAACATAATCATGCACAAAAGTTCCTAGGGGCTTCCAAATAAGGGCTGTGATTGGGCATTGGTAGCTTCTATGTTGACTTGCACCCAACAGGAGGCTCTGTTTGGCAATACATGTGGTTTTTATGCAACTAAAGTTTCCCTTTAAGCCAAGAATTCAAAAAGAAGCACCTGCTTGGAGACCAGTGAGATCAACATCCAAGGGGTTGAACAACAACATGTTGCTCAGGAGCCACTGGTTCTGGATCACTGACCTATGGCAACCAATCAAATGTTTGCTTTCATTGTTCAACTGGCAGCTGCCTGTACAATGCCATTCACTGATTGGATGCTATGTGTAACTGCCCAGGTGCAAATTTGCCCATTGTTTATAAATGAGCCCCACTGTGTTAGTCCCAATACATGCAGTGTGCCTGGTACTCACAAGAAATATACCATCCCCCTTAGGTTTTTTTTATAGTTCATAATTATGGTTCTATCTCTTTACATTCAAATGAAACCTTAAAAGCAACGAGATGAGACACAGCACGGGAAATAGCCGACACTTCACTAAGATTTACTGCGCACAAATAAAACCTTTTATTAGATACACAGACAGCATTAAAAGGAACATACGCACAAAAGGCCACACAACAGTGGCAATAAACACACGGTATTAAAGGCAAACACACAATGGAGTATGTATAAAAACCAATAAATTACCAAGCAGAACTTGGGGCTAAAGTGAAACGGCAATAATTCACATAATTGTGTAAAAAAGAAGCAGGTACATGTGCTAGCAAACACAATAAAACCATATGCAATTCAAATAAAATAGAAAGCAAAATAAAGGCTTCCCACTGCACAATGGGCTTTGGAACATTAACAATCTCAGTGTTTGAAAGAGAAAATATGGCAGAATATGAACGGATTAGAATTAATCATGGAATCGGCTTTATACCCCAAGGGGGCCCCAACTGTTCTCATTGGTCACCTGGGCCCCTGAAAGAAGGGTTCTGCCCAAACCCCACCCATTTCCATATATACCACACTCTTTCTTGATGTGAATCACATATTTATATTTCATGGGGCTCCCAACTGTAGTAACCCCTGTACTCCCTTGATGGTGGCCCCGGTGGGAACCTTAGTTCGGGTTAAAGACCAGACAAGAAATATTGGAGAATAAAGCCTATTTTATTCTTTAATACTCGTCAAAGGCCAGCTTGTAGGTCAATTAGAATGAGATGTGGGGGTGTCCTGTATATTTTTGTTAGGGATGTACCGAATCCACTATTTTGGATTAAGCCGAACCCCCGAATCCCTCCCGAAAGATTCGTCCGAATACCAAACCGAATCCTAATTTGCAAATGCAAGCTAGGGGTGGTAAGGGCAAACATTTTTACTTCCTTGTTTTGTGACAAAAAGTCATGTGATTTCCCTCCCTGGTCCTAATTTGCATATGCAAATTAGGATTAGGTTCAGACAGGCAGAAGTATTCGGCCAAATCCGAATCCTGCTGAAAAAGGATGAATCCTGGCCGAATACTGAGTCGAATCCTGGATTTGGTGCATCCCTAATTTTTGTAATTATAAGTGGTTGATATATAATGCAATGTTTATATATGTCTAGAACTGCATTATCAGCTACAGTATAGGGAACTCTTTCAATGTTGGGTTTAAAAGGTGGAACTTGACCATTGTTGTAGGGTGACAATCATTTCTACAGTATGTGTGGGCATAAATAAGCTAAGAGATTTCCTTACACCCTCCTATAGGTGGTATTAAATTATATATGAAGGTTTAAGACTGAATTATGGGATTTGCAATGGCAGCCACAGAAACTGACTGCCACCAGTAGTGATGGGCAAATTTATTCGGCTGTGGCGAATTCGATGCAAATTCCCGTAATTCACCACAGGTGAATAAATTTACGAAACACCAGAAAAATTTAGCCTGGGCGAAAATTCACCGGCATCTCGTTTTGGAATGCGGGCATCCGTTTTTGGATGTGGGCGTCCATCTTTGGACGCCAGGGCCCATTGCCGGCATCAAAAAATTGACTCCAGAGTCCATTTTTTCTACGCTAGTAATGGGTGCCAGTGTCCAGAACGAGACGTGCCGGCATTTTGTGAAATTTTTGCCATTTCACGAATTTCTACTACAAACGCCACAGATTCCCCCATCACTAGCCACCAGGATTTTTTTCCCCCTTTGAGGAGGCTGCATGGGTTTTATTTGACTTGTGTCTTTTTTCAACCTAAATGACTACTATGTTACTACGTTACACTTTTGGCAATTTGCACCCTATCCTCGAATTAGAGTGCTGATAAACTGTTAAAGGAACAGTACTTTTGCTTCAGAAACACTACTATAGTTCATATAAACAAGCTGCTAAGTAGCAATGGCGGAAATTGAAAAAAGGCTATATGGCACAAGATAAGTAATGGATAACAGATAACATGTTTTACAGAGCTTATCTACTATCTGCTGTGTAACTTGAGCCTTTTCTCCTTTGATTAGTTGCCCCCATGGCTACACAACAGCTTATTTATATAAACAATAGTAGTGCTTCTGAAGCAAACACTGCAGTTTTACTAGTGCCGGGAAACACTGAATTATATTTTTATTACTATAAAACTATTTCATTTTTTTTTATGTTACTGGTCCTTTAAAGCTAGCTAATGGAATTGTAATTTATGGCTCAGCTGTGAGCTACTTTACTATTAAATAGGACATAACTGAGCACTGGTTTATCATAAGAACATATTGTATGTTGTATGAATGGGATATAAAATGAAGGAGATATACAGAGTAAAGGAGCACATAGCTGGCCAATCAGACTCTTAGTAGGGCAGCCAACCATTTCCAGTAATATTAGAGTGATTTATGGGCTAACGAGGCCAAGCAGACTTGAACTGCCTATGTATTTTGTTTCTTGCTGTCCTTATGATTTGTTTAGCAAAAACCTCACAACCTGAACCTTCTGAGACCTTTGTTTCACCTTTAAACTCTAACATTTAAGGCTATCAAGATGTGACTTCCTTCAAGATTCCCAGCAATTCAATTTCCTTCAATTTAACCAGGAATTTATAGGAATCTGTCCAAGTGGCCCGATCAAATAAACTGACCAGTCTGGTCAACTTGATACAAATTAATACAAAGGCGATTGGCAACGTAACCTTTTTTAATTAAGTATTTTTCAATCAGTATCACTATTGATCAAATCTACTTTCCTGGAAGCAATGAACGTTTTCCTGGAATATCAGTAAAATTGATATTGATCCATAAGAATTTGATTTATTATGGATTAATCACTACAAGGTTCTGTTAAGGACTATACTTGTGTAATAAATAATAATAATAATAATAATAAATAATAATAATGAACATTCCATAACATCCATTAGTAAATCATTCTGTCGGTTGTCTATGGATGTACTTTTCTTGATGGCATGGGTAGTAGAGTGGGGTAACTACTTTAAACAGACGTCTACAAAATAGAAAAGGATCAGAAGACGTTATTAAATTATGTTATTTAACATCCAGAACTCATTAAAGACTCTCTCCAACTTAATTTGTTGTTAGGGACTGTATGCTGTGCCCAGGAAATATAAATTCAGTTTAAAGAAAGGGAATTGACTAAGTTTCTGTTAAAAATTTAGCAGTCTCAGGACAGATGTCACGAACAGCAACCAAATTCCGGAACCAATGCTAGACTCCCTGGTATGTGATCTTGGTTCTGCCTCTAACAGCCGCCTCTCACCTCGGGAGGAGCCCTTGGCTAATCGGATGCCGCCAGGTCTTAAGCTGGCCATAGACGCAAAGATCCGATCGTCCGAATCATCGAACAATCAGACTTCCCCATCTCCCGACCTGCCACTAACCTTCAGATTAAATAAAGTAGCAAAAGCACAGATCAGCCAACGTTCTGCCCCTGACAGGGATCGTACAAAAGTTGTACGATTAAAAACCTAGTGACAGTCTCCCACTGAAAATCGTACGATCTGCAATAGACGCAAAGATATGATCGCCAGCTGACAAATTTCCTAACCTGGCCGATCGACCAAACGACCGATCAGCATGGCACGACGAATGTCGGAACACTCCACACACGATCCAAAAATCGTACGAATCGAGGATTCGTACGATCGGATCGTTGCGTCTATGGCCAGCATAAATAAGAGAGGAGCCAAGCGAGGGATCTGAACAAGCTGAGGGGCAGGATCCTAAGCAAGGTTTTGGGCAGAAGGTCATAGTTCAAGCATGGTCAAACAGGCAGGGGTCGGTTCTGACAGAGTTCAATCAAGGTCGGTACGGGCAGAATACAAGTGAAGTCAGACAGGAAAAGGTCAAAACCGGAGGATCGATAAGAATGGTCAGGCAGGCACAGGTCAGGATAAGGGAGTTAATCAATCAATTCAAATTTTAGTTCAATGCTTCCTCCTGTGTCCAGTGCTCACTCTCCATGTAGGCCACACCAGCAGACCTTCGTGTATAGATTCAAATTGTAGTAGGATGGAGCATGCAATTAGCAGACTTATACTGCAACAAACTTTTTATTGTGTCACAACATGTTTCGGACCAGCATGGATCCTTTTTCAAGTCAGGATAATGGAGTTCAGAATAGTCAGGCAGGCAAGGATCCTTTTCTTCTAGTCTGAAGGGGTGGCCTCTGGTGATCCTCTTTATGGGTAAAAAGGTCCCCTGATATTTGTCTATAATGTCCTCTAATGTATTTGTAAAGTGTAATCATGTCCCCTCACAAGCGCCTTTTTTCCAAAGAAAACAACCCCAACCTGGACAGTCTCCCCTCATAATTTAAGTCTTCCATCCCTCTAACCAGTTTAGTTGCATTTAGTCTCTGCACTCTCTCCAGCTCATTTACATCCCTCCTAAGGACTGGAGTCCAAAACTCCATAAGGATGGATAGTCAGATGATAGATAGTTAAACAAATGATAGATAGATAGATGGATATAAAGATAGTGTAAGAGACGCTTACCCTGGGTGTTATTCCTATTTGATTCCTGCCTGATTTACTGGTTATTGACCCTTGCTTTACTGACATTTCTGATTCTCTCTAACCCTGACCTTTGCCTGTTTTTGACTTCTCTGATTATCTCCAAATCTGACCTCTGCCTGACCACTGACTATTCTGCTCTCTCCAATCCTGATCCTGGCCTGTCTGACGATTCTACTCCACTTGTGCTGGTTTGGCCCGCCTGTTCCACTTTGGTGGTATTCTTCAATCCAGTATCCTTGGTGAGACGATCATGTGACTGTGCTAGCTAGAACTCTTAGCTTTGCACCTCTCGATAAGTTCAGGTGGCATCTGAGTAAGCTGAGGGCTCCTCCCGAGGCCAAAGGCGGTCACACTACTGGTGAAACCGAGCTGAGACCAAGGTGCTTAGCAACTGTTCTGGTATTGGGTGCCGTTCGTGACAGATAATATATAGATGATTGGATGGATAGATAGATAGATAGATAGATAGATAGATAGATAGATAGATAGATAGATGATAGATAGATAGATAGATAGATAGATAGTCAGAAGATAGATAGAGAGATAGATAGAGAGATAGAGAGATAGATAGAGAGAGAGAGAGAGAGAGAGAGAGAGAGAGATAGAGATAGGTAGATACAGAGAGATAGAGAGATAGATAGATAGATAGATAGATAGATAGATAGATAGATAGATAGATAGATAGATAGATAATAGAATCTATGTATAGATGTATTTTAGCTAAAGTTCTTCTGTTATACAATGATACATAAAACACACCAAGAAATAGAGAAAAGATTTATTAGCTCAATATATTGTGGGTTGGGGGAGTAAATCATTGTACAGGAATGCTGTGCAGGCAACACAGCTCACAGTTCAACCTATATCATTTCTAGGTCTGTGAATTGTCTGAAATATTAATGCAACAGACTCAGACAAAGCAGCTCTGCTGATCCCATTTATCATTCCTCCCTCACAGCAATATGACACTGCATACGTTTGCCAGCAAATCATTAAACACAAATTGGAGAGGGGACCATTAAATTTTAAATTTTTACTGTAAATTGAGAAGTGATAAAAGGATACACATTATGACATTACTGATTTGCTCTATACAATACAAGGCATTGGTGCTAGCAACCACAATTGTATAAGCAGAATGCCTGCTTGCCACAATCATATTTCTGTATGTAAACAAGGGAAACATGAAGGAGTATATTCTGGGGGTTATTTATTAAAGGTCGAGGATTTTTTCCCCCAAAAAAATTGATTTTTTTTTTTTCACTTAAAAACTAGATAGATTTAACATGCCCTAAATCTGCAAAAAGTCCAAATTCATGTAAGCTTCCTTGGCAGAGGCCCATTTAACCATCTGAAGATGTTAATTGCCTTAATTTTTGGGTGTTTTGGAATGCTTGACATTGGTTTTGGCTCAGAAACTCAATACATTCGAGGTATTCAAGGTTTTTAGCCTGTAAACTCAATAAAGTTTTCTTCCTGATTGCGTTCAATCAAATTTTTTACATTCAGATTTTATCAAAAATGAGCGAACATTCAAGTTTGTTGAAATTGTGAGTTTATTCGAGTAAAGTGTAAGTGGGCAAAGTGGAAGCCTTATTGTTGAAACTAACAAAAGAAAAGATAAGGATGATTAGAGATAGGGGAACTGAAGCTACTGCAGTTCTGGGTTGTTACTGAAATGTCCCGACTTTCTCTTTGATCTCCTGCACTGAACAGCCAGAAAAAGATACAACGTTTCTAACGTAATTGGCTTTTGGCGGAGATCCCACAATAGATACTGTACTTGATACTTTTGTATCAATTTAAGATAAGCAGGTCTCTTGTGAGAACTTGAGGCTCACGGCTTAAAGGGATACTGTCATGAGTGCTGCTCCAGCAGACAAACATATTTTTTATATTCAGTTTTGAAATCTGACATGGGGCTAGAAACATTGTCAGTTTCCCAGCTGCCCCCAGTCATGTGTCTTGTGCTTTGATAAACTTCAATCACTTTTCACTGCTGTACTGCAAGTTGGAGTGATATCACTCCCTCCCTCCCCCCCCCCCTCCAGCAGCCTAACAACAGAACAATGGAAAGGTAACCAGATAGCAGCTCCCTAACACAAGATAACAACTGCCTGGTAGATCTAAGAACAACACTCAATAGTAAAATCCAAGTCCCACTGAGAATGATCCAGTTACATTAAGTAGGAGAAATAGCTGCCTGCCAGAAACTGTAGTTACATCCTAAAGTGCGGAGACACAAGTCACATGACTGGGGGCAGCTGGGAAACTGACAATATGTCTAGCCCCATGTCAGATTTCAATACTTAATATAAAAAAAATCTGTTTGCTCATTAGCAAAACTGTAATAACACATAAAACCACAGATATATAATTTAAAAAATTAAGTATTTATTAATCTGTAATGTCAAAACACTGTAACAAAATATCTAATTAAAACTTGTTTATACTCTTTTTATTACCCGTGTCTGTTGAGCTCTGTCACTTAAACAAATTCCTAGTATGTGAAAACATACCTGGCAATAAAGCCCATTCTGATTCTGATTCTTCTGATTCTGATTACTGCAAGCAAATCAGTCCTATTGGGTTTAATTACTGTTTAAATTATTTTTACTAGACTAAAGGTATTTATACATCTTTGCACATGTTCAGTGTGATCTGGGCTAAGCTTAGGGATCATCAAAAATGATCAAAACAGCACAAGTCAAATAATATCTGCCAGAAGCCGATACAGCCAAGACTGATTAATAATCAGAATGTACAGACTGTACTGGGTCCTGTGTTGTCATGTAATCTAATGTGGATTTTATAGTTTTTGTATTGTTTAATACAAACTTTCTCCAACTCAGCAGAACCAGTGGCTGCAGCAAAATAATCCTCCAAATAGAATCCCAGTTTATCTGTTTAAATCTGGCTCCATGATCTTTGTCCCTGCAGCTGGAGTTGGAAACAGTAAAGGGGATGTAAAGGCAAAAATAAAATCCAATACAAATCACTACACAGTTGCCGACTGCTCTACAGGGAAACAAAGCTGCTGGAATTCTGCATGGCTGGGAAATAAGGCGGGGGCTCCCCCTGCTGTTCATAAGTATGATTGTTTCCCTGCGCAGCAGTTAGGGACCGTCTGACAATTCCTATAAACAACAGTAAATGAAGGGAGAATTTCACTGAATACAGCCAGGTTTCTTATAAAAACTGTACAGATTTTTTAAGTAAATGTAAATTGAATAAAGATTTATTTTTCATTAAATAAGGTAAAAATTTGATTTTATTTTTTTGCCTTTCCTTGTCCTTTAACTTCTAGGCCCCCAGCTGTTCATCCTCAGATTGAGTTGGCTTTCAGTGGGGTGCTGGGAAATTTACTTCAACCTCATCTGGATGGCAACAGAGCAATTATAAACAAGTTTAAACACAAATCTTAAGAGGTGGTATAAAACTAGATGAAAAGTAAATTAGCTGCTGTCTAAAAGTACATGCAGCTAATAGAAAAATGCTCCAAACCTCCAAATAGAATCCCAGTTTATCTGTTTAAATCTGGCTCCATGATCTTTGTCCCTGCAGCTGGAGTTGGAAACAGTTAAGGGGATGTAAAGGCAAAAATAAAATCCAATACAAATCTCTACACAGTCGCTGACTACTCTACAGGGAAACAAACAAAGCTGCTGGAGTTCTGCATGGCTGGGAAGTTAGGCGTGGACTTCCCCTGCTGTTCATAAGTATGATTGTTTCCCTGCCCAGCAGTTAGGGACCATCTGACAATTCCTATAAACAGCAGTAAATGAAAGGAGAATTTCACTGAATACAGTTAGGTTTCTTATAAAAATGGTACACCTTTTTTAATTAAAGTATTTTGGAGATAGATTTCTTTTTCATTAAAGAAGGTAAAAATGGGATTTTATTTTTTGCCTTTCCTTGCCCTTTCTGGGGCACACTCCTCCCTGATGGCTCATACTCAGGTAAGGCAGCTGGGGAGGGGGGATATCTACATAGCTATAGAGGAATTAAAACTAGCAGTCCCCAGAATATATAAACAGTGTGTCTTTATCTTTATTTTAATTTACATCATTTTGATCCCCTTACAGCCAATTCCCACTTTTAATTTATTTGATCCATATATCTGGCTAGATCTAAATGCATCATGTTTGGGTTACATTGTCATCAGATCAAGTGTCCAATAAGGCTTAAACCTTGATAAATCAATATTCATGTTACTGCAGCTTAGTTTAACAATTTGTTTACAATCCAAAAGACCAGACTTGAGCAGGTCGTGTTACCCATTGATACAGATATCAGTGTGCACAGAGCTGCCTGTTTGTTGCACTATGCCAGCAGCTAGATTTGCCACGTTTCACAGGAGCAGGGGATTATTCTAAAAAAGGTCATGATTCCGTTTTAACAAAATTCAGGTGGCTTCAAAATTTGGAATTAAAAACTGGGAAAAAAAATAGCTTTGGGATTAAAAAAATTACAAATTCAAAATCAAACAAGCGCAAGCGTACTGAAATTATTCACACAGTCACAAACAGATTAACACTCTGTGCCTGTGGTTTTTTTTTTTTTATAGCAGATGTGTTGGGGAAGATGTAATCATTGGTTTCTCATTAAAGCAAAGGTCTAGCTCTTATTTTGGTTTAGAGACTTTTCTAATCAGACTATCCATTATACATTCAATTTCAGGCATTCTTGGGTATTCCTGATATTTGAATATGTTAAAGGGATGCAGTTGCGGGGAAAACCTAATCAAACTTCCCGAAATTTACATTTCCCCTCAGTCCATTCGGCAGCCTGCAAAGAGAGATTATCCCCTTACCTGTTCAGGGTAGGACAATAGAGAGTAAACAGTTACTGTAAATATTAAATATGAATAACCTACACTATGGGGCAAATTCATTATAGTGCGAAGCGTCTAACGCTAGCGCTAATTCGCCAGCGTGACGTCAGTTCGTAACTTCGGAAATTCACTAACACAGTCTCTGGCGAATTTACGCTAGTGAAGTAGATAGACTTGCGCAACTTCGCAACCCTTACGCCAAGCGAAGTTGCGCACTGACTAAGGATCGTAAATTCGCAAATTCACTAAGATAAACATTTTCCTCAACGTTACCACTTACGCTAGACATTACTTCGCCAGGCAAAGTTCAATACAATAGATAGGAGGTTGAAAAAAAAATTACATTTTCTAAATTTTCTAAGTCCCAAAAAAATGCCAGCATATTTTAGAATAGGAGTCTGAAAAAGATCGATATTTTTTTGGGGCGGTTACCCTCCTTCCCCCTACATTTCCTAACATATGGCAACTCAACTATACAGGGGGCACATGTAGGGCAATAGGACAACTTTATTTAATTTATTAAAGGTTTCCTGGGCTTGTGTAGTGGAATGTAGTGGCTGTAACATACACTTCTATTATAAGTTAAAGTTCCCGCCGTATGCAAATTAGGCTTCGCTAGTGTAACGCACTTTAGTGAATTTGCGTAGCGCTGGCGACAATTCACCTGGCAAAGTGTGGCGAACGCTAGCGAAGCTAACACTAGCGACTTTTCGGATCTTAGTGGATTTGCCCCTATAAGAGGGTGTTACCCGTAGCCCAATCCAGTGTTATTTAATAGGGAGGGTAATTTGCTGCCAAAGTACTTGTTTTAATAAGTTTAAATAATGTTTGCCCTTCAGTCCTATCGGCAGCATACACAGAGATGTAACAAGAAATCCGGGTTGGTGTCTCTGGGTTGTTTACTGCCTACAACACCTTATGTCCAAAGGTTTTATCCTGAGCGGCTGAGATGTCCACCCTATAATGCTATATGAAAGTATTAGAATGTGACCATGGTGCCGCACACCAAATCTGGTCTATTGTAGCCTCCTGATACTCTGCCCAAGAAGTAGCCATCAAAATTAGAATGTTCTCAAATTCTGAATGGGGATTCGATCATCCTATATATATAGACAATGTGAATAGTAATCCAAGGAGTAATGGAAGATTTAGATCATTTCCTTCTTTCCTGCAAAGCTTACAAATAAATTCTCATCCAAACTCCTGAGAAATAGCGACACACTTCCTCTAGGTTCTTTTTACTTAGAGAAGATAAAGCTTATCACCTTGGACACTTTCTTCAGGAAAAGATGGAAGAATCATCTCCTGGTTGATATTTAACAAAGAAGCAACTTGAGGCATAAAATGCGGAAGAGTACGAAGTACCACCTAGTCTGGAAAGAACTTCAAGTATGGTTTCTTATAGAGCAATGCCTGGAGTTCTCCCACTTTCCTCGACGAAGTCATTTCTACTAGAAAGATTGCCATATAGGAAATGCATCTAAGAGATGCTTCTTACAAGGGTTCATAAGGACTAGAGTAAAGTTTCGTAACAGCTAGAGTAATGTAATGCTCCAATGAAAGGAACTGAATAATTCTGGGTCTTATTGTTGTTATAGCCTTTGCAAAGCTTCTGACCAAGGGTCTATTGAGTGAGGATGAGCAAAAAAGTAACGAAAGGACAGAGATCTGTACTTTTAAGGTGTTTATGGCTAACCCCTTTTCAAAGGCTTCCTGAAGAAGCTTCAACACCATATTATTAGACATTGATCTTCAAACATATCATTCCTCTGACAACGAAATTGAAGAATGCATCAGACTTTATTATACACTCTTTTGTTGATGGCCTCCTGGCCTGTAAAAGAATGTTGATTACTTTAGAAGAAAGACCCTGTCCTTCTAAAAGGGTCCTTTCAATCTCCAGGTTGTGAATTTGAGCGTTACGTAAGAAAGAAAGAAAAAAAGGTTAGTAACATCTTTCCACATACCCATGACTGGTAGGAAAGAAAAACACTGGCTTGGGCTGGGGGTAGCACCCTCTTATAGGGTTAGGGTAGGTTATCCATATTAAATATTTAACTGTTTACTCTCCACTGTCCTACCCTGAAAAGTTATGGGGATAATCTCTCTTTGCTGCTGACAGGACCGAATGATACATTTAATAATGCTGCTCTACCAGAATTCTGCACTTAAATCCATTTTTAAAAAGAGCAAACAGATTTTTAATATTTAATTTTGAAATTTGGGGTGGGGCTAGACATGATGTCCATTTCCTAGGTGCAATCAATCATGTGACTTGTGCTCTGATATTAAGCGGTGCCCAGATGCAGCAATAACTTAAAACCTGTCCATTAATACCCAAGCCTGGAAATTATAGGGCTCCTTTATTTTTTCTCAGGGTGCAAGGGATGCAAGAGTACTTGAACCCTGGCACTACTGCACTCTATAAATAGCAGTATAGGATAGACAGTAAGCAAAGCTAATGTTGTGTCTTCTACTGTTCTCTGACTTAGGAAAGGGAGCTAGAGGACAAGTAGGGGCAAAGATGGGGACAGACTACATGTCTCCTGACCCTCACTAACACAGAGCTGACAAATTCAGTGAGTACAGTATTCATGGGTGGTAGACTCGGGTCTCTTTAGACTCCCAATAGGGCAAATAGACCAGAAGGCAGAGTGCAAAGTGCTCTAAAATAGGGCCCCATGACCCTAATATCTTTTCTTCCAATGCAAGCAGCCTACTACTTTCAGCTTAATTATTTTAGATAGCAGAGTAATTGTTGTAGAAAATTTTACAAGTCATTAATGGGGCATTTTACCCTTCTTAAAAAAACGTTACTTTGATGTAGTGGTGCTGCCAAAACAAAACCTTTTCTTCTTTAATTTTTTAAACTGCATATTTAAGAACTAACTTGAATAGGTGAATCTCAATCTGGTTCGGTCCTGGGACAGCCATTGGAGATTTTTTTAATTTAATGTATCTTAAACATTTAAGTTGGAAAAGCTTAAATATATATTGTATTTTGCAAATATTCAGAAATACAGTAGAACCCCCATTTTACGTTTTTCAGGGGGCCAGAAAAAAATGGTGTAAAATGAGGGAAAACTTAAAATCAGGGGATGTAAAATGGGGGTTCTACTGCATATCAAACTATAATAGAAAGAACCCTAAGGGGCAGATTTATCATATTCACATGAATGATTCGAAATTTGATCGAACTTTCAAAAAGATTTGAATTTTCGAATGTTTTTGAAGACCACTTCGTCCATCGAATTTTGAAAATTCGATTGAATGGAATAATTGGAATAATTCAAATAAAATTCTATTTGAATATTCGACAGTCAAATAGCTTGCCCTTTAAATTTTTATTTGACTGCCTAGTTCGCCAGATTCAACCTACCGAATTGGATTTAACTATTTTTGATCGAATAAAAAAATTCGATTGAATGGTTAGAATCATTGGAATTGTTTGCTTCGAACAATTTTATCGATCGGTCTAATTATTCATAGTCGATCGTTCGATCAATCGAATTACGGTAAAATCCTTCGAATTCGATTGGTCGAATTTGAGGGTAAATTCAGCCTCGAATTCGACCAATAGTAAATCTGTCCCTAAGTATTATCAGTTCCTTTCTATAGAGCATTGGGCATGCTCATCATGGACCACTGAATCATAGAGTATAAGGCAATAGATTATTTTTGTCTAAAATAAGCTGTCTCTCTATGGGGCAGAAAAACAAATTTTTTTAGCAACCAATGAGATGTTTGCTTTTAAAAAGGTTAACAGTAAATGATTCTTGCTCGTTGGCTGCTATAGTCGATTGGACTTTGCACCTTTTTTCATTGTCAAAACTTATATAGCTTGGGCCCAGATTCAGGGATCCAGGCAGGGCAGTAAATTACTTTCAACACTTCCTAGTTGTCAGTGCACTCATCTCATTCAGTGTATAATTTTGTAGCCTGTTCATAGGCATATAAATTAGTTCCACCATTGTGACCCATATGCAAGATTTTAGGATGACACAAAATTGTCTTAATAATAGTTTTCCAAAATGGCACCTGCCTACTTGCAGTGATTGTGAATGCAAGATTTCAATAATTTGTACAGTGAAAAATAAGTTTATTTTTCTCAACTAACCCGATAGAAAACAATTTGATATTATTTCTTTTCTTTAAATTGCTGTTTTTAGATGTAAAAGGAACAGTTCAGTGTAAAAATAAAAACTGGGTAAATAGATAGGCTTTTGCAAAATAAAACAAGTTTCTAATATAGTTAGTTAGGCAAAAATGTAATGTATAAAGGCTGGAGTGACTGGATGTCTAACATAAAACTACTTCTTGCTTTTCAGCTCTCTAACTCTGAGTTAGTCAGTCACTTTAAGGGGGGCCACATGGGACATAACTGTTCAGTGAGTTTGCAATTGATTATCAGAATTAAAAGCAAATGTTTATGAACTATGTGCCCCCCCTCAAGTCATTGATTGGTAACTGCCTGGTAACCAATTGTCAGGTTTACAACAGGGAGCCGTTGTAAATCAGGGGAGCCACTCCATGGGGAGAGGATATGACGGAAGCCCCGAGGTGAAGCCATAGATAACTGGAGCAGGCATGGTGCAGTAGAAGATTTAATGGTGTTAGTGAAATAACAGAAAAGTTCAACCAAAGTCTTTACAAAATGCAGGGAACAAGCAGGAACAAGGAATCCAGCTAACACAAACCAAGGTGAAGAATTCAGGTAACAAGACAAGGTGGTGGGACAAGAATCTCAGGAACAAAGTAAATCTGGAACAAGGTATCTTAGGGCAGGGTTGGCAGGTCATCCACGAAGACTAGAAATGAACAATGACTCAGCCCTGAGAAAAGCTCAGGATGTGGTATTTAAAGGGGTTGTTCACCTTTGAGTTAACTTTTAGTGTGTTGTAGAGAGTGATATTCTGAGACAATTTGCAATTGGTTTTCATTTTTTATTGTTTGTGGTTTTATAGTTATTTAGCTTTTTATTCAGCAGCAGCTCTAATTTGCAGTGTCAGCAATTTGGTTTCTAGGGTACAAATTACCCTAGCAACCCTGCATTGATTTGAATAAGAGACTGGAATATGAATAGGAGAGGGACTGAATAAAATGATAAGTAATAAAAAGTAGCAATAACAATACATTTGTAGCCTTACAGAGCATTTGTTTTTAGATGGTGTCAGTGACCCCCATTTGAAAGCTGCAAAGAAACAGAAGAAAATTGCAAATCATCAAAAAACTATGAAAAATAAATAATGAAGACCAATTGAAAACCTTCTTAGAATTGGCCCTTCTACAATATACTAAAAGTTAATTTGAAGGTGAACCACCCCTTTAAAGGTGGTGGTGATTAGAGATAAGGAACACATGGGGGTAATGAGGTGGGAGGAGAACAGGGAAGAGAACACACAACAGGACAAATATGCAAATAACAACACAATAACAACTCAAGCGACCAGGATCAGCCCCCAAGAGCCCCCAGTGGCTCACATGGAAAGTGCACGTCCAGGAACTGGGAACTAAGAGTTTAGGTCCCGCATAGGGTTGCCACCTTTTGTAAAAAATTTGGGGGGGAGGGGTCACAAAGGGGCGGGGCGTGACATCATAGGGGCAGAGCCACATCGAGTGATCGGCTGAAGACAGCAAAAAAGGTAATTATTAACTGGAATTATGGCAGGGTAAGGGCCTATTTTAAGTGGTATTACAAATTAACCGGCAGCTACATTGCCGGTAAATTTGTAATACTGGCCCCAGCCTTGGCTGGTGTTTTACCGGCTAGGCCGGTAAAATACCAGCTGGGTGGCAACCCTAGTCCTGCACTGATCCTGACACCAAACAGTGAAACCAAAAGAGGTGAAAAGCAGGAAGTAGTGTCCTGGCTATTATGTTAGACATCCAGTCACTGCAGCCTTTATACATTACATTTTTACAACTAACCATATAAGAAACATTTTTTTTTATTTTGCCCAGGCTATCTATTCACCAAGTTTTTATTTTTATACTGAACAATTCCTTTAAAGGGAAGCCTATGCTTACTACGTTGCACACCTATGCTGAACTATTATGGCAAAAGTATCACAAAAGAAAATGGAATTCTGGGTTCACATAACAGGTACCACTTTGATATTTCAGAAGTACAAAGAAAGAAAGAAAAAATCTTTAGTCAAGCTTTGATAACTTTTTATCTTTTGTACAGGTATGGTCTTCGTTATCATGAATGCTACTGTATATCAGACTTCTCTCCTGCTGTGACATATGTGGCCTATTTTACAGTAGGAATTTAGTAGGAGCTACATATAGGTGACATATACAGCTGTGAGTGGCAGCCATTAATCACCAACTGTGACAAATGTGACCAATATCAAATTGGGAGATTAGCAGAAGCTCCTAGTAGGTGAAATAGCCTTCCAACCTAAAACAGAAAACTAAAATAGATAATTACAACTTACTGTACCTAGAAGCCATCTGTCAGATGCCCTGATGTTTATGAGGTTTCATTGATTTCTGTTTGTTGGGAAATGTATTTCATTTTCAAGAACGTAATACACTCAGAATTCGATTCAGGCACCTTGGAAATGTCAGATGTGAAACACCATGCTACATGCCTCTAACCATCTACAAATTGCAACTTAAGCTGCTCCCATGTACCAATAATATAATATCATATATATATGAAACTGATACTAGGTGATTATCAATATGTGTATGATAGCCTGCCAATCCTGACCAATATCCAAGTAATCTCGGTCGAGTCAGAAATCAGGCTGGTGTGAACATTTAATCTGCCAATGCACCTTGTTGGCCATTCTGAAGAGCGTCTATATATGCACCTTCTCTTCACTTCCTACTTTTCCAATGGTTTGTGCACACTGAATAAACAATGTAAACAACAGAAATCCATATCATGTGCACCTCTTATGCTCTGTGTCTGTCCCCACCCCCCAGGAGACTCTACCTAGTTGGACCATGAATGAATGGCTTCCTTTAAGGGGACCATACACTATAAGATCTGCTTGTTTGATGATCTTTCTCAGATATGGCCACCAAAGAGCTAATCCCATTATTCGGCCCTGCGGCTCATCTATCATATTACAATGATGGGAATCAACTAGCTGATGCGGTCCTTGTAGGTAAAATCAAACCTGCCCAATCAATATCTGGCTGATTTTTGGCCAGATATCAGTCAGGGAGAACCCATCAGAACACCCCATACATGGGTCTAAAGGACCCAAGACGGCAGCTCAAATCTACCCGTATATTTACACCTTAAGTCACCAGACTGCACAGACAAATAACAATATAACATTGGTTATACCAGGTGCTGACCCTTGCACGTTCTTGGTCCATTCAGCATGTGAGCCCAATAGTTGGGGAGCATACACAATTGTCCTGGAAGGTCCACTCGCTATAGACTTGTTTCTGCTAGATATTATATGGAAATGTTCACATTGGGACACTGGGCAAATTTAAACCTGGGCAGTACACTAATAGCAACCAATTGGTGATTAGTTTTATTTCAGCTGCAGGTTGAGCACTGAAAGCAATCATCATTAGTTGCCATGGGTTACTGTGCAAATTTGCCGACTGATTATAAATGAGCCCCATTGTGTTTCCTCTAATGTCAGAATGAACTTATTAAATTCAAGGTTTTCTTGTGTTCTTCTCTTGTTAGGTTTTCTTTATTATCCTGAAAAAAAACATCACCAGTGCATTTAGTGTTGGCCAAGGTGTGAATAAAACTTCTTTTCCATTCCATGAATATGCACATTAAATTTGCTTTACAAAATACAGCTAACAATCGGCATCTATTTTACGTTATTTTTCATTCAACAATGTACATCTTTGCTTATTTATCACTATGTTGTAAGTTTCTTCCAGAAGAATGTTCTAGTAATACCATGTAGATAACGGTCTTTTCCCACTAATACTTCCTGACAAGGCGTATAAATAGCTTTAGTTAAAAAATCTTTAGATACTAATGCAGATATTGATCTAGCCACCACAGTAACAAATAACCAAAAATAAAGTCAGCAAAATTTTTAAAAAGTGTTAAACTGGAGAAAACAGAATAGGAAATGCATGTTAGTTTTTCCTTTAGCAAATCTGTGTAGGTAACAATAAGTCGGGATAAGTCGGATTTCAGCCCCTACGTGAGCAGTAGCCTTCTCTGCTTTTTGTTGCATCCGGAACCATTGTGTCAGCTCTGGTGCAAACAGACTTGGTGGATTTCGTCATGAAATGCAGTGTCTCTTGTTTGTTCGGGAAATCTACGAGTGTGCTCAAGTTGGAACCAATAGAACGGTTACGGGTGCAAAAAGGAGAGGAGGCTTCTGTCCATGTAGGTGTAAGGAAGAGCTACCGGAGTATCCGCTGATCCGTCCTGCTTCCCCAAGATGGCAGCACCCAGGGCTCCCATGAGGCATGTTCACGTCAGGATGGACCCAGCTTTGTGATGCCAGTGTCAGAATGGATGCCACGTTGTGACGCCAGCATCAGAATGGACAAAGTGTTGCGACGACAGCGTCATCAAGTCCATTTGACGCCAAAAGAGGCCTATTTAAGATGCCAGAACATTGCAGACATTGCCCTATTATAGGTTCTACTTTGTGTGTTCCTGGGGGTGCTTATTCATTGCTACTACTGATTCCTGTGTTTGACCTCAGCCTGTTTATTTGACTTTGAAACATTCTGCCTGCATTGACCCATTTGCCTGGACTTGACCACTGTTCTTCTTCACCCTTGTGGGATACCTTGGACTGTGTTAGACTGGTGTTTCCTCCTTGGTCCTTACAGTAGGGGCTGAAAGTTTATTTATTGTGGCACCCATGAGGCACTAGCCATTGAGATCGACTCAACATATACAGTATGAATAGACTATAAAAGGGTCAATACAAGACTGATTACTAACTTTTTCAGATTATTGGTACAGCTCAGAATTCAATAATCAACCCTGCAGCATCAGTTTTTTATGATAAATGAACCTACATTTTTCCTTGATGATTTGCAGAAACCCTTAAGCTTAGATTGTCAACACCTTCACTGTGCAAGTGCAGTGCCACTGACACTCCTACCAAGACACTCCAAGATAGTGACCTCCCTGTGCACATATTTGCAGGCCTGGGTTATTAATGTTATGGAGATATTAAAGGGGTACTGTCATGGGAAAACATGTTTTTTTTAAAACGCATCAGTTAATTGTGCTGCTACTGCTTTGAAATTAATTTTTCAAAAGAGCAAACAGATTTTTTTATATTATAATCTGAAATGGGGTTATACATATTGTCAGTTTCCCAGCTGTCCCCAGTCATGTGACTCTGATCAACTTTAGTCAATCTTTACTGCTGTACTGCAAACACACCCTCCCCCCCAGCAGCCTAACAACAGAACAATGGGAAGGTAACCAGATAGCAGCTCCCTAACACAAGATAACCACTTGCTGGTAGATCTAAAGCTGGCCATAGACACAAAGATCTGATCGAATAATCAAACGTTCGGACGCCCCCATCTCCCGACCTGACACTAACCTTCAGTTGAAATAAATCAGTAAAAGAACACATCAGCCGATGTTCTGCCCCTGACAGCAATAATACCAAAGTTTATGTCTGGTAAAGCTGGTGACAGTCTCCCACTGAAATAGTAAAAACCAACTCCCACTGTGACTGATTCAGTTATATTAAGTAGGAGAAATAACTGCCTACCAGATAGTAACAATTTACATGACTGGGAGCAGCTGGGAAATTGACAAACTGTCTAGCCCCATGTAAGATTTCAAAATTGAATATAAAAAAATCTGTTTGCTCTTTTGAGAAATGGATTTCAGTGCAGAAGTCTACTGGAGTATCACTATTAACTGATACATTTTGAAAACAAACATGTTTTCCCATGACAGTATCCCTTTAAGCTTTCCTGACATTAGGGGGAGATAAAAGGATGGTTCATCTGAGCCTGAATCATTTCAAAATACTGGATTTTGAATATCATTAAAAAGAAGATGGAAACCCCTCTATTATAAGTGGTCACCTCATTTTAACTGCTAATTTAAGAGCTGCATGGATATGGATTTATTTCAAGTTTCGATGATGGCGATCTTATTAACTCTTATTAACTGCTATAATGACTAGGCTTTTGTCAATTTAAAACATAGAAATAACTTATTTGCTGGCAAAGGCTACTTTTACTTGATGGGAAATGTTTATCGTGTTACTGTGTATTGATATTAAAGTACTATAGGTTATGCTTAAACCCACAGTATGATTCCAGAAACGAAAACTGGAAAGGCAAACAAGCTGGAAGTACAACGTCATCTCATACAGAATCATGGGGCTACAGGAAAACAAACAAATCAACCGTTAGTCAATAATTACACCAAACAAGTAATAGCAACATATTGTTGCTTTGTGTTATGTCTGCCAGCCTCTCTTGTGGAACATATCCATTTCATCTATTTTTACCAATGACATTTAGCAGGACAAATCCTTTTCTGCTCTTTGGAAGATTGGGAAGAAATTATTAATTATTAGCTGTTCTTCACCGGAGGACACTGAGTTGTGAAAACTGGAAGAGGTCACACATATGGATGCGACTTATCACAATGCACCATACAATGTGCTGTGTCAGTAGGTTCAAATACATCCCCATTGCTGAAGCAGTAGACTGTGTTTCTCCTATAATTAAAGTGACCTCAAACATGGTTGAGTTCAGGGTTCACTTGCATGTAGCACCTCTGTGCCTGGCATAGGATTTTTAGTGCAAATACAGGACTCACAGTGCAGTGGCCCAGTCTGAAGGCACAACTGATGGTGCATGTTGAACTAAAAGCTATGGGGCAGATTCACTAAGATCCGAAAATTCGCCAGTGTAGGCTTCGCTAGCGTTCGCCGCACTTCACCAGGCGAATTTTCGCCAGCGCTATGCAAATCCACTAAAGAGCGAATTTACGCTCAGGTCGGCGAATGGTAGAGTAGTTGCGCTAGTTTTAGTTCGCTAGGCAGAGTGCTGTTACGCTAGCGAACCTAATTTGCATAAGGTGGGATCTTTAACGTATAATAGAAGTATATGTTACAGCCACTACATTCCACTACACAAGCCCAGGAAATTTTTAATAAATAAAATAAAGTTGTCCTATTGCCCTACATGTGCCCTCTGTATAGTTGTGTTGCCATATGTTAGGAAATGTAGGGGGGAAGAAGGGTAACCCCCCCAAAAAAAATTTTCAGACTATCACCCTCCTATGCTAAAATACGCCAGCGTTTTTTTGGGACTTAGAAAAAAATTTTTTTTCAATCTCCTATCTATTGTATTGAACTTCACCTGGCCTGACCAGGCGAAGTAACGTCTAGCGTAAGTGGTAACGTTGAGGAAAATGTTCATCTTAGTGAATTTGCGGAGTTACGATCCTTCGTCAGTGCGCAACTTCACCTGGCGTAAGAGTGCGAATTAGCGCTAGCGTTAGACGCTTCACGCTTTAGTGAATCTGCCCCTATGAGTTTCCCCTTAGCCTGAATTTCTTTTAGGGGCAAATAAAAAAGGCATAATGTGCCATGTGTTTATCAAAGCAACGGTGTGATATGCAACCCCTGTCAATAACTTTTTGTTCGAGTGAGTGTAGACAATGAAGACTTTGTTCATAAAATGACTGTAATCTATCCGTGCAGCTGATCAGTTTTTGATCCAGAGGCAAAGCCACACACTGTCTGTGGAAATTAGTGTAAGGTGGCAACCGTGACTATTTAAATGCCACGCTGAAGTAAAATGAAAACGGAAAAAAAACATGAATAATGAAGACCAACTGCAAGTGTTTACATAATTTCACTTCCTCATTAATAGTTGAAGTTGAACTTACCCTTTAAGTATTATTAGGCTTTTAGTAATATGATTTTTTAACAACTCCTTACCAGCTGCATAACTTTGAGGACCCAGCCTCCCCCCGCAAATTTTCCAGGACCCCATCCTGCCAGGCAGAAACGCATGAAACCAACAGGAAAAAAAACTTTTTCACATGGCTTGCAGGTCAGCTGCAGCCCACTACAGAGGAAGAAAACCTGCCCCCTATGTGCCTCCGGAGTCTGCTGGTAGGCCACTGCTCTTTCACATCTAATATTTGTATTCCACCACAGAGCAACTCCCACATCCCATGGGAAATCCCAAGTAAAAAAAAAGCATATTAATCTTATTTCTAGGATCTAAGAACCAGTTATCCAGAAAGCTACGAATTACGAGAAGGCCATCTCCCATAGGTGTAGATTCATCAAAGAGTGAAGTTAAGAGTGAAGTTCCCCCATAGTCTCCATTACTATCAAATAATTCAAATATTTTAAAATGATTTCCTTTTTCTCTGCAATATAAAACAGCACCTTGTACCTGATATAATTAATCCTTATTGGAAGTAAAACCAGCCTATTGGATTTAATTAATATTTACATGATTTTCTAGTAGACTTCGGGGCAGATTTACTAAATTCACATGAACGATTCGAAATTCGATTGAATTTTAAAAAAGATTAGAGTTCGAATTTTCGAACATTTTTGAAGGCCACTTCAACCATTTGAAAATTTAGAAAATTAGAATAAAATTCTATTCGAACATTCGTCAGTCAAATTACTTTCCCTTTAAATTTTTATTCGACTGCCTAGTTCGCCAGATTAAACCTAGCGAATTGCTATTAAACCCTATAAGAAGCTCCCATAAGGCTTTTTAAAGTTTTTTAGATCGAATAAAAATTTGGTCGACTGGTTAAAAACGTTTGAATCGTTCGATTTGAGCGATTTAATCGTTGTATCGAATTTTTATTATATCGAATTGCGGTAGAAAACGTCAAATTCGATATTCAAATTTGAAGGTTTCAAATTCGACCACAATTAGATTGGTCAAAGTCAGGGGTAAATTCACCCTCGAATTCGACCAATAGTAAATCTGCCCCTTAGGGTAGTGGCAGTCGGGGAGATTAGTCGCCCAGCGACAAATCTTCTGCTTCGTGTGACTAATCTCCCCAAAATGCCTTCCCGCCGGCAAGAATACGAAATGCCGGCTGGGTGCCATATGAATCGCTTTGGATTTTTGAAGACGTCCGAAGTTTCCTTGTGAAACAACTTCGGAAATTTATGACATCCCGCTGGCAATTCGTATCCTTGCCGGTGGGAGGTAGTTGCCCAAAGTAGAGGAGATTTGTCACTGGGTGACTAATCCCCCAGTCTGCAGCCACCCTTAAGGTATGAAGATCCAAATTAAGGAAAGATCCCTTATCTTCAAAACCCTAGGTCCCAAGCATCCTGGAAAAAAGGTCCTATACCTGTATATGCAAGCAATAGATACAATTAAGTCAATTATTTAAAAAACTCCATGCTCTAAGGCAAGTTAAAACATGATAAACTATAATGGATGTTTTGATGTAGCTGCTATGACTACAGGTATTTACCACTTTAAATTTAGCCCTCTGAAATGAATGTGCTTCGCAGGCTTCGAGGTGCCAAATCCATACCAGCAAATGTTGTCGGTTTCTAAAAGGTAGCTACCTTGTTTGTGTTTAATTAAATAACATGTTTGCCAGAGTTTTTAGTAACTGACATCAAATCTGAAGTAAAACAAGACATTTTATATTTAATGCTTAGAATAATGACTTCAATAAATATGTTAACAAGAAGATATCAACACAAGTAATATACATCAACTTCTTGTGGTTTTACAATAAAACCAGTAGCTAATCAATGTAAAGACTTAACATAGCTTTAACATGAACAGGTTTTATGAATATGCAAAGGAATTTCCTGAATTGGAGATCGGAGATATGTTTACAATGCACTGCTAAAGCGACAGGAAAAGCTTACAGTGAAACATAACAACTTAAAATAACTGTATGATTATTTTTTTATCAGATGTAAAAATGAAAGTAAATTGCAAAGGTGCTCAGGGGAGCACATGTTTAATTTGTAGCTGGGGAGCTGCCAATAGAATGGGTGCTATAACTATCCAGGCAATGTGTTCTCTTTTAACGGGCAAAATGATTACATGCAACAATCTCAGACATGCCAGTCTCATTTTAACTGCTTGGCTCCAAATACAAGGGGAGTCTTTTTATTTTCAACCACATGAACCTGACCACTTGCTATAAGTCCATTTTATGTCTCACTTCTTATTATCATGCAAGCAGTCAAGCCCTTGCACAGCTAAGGGGTCACAATACATTTGTTGTATGTTGTACATGAAAGATCATGTTATGATTTTAACAGGTGGATATATAGTGATTAAAGAACCCACTCTTGTAAATTACAAGCATATTATAAGTTACAGAGGAGTTTCATGACCATGTAAAAAGAACGAGGCTAGAAGTCCAAGTGTTTTTATACAGGTCATGAAACTCATGGAACATATTAATATATATATTTGTCTATTTGGTATTAAGATAAATCATTTTGATGACCTTGCAAACCCCCAACAGTTTTGCCTGTCCAGAAACTTGGGTAGAGTTTATGTGTGTATGTTAAATCAACGACAATGCAAACTAAAATAAATTATCTATGTTGGATTCCTCAACAAAGACAAACATAATGGGGCTCAAACACTGGGCAAATTTGCCCATGGGCAGTTACCTATAGCAACCAATCAGTGATTAGCTTTTTGAAGCCAGCTGCAAGTAGAACAAGGAATGCAGCAATCTGATTGGTTGCTATGGGTAACTGCCCATGGGCAAATTTGCCCAGTGTTGATAAATAACCCCCAATGTCTTTATAGTGAACATTTGGTATAACCAGTCCAGATTTTTCACCTTTACGCTTACAAGAACTTCAATAGTTTCAAGTAATGTTTGGATTTCAGGACCTCAAAGATAACAAATTATCGTAGATAGGGGTGCAGCTGTTGAATCCTTGCCTTTTTCGACAGGCCAATACGCAGAGGACCAGTGCGTGTTTTGAGTGGTGTCAGTCTTCCAATTCCATGAGAAAATGCTCTTTCTGTGGAGAAGTTAAAGCTTATGTTTATACATTATTAAAATGGGACAACATACAGTACATAGTTAAGTGCCATCGTTGTCTTATGCCATAACTCTACACCAATGAAGACTGTTGTTAAAGGGATACTGTTGATTCTACATTATGCGGCACCTAAAAGGTAGAATTACGTATAAATTAACACACAATGCAAATGGCACTGATGGTCTTGCTGTAATGATAATAAGAATGTCTGCCCTGCTTGGCCTATTCAACTGTAATCTACATTGTAGGAAACAAAGCAGTCCATTATAAGAATGTACATGTTTACAGGGAAAAAACAATAAAGGAGAAGGACTCTAACAGGTGAAGTGCATTTATTCTGGGTAGAGGTGTAACCAGCTGTAAGCAAATGGACCTGGCGCCCCAGGCGCCACCACGCTCCCCCGCCCATGCGCAGATTGCCAGAGGGTGGGTAAGTGAGTGACAGAATGGAGGGGAGAAAGTGCTGGTGGGGGGGTCACAGGGACAGAGGGCCGGGATGGGAGAGAACATGGGTTAGGCAGAAGACAGGTACCTGCACAACGCCCCCCTTTGGTTGCACCCTAGACAGGTGCCTCTTCTGCCTACCCCTAGTTCCGGCCCTGGGTGTAACTAACCGATAAGAAAATAAGTCGTATTGTTTTTGAAGTTTTGCATACAGCTCACATTTAAAAAAAGTGAGCCAAAAATTCCACTGACAATTTGCGATTGTCCTAGTTAAAACAGAGTCCACTCAGTCTAATTTTATTTAGTTCAAACATACAGTGTTTAAGGGGCACATTTAATAAAAGTCGAAGTGAAAATTCGAATAAAATTTGTATTTTTAAAATTCGAATTTCGAAGTAATTTTGGGCTACTTCGACTATCTCATAGCCTGAAATTCGATTAGAATTGAAAAAAATTTGAAAATTCGAATTTCAAAGTACTTGCCCTTTAAAAACCCTTCGACTTCGACTATTCGCCACCTTAAAGCTGCAGAATTGCCATTTTAGCCTATGGGGGGCCTCATAGAACCTGTCCAAGAATTCAAAGGGTTTTGTGGAGAATCATTCGAATCCTTCGATCCCAAATGGACCTATTCAATCGAAATAGGTAAATTTTCGATTGAAAAAGCCCTTTAAAAAAAAAACTTCAAGGGACAAATTTAAAAGTTTTTTAACTTCTAAAATTCGGGCGCTAGAAAATCTGCCCTTAAAAGTTAAAACTGATCTTACCTGTCGAAAAATGTTCTTGCCTTTGCTCACATGACACAAAGGCAGGTGCCCATAAAAAAGCCGTAGGTACATCTATTAGCCAAAAAAAATTGATTTTAAAACATTATTCATTGCATACTGCTATAAATCTGCTTCAAACTTTCAACTCATCAATTTGTCACCTTTTCTGTCTCACCTTTTCTGGCTTCTTCCTCTATTCTTCCTCTTACTAATTCAAAATACTTATTTCTCTAAAACTGTGCTGATCCTGATGGATTTTTTTTAGCCTTTATAGTTTTCTGATTTTATTTAGCTAGTAACTGTCAGAAAACCCCAAATGTTTTGAAGTTTTAATTCTTTTAATACGTCATTCAGCAGTTTTTTTTTTTATTGTAATAACTTACATGGCATTTATGATTTTGGAGAAAATTAGTTTATTCATGCTTTTAAAAAACCTCTAAGACCATCAAAATGATAATGTTTATAAACGGGCCTCCCCATCATGGCAACATGTGCCAGAAATTTAGAAGAATGCTGCTAACATTTTTCAAGCAATAACATATGAACGAAAAATTTCAAAAAAAGGGGAAAACAACTTATTTTCTCATTGGGTGAAAATATACAAAAGAGGCATGTTGTGCCCCCACCTTGCATATCATTTAGGATGGAACAAGCCAGGACTGCTGAGGGATGCTAGAACAGGATCCCCTTTCTCCTGCTGTGCTCAGCATAAATATTCAATCAACCATGAGCAGGAGCTCATAGAAACTTGTCAAAATCTGTATAATGTTAGATATGATGAATCCACAGAATTGTACTATGAACAAAGACCAAGCAGGATGTTCCCAAATTAGTTAGCAAAGTAGCTTTGATAATCTAGGGCCAACTTTGACCACGCAGTAGGCAGACTATATGAAATACCCTTTGGGCTAGGTTATATAAAAAATGTTATACAGCTGTACAGGCCTTGTCTAGGGGATAGGGAGAGGTGGTTAAATGCTGAACCCGGTTCAGTACTGATAAATGCCAATTTTTGCATCCACGCAAGAAAATAAATACAGTTATTGACTAAATGTAGTGATGAAATTTTAGTAGGATTTCATGGTTACTCTAGATAAAAGGAAGAATAGGAGTCAGCATTCAGGGAATACAGTGTTGTTAGGTGCACGTCTCAGGCAGCCACTTATACCTGAACTTTAAAGCCTTTATTAGCCAGAGGGCTTTTATGTCAGAACTACACGGATGATTGACGTCCGTTTTTGACGGATGCGATGCTGGGCGAAAAAGCAGATGCGACGAGTGAGATGCGACAGGAACAAGGTAACAGGAAGGTAAAAGGTAAGTAATAGAAAAGTTGGATGGTGTTGCAGGGTTGATCCAACGCGACACGACTGTCAGATGAAAATGCTGGAAGCTACATCTTCATCCGACAGTCGTGTCGCGTCAGATCAACCCTGCAACAACATCCAACTTTTCTATTACTTACCTTTTTTTCCGTCTCATACGTTTTTGCGCACAGCGTCGCATCCGCCGAAAATGGATGTCAATTGTCCGTGTAGTTCTGCCCTTAGTCAGATAGAAATACAGCAATGTTTCAGGCCAGCAAGAGCCTTTCCTCAAGCTTTTCTTTCCTCTCCTTTGAGGAAAGGCTGTTGCTGGTCTGAAACATTGCTGTATTTCTGTCTGGCTAAAAGCCCTTTTGCTAATAAAGGCTTTTTAAGAAAAATTCTTCATCGTATGGTGCTGTCTATTTGCCTATACTGGCTTTACTCTAGATAAAAGAAAATTCAGAAAACAAACAATATCTAATGATATTATTGAATAGCCTGGAGGAAAAAAAATATGGAAATGTATATATTTATGTAAATACCTTCAATTACTTTAAGTGACTCCTCTTCAGCTGAACTTGTAGACCAATTTGGGCAAGGTAACTCCTGTCCCTGTGGCTGATTCAGACCTTTAGAATCATGCTCTTTCTTTGAGAAAACTTGACCATGTGAACCAACTGTATTGGAGTTGTACTTTGTGCTTTTTATTTCAGATGTCTTGGGGAAAGCACAATTGCTGTATTCCAATTTAAGTTTTATCTCAGTTTTACAAGAATGTTCTTGTTGTTCACTAATTTTATGAAATAATGACAGCTCTTCCAGTACCAAATCAAACTGAGCTTTCAGTTCAAATTTCTCGTTCCATTTTTCAAACGAGGAAAACAAAACACTATCGTCACTTGTAGTTTCTTCAGTAATATTCTCTGAATCCTGCAGACAATATGTGCCATCCTGTGAGCTTGACTCTGCCAGTAATTTGTTATACTGAACATCGCACAATTTGTATTTTTCATGGACACGTTCTTTCACAAAGTCTGGAGTTGATTTATAAATGGACACATCTTTTTCCCTATTGTCTGAAACTGAATAAGAAAGCTTGCTTGAATTTGCCTTCAAATGGTCAGTTTCATATAGTGATATTTCATGCAATTTTCCAATGTTGTCATTTAACAGTGGTGTTTTCTTGATTTCTGTGACCAAATGTACAGCGGTTTCTTCATTGAAAACCTCCCCTGGCACATCCAAGCCTTCTGTATTGGATATATTAATCCCTTTAGTATAATTAAGCGACTTTTGTTCAAAAGGCTTTAACCCAATTGCTGAAGACATTCTCTCAGTTTGATCAAGGTTATTTCTGTATTTTAAATTTATATTATTACTGTAGGGAAAATAATCTGTTAGCCTGAGATTATTATTTAAAGATTCATTAAACTCTATTGAGTTTGGGATCATATGCTCATCAAAAATGTTTTGTTTTAAATCTCCTCTATTGTCAATTTCTAAAACATCTGGGGCCTGTGTCCTAATTGTTGTCCTATAAATGATATCAGCATTGCAAGCACTTGAGCTTGATATTTCTGTGCAAGATGAAGAAGCCTCTTCTATTTCTTCAAGTGTTATGCCCAAGTTTTTAAATGGGTATTTCAGACATTGCTGAATATTTTCTGGGAAAAAGCCTACTTCAGATGTACTCTGAAAGTTTCTCCTTAATGACCAGACATTTGTAGTGTTTCTGTGTAATGAAAGAGCGAGATTTGTGTACACACAAATGTCAGAAGCAAAATGTGGCTTCTCTAGTTGTCTAGCGTTATTGAGCTGTACTGAAAAGGTTTTATCTGTTGAAAGAAATGACTCAACGCTACTCTCAAAGAGACAGAAGAGAAAGGATTTTATATCAGTGTCCAGCAACGTGAAATCGTTTTTTTGCAGATCATTGCATTTTGGATAATATTTCCGTATACTTGAGAAAGTGTTCCTTATGCTGTCATGGTTGCAGTTTTCATTGGTCACGAAGGAAATGCTTTCTTTGTTTTTCGTGCCACTCTTTTTTATATAATCGATGCACTTAAGTATTACGTCAGGGGTTACAATATCCTTTTGTACTAACAGCTCAATAACTTTACCATCTTCCCTGTAACTGATACACTTAGCTGAAGAATCTTGATATCTGCATTGTTCTTCTCCATGAAAATAGTAATGAGCAGCGTCATAAACAAAATATCTAGTGATATTCCTTGATTTATCAGTGGTTGCAAATGGCAATAATGTTGACTGTGTTGCTGCTGAATCATTATGACCAATGGCTGTAATGAGACACATTTTAGAAGCTTGACTGTTTTCATTAAACGTTTGTTGAATTCTAGAGGTAGTCGCTGAGATAACTACAGAATTTTCTTTATAGAATGCATTCTTGATAGGCCAGAAACTCTTTGAACTATGTAATGAACCACCCACATCCTCGTCCTGGTATGCTGAAATCAAGGGAAAGCATCCAGCTCTGTTATCTGGACTTTTAAAACAAGCCCTCTTTTCATTTCTTCCATAATTTCTCACTCTATGCATCAGATTGCAGCCTTTCCTAGTCCTTGAGACATTAATATCTCTGCAGATACACAGATGGATCTTTGCTGTCTTCTGTCTGCATTCTGATATGTTTATAGGTAACTTTCTTTTAAGGTTGCTCATATTCTGTATTCCAGAAGATATATAGTGGTTATCATTGTGCTTGGATTCACATTCATTTGCAAAACGTGAGCAGAGATTTGATCCTATATTACTAGCTGTTCTCTCAGTTGGGGTGTATCCTTGTGCATTTTCATTTCCCTTGTTATTAACGTATGTGTCATGAATATGTTTGGGTGGCAAATTAAACAGTTTCAGTGTATGCTCTGTGTTTATATTGAAGTAAGTTGATGACAATTTGACTTTTGAACATTTGTCATTTTGCTCCAAAGTGTCAGGTTTTAAGATGAACCATTGATCAATGGACACACTGGTGGATCTAAATTGCGATTTCAAATAAATATCTTTGTTCAATGCCTGAAAATATTTTGGGTCACTACAACAGGAATCTGTGTTTCGATCCATTTGGAGTAGGTTGACTATAACAGATTCATAATCACAGTCATCATGGCACAGGGCATCGTTTGTAGCTGCACTGCCACGTTCTGATGTCAAATGCAGTGGAAGAGAATGTATTATGCTTCTGTGCAAATTTTCTAAATGGCATATTTTGCCCTTGTGCTGTAATTTGAACTTACTACAAGACTGTTCTTTCCTGCTAAGCACATCCGTAAAATTATACAGGTACTCTGGAAAAGATGTATTTAATGGAACTTTCTTAAACTCTTCTTTTTGAATGAAAGTACCTTGCCTGATGTTATATGCAGAGTTCATGTCTTTTCTGTGCATAAATGTTTCAAGCTAAAATACAACACAGGCTTGTTCTCCTACTTGTTTTTTTTTTTTTATGAAGTTGACTTTTGGTTCTAGGCAGTTGTGGCTTTCAAATTCAGTTATGGTTCAACAGATACCTAAAACAATAAAAAAATTAAAAAAAAACCAATAGATTGTAACAATGATTGAACATATAAAATAAAAATATAAATGTGGTTAATTCATGATTAAATGAGAAGGGAAGTCACAATCACTTGGGGATACTAAAAGTCAGGCACCTCCAAGTGATTGTAATCACTCGGTTTCAAGAGATTTCAAGATGCCTGCACCCCTTGGCCCCCCACTGCGTTCACCTGAACCACCCTGAACTTACAGAAGATGTAAGAACATTATGGTGAATATGAAAATTGTGTCTGTGTTTTCTATTTGTTCCCATTTTTTACATTAAAGAGGTTGGTCACCTTGCAAACACTTTTTCAGTTCAGTTCCTGAAATAAAGAATATTTTTTAAAATGTTTTCTATTGTTTTTTAACCTACTCGTGTCACTAAATAGCAGCTCTGGGGCATCAATGACTTTGTAAACTTTTCAAACTTGACATGCTTTTCTTATCTTTGTCCCTAATTAAAGTCAGATGTTATAAATTATAATACAAATATCATTCCAAACATGCTGCTGAGAAATGTTTCAACTAATGTATCATTATACCAATGCAGAGTCTGCACCTGGATTACTGAAATGCTAGGCAAAAGCAAAAGCATCAGAGGTTGTAAATTATGAATGAAAAGCAGCTAAAGTTTTTATTTCTGATGTACTGTCTGAAACCAAATGACAATGTTAAGAAGGTGAAAAACACCTTTAAAGAGGTTGCTCAACCTTCAAAAACAGTTCAGTGTAAAAATAAAAACTGTTTGTGCAGAATGAAAGATGTTTCTAATATAGTTAGTTAGCCCAAAATGTAATGTATAAAGGCTGGACTGAGCGGATGTCTAACATAATAGCCAGAACACTACTTCATGCTTTGCAGCTAACTCTGAATTAGTCAGCAACTTGAAGGGAGTATTGGACATAATGTTCAGTGAGTTTGCAATTGATCCTTAGCATTCAGCTCAGATTCAAAAGCAACAGTTATGTCCCCTGTGGCCTCCCCTCAAGTCACTGATTGGTTACTGCCTAGTAACCAATCAGTGGAAACCAAGAAAGCTGCAAAGCAGGAAGTTGTGTTTTGGCTATTATGTTTCACACCCAGTCACTCCAGCCTTTATACATTACATTTTTGGCTAACTAGCTATCTTGAAAATATTGTTTATTTTGCACAACCTACCTATTTACCCTGTTGTTATTGTTACACTGAACAATTCCTTTAAATGGAAAATCATCCAGCTATGAGTAAGATCAAAGGCTGTCAGGGATTCTGTGAGTTGTAGCAGAACAAGTGCTATGGCACTTGGAAAACTTTGTGCGCCGCTGCCGTCCAGCAGAAAAAAGCAAAATTATTTCATCACTGTGTCTGCCTTCTAATGATATGATTGCACATTTCTGAAAATACCAGTGGAAAGCCTATTTGCTAATCAAAGCTAAATGTGCAGGAGTTAGTATGGATTACTGCACTGCTGAAAATGTGGCTTCTATTAGTAAATGAACTCTCTGACTTGCACCATAAAAACCGGGAGCTAGAATCCATGTGGACCCTAAAATTGCAATGGACGCACAATGAATGGGGTTGTTCACCTTAGAGTTAACTTTTAGTATGATGTAGAAAGGGATATTCTAAGACAATTTGCAATTAGTTCTGAATCTTTATTGGTTGCTGGTGTCCAAATTCCCCTAGCAACCATTCACTGATTTGAATATGAATAGAAGAGGCCTGAATAGAAAGATGAGTAATAAAAAATGAGCAATAATATAACATTTGTAGCTTTACAGAGCATTTGCTTTTAGCAAATGAAAACTGGACAGAATCATAAGAAAACAGCAAATCATTGAAAAACTATAAAAAAATAAATCATGAAGACCAATTAAAGAGTTGCTTAGCATTGACAGCATTTGATAACATATTAAAAGTTAACTGGTGAACCACCCCTTTAAGAAAAAATCAAACACCCATTTGCATTCACTCATTTTCCAGGATTTTCCTTTTTTTTTTTTTACAGTCCCTTCACATTCTAACGTATTTTAAAGGAGCGTTTTCGTGG
>CM044439.1:157035356-157076780 GCA_024363595.1 Xenopus borealis
ATCAACTGTGTGCCAACACCTGACGAAGGGGCCAGCCCCCAAAATGTTGTGTATCATGTGACACAAGTAAACACTAAGGGGTTGATTTAGTAAGGGTGGAAGTGAAAATTGAATAAAATTCAAATTTTTAAAATTCGAATTTCGAAATAATTTTGGGCTACTTCGACTATCGAAGAACCCAAAAAATTCGAAAATTAGAATTTCAAATTTTGAAGTACTGGTCCTATAAAAATCCTTTGACTTCGACTATTCGGCAGCTTAAACCTGCCAAATTGCCATTTTAGCTTATGGGGGACCTCACAGAACTTGTCCTGAAATTTTTTCTAAGTTCTGAAAAATCGAAGGACTGAAATCGTTCAAATTATTTTTTTATTCAATCGAAAATGGACCTATTCGATCGAAATAGGTCCATTTACATTCTTAAAAGTCCTTTAAAAATACTTTGAGGGTCGAATTTCGAAGTTTTGTCACTTCGAAAATTCAACCCTTAGTAAATCTGCCCTTTGGCATCTACTCCTGTATGCCAGTTCCTCATTCATGTGTTTCCTGTCAACTGTCTATGCCCCGTCAACAGGCCTGGACTGAGAGTAAAAATAGGCCCTACCATTTCAGGTACACAGAGGCCCAATCAGCCCCCCACCAGCACACTAAATACTACATTTCTATGGCACGTTATAGCAGCCCTTCTAGCATTTGCCAGAACCCACAGATTGCTAGTCCGGGCCTACAGACCAAATTTGGGCATGCCAGCATCAAATTTTGTGTGTGCTGGGTAATATTTAAGTGCACCAATGTCAAAGTTTGGTGCCTCCATGTCAAATTTGATGCGTCCGTGTCAAATTTGGTGCGTCGGTGTCAGATGCGTCCCAGTTCAGGTATGTCCGTAGCCCAGTAGTGGGCCGCAGCCTGGCCATTTGGGACCATTGTTCTAATGCATGTTAGTTGGAGGATTTTAAGTCGGTTGCCCACATATTACATCATACTTTTGACCCATTTTCATGGCAGAACCCCTGTTTATACACTGTGCATGTTAGTTTTCTCACATTTTAGTCTTTTTTATACAGTTTAAATTATTTTTTTTACAGGAACCCCCTGATTTTACCTACCCCCATTTTATGTTTTCACATATTTTACAGAGATTTTTCCCATTCCCCCCGGAACATATAAAAGTGAGGTTTGACTGTAGCAAGGTGAAAGTGTGTCTGTATTGCTCACCCTGAGTGTGTTGTGGATGCAGCTTAGCAGCCCCCATTTTACACTGGAATCCCGTGAGAAAACACTGCATTGTGGGTATAAATTATAGTGATTTATGTACATATATTTATCACTTGTGTTATACTAAAAGACCTACAGTCCTTTCCCTGTTCATTGGCCTTTCCTCAGCAGGGTTTTCTCACAGGATTTGCCGGTTTATTTCATTCTTGTCTCTTCTGCCTCAGAGGCATTCTACATTGACAGATTTTCCTCACAGTCACTACCTTCCTTCCCTAATAGATTCTAGTCAGGCTCCCAGTGATTTTGCCCCTCATAATATCACTGTGAATGTATATTATCTTTATGGATATAAAGTACTGGGTGAATTTTCATTAAGGCTACAATGAGAGAAAAACACCTGCTTCATTGTCTGTGTGGAGGACAGTATATCTTCCCTCACAGCAAGCTCTTGTATCATGCCCACACAACTCCTTGCTGCTGGTTTACTCATCAACCTTTAAGTCCCGGTATAGCTGAAAGCCGATTGGCTGGAGAGTAGACTTTGACTCGCCCACCAGCCAATCTAATTGTGAAGAGGCGGTGCTTTGGATTTCAGTTTTGAGGGCTGAAACAGCTGTGTGCAGAAAAGATGTCAGAGAGTTCTGGACTGAAGGAGTGAATGGAATAAGTCCTGTATGATTAATATGACAAAATCATTTAAGCATAAAATAAACCCAATAGGCTGGTTTTGCTTCCAATAAGGATTCATTATATCTTATCTGGGATCAAGTAAAAGCTACTGTTTTATTATTACAGAGAAAAAGGGAATTTGTTTTAACATTTCCAATTAGTTTATTAAAGTGGTGTCTTTGGGAGAGGCTTCCCGGATAACGGTTTCCGATAACAGATTCCATAAATGTACAGAGAAAAATTCTTCTTTAAATAATGTATATTCTTAAAATAGACCAAATGGGAGAGGGCTTTTCCCTAATTGGGCTCTTTCTGTATAAAACATCATCAAATCAGAGTATTGAAGTGTAATTGTGCACTGAAATTCATTTAGGGGTAGATTTATTAAAGGGTTCTTCACCTTTAAATTATGATGTTGAGAGGGATATTCGGAGACAATTTGCAATTGGTTTTCATTTTTCATTATTTGCGATTTTTGAGTCATTTAGCTTTTTATTCAGCAGCTCTTCAGTTTGCAATCCAAGCAGTCTAGTTGCTAGTGGCTACATTACCCTAGCAGCCATGCATTGATTTGAAATAGAATATGTTAAATGAATAGGGGAGGGTCTGAATACAAAAAAGATTAATAAAAAGTAACAATAAAAATACGTTTGTAGCCTAACAGAGCATTTGTTTTTAGATGGGGTCAGAGAAAAGCTGGAAAGTGTCAGAAGAAAAAGGCAACTAATTAAAAAACTATAACAAATAAATAATGAAGACCAATTGAAAAGTTGCGTAGATTTTTCCATTCTATGACATACTAAAAGTTAATGTAAAGGTGAACCACCCCTTTCAGGGTAGAATAGTAATTTCGAA
The DNA here is from genome assembly GCA_024363595.1 of Xenopus borealis. Lineage (NCBI taxonomy): Eukaryota > Metazoa > Chordata > Amphibia > Anura > Pipidae > Xenopus > Xenopus borealis. The sequence goes on from CM044439.1 coordinate 157,038,096, forward strand.
GTAGAATTTTTTTGGTGTCAAGATTCACACATTCCCCCAATTCGAAATTCGATAAATACATTTGATAAATAACCCCCAAGTTGCTCATTTTATGAAAGTGATTAGATAGAAATAATTCTACATTTCTGAAATCTTTGTAATCCATTGTTATTAGTTAATTGCATTAGACTTTAGGGGTTCGTTTACTAAAGTGCGGTAAAAATTTGAGCACAAAATATAGACTAATTTAACTCTGAATATGTTTTCGCAAGTTTATTAACCTGGGGTAAATATAAATTTGCGAATATTCTTGCGCAAGAATAAGTGTTTGTCAGTCATTGCATTCACTGAAAATTACGCTACGTACACATTAATGTCTGGTTTACTACACAGCGAAATGTGTGAAAGACAAAATGAACGCCAGAATATTCGCAATATTTTAACGCCATATATATATATATATAGTGGCATTAACTTATTTTTTAGCCAGAAATTTCTCAATGGGAGTTTAATTCTCATTAAACTGTACATTTAAATTATACAAAGAGATAACTGGTATGATTTCTTGTTCATATGATTCTATTGGCAGAAGGGTGTGTGAGTGGATGGATGAAGTATGGGTTTATATGATAAATACATGTTTGATTGGTGTCACTCTGGTAATGTTGTTGGATGGTATAATCATTAGTCAATAAAGTTTATGAGTTTTGAAGATGTATTTCTGGCCATAGTCAAAATTGCCATAATTAACGCCATTATTAACGCCATAAAACAAGACTATTTTCTAGAATAAATATTTTTATATAAATAACGGCATTTGTCGCCAGAAAATTGGCAACCGGCTAAAATTACCGCTAATGTAAGTTGGTTCGCTAATGCTGTTACCGCAAGAGATCGCAATGACTTCTGGGTGCATTGCTGTTTAGTAAACTTAGTCGCTGCGAATATTCTGTCAGAAAAAGATTCTCAGAGATAACATGCGTAAAACTTAAAGTCAAATTTATCGCACTTTAGTAAATGGACCCCTTAGTGCTAAGGAGTTTTGACATTATTAGGGGGCAAATTTCCTAAGGTTCAGACGGTAAATTCGAATCCGAATTTTCGAGGGGGTTTTTTGCTCAAAACTCACAATTTTAGAATTTCCACTCATCCACCCTACCCTGGAAGTTACTTGAATTCAATAGGTTGCCACCTAAAACCTGATGTGTTCAAATAGAAGTCACTAGCAGAGGTGACCCAATTGAAAAAGTTAAAGGAACAGTTCAGTGTAAAAATAAAAACTGGGTAAATAGATAGGCTGCACAAAATAAAAAATGTTTCTAATATAGTTAGTTAGCCAAAAATGTAATGTATAAAGGCTGGAGTGACTGGATGTCTAACATAAGAGAACACAACACAACATCCTGCTTTTCAGCTCTCTAACTCTGAGTTAATCAGCGACTTGTAGGATGGCTCACATGGGACATAACTGTTCAGTGAGTTTGCAATTGATCCTCAGCATTCAGCTCACATTCAAAAGCAATAGTTATGTCCCATGTGCCCCCCGCTCAAGTCTCTGATTGGATACTAAAAGGGGGCTTGCTAATACTTTCACATATTCACACTCTTATTTATATTCACATTTACACTTGCACACACTATACACATTGCTTTAAATGTGCACTTTTACACATAGCTTTACTTAGCCTTCACTTTCTTCATTATTTCATTGTTTCTTTAAAAATGGGCGTTGGTTTGGGCAATCTCTCTCTCTTAAAAGCCACTAGTGAGTGGCGGGGGAGGATTTAGCCCTCAGACAAACCAAGGCTCAGGACACATCTACTTCTATGTTACTATGCAGAGGGGTACTAAACCTTTTTTACTATTACCAGAGGTAAACAAGTTAGGGACCACCGTATGGGGTTTACCTTGACGTGGTATGGTGGCTTATCAACTTTATGATCATAACTTTGTAACTAAAAACCCTGATTTTTGTAAACATATGCACTTGCATTTAGACTGAATTACTCAAACAGGGAATCAGAGAATGTGCACTGATTAAATGGCCAAGTCAGCAGCACTTCCATTTTACTTGTATACTTTACTTAGCCCTAGGCGTGCATCCACAACCCCCCTTTTTGTATCTGATTGGATACTGCCTGGTAACCAATCAGTGGAAAGCAAGAGAGCTGAAAAGCAGGAAGTAGTGTTCTGTTATGTTAGACATCCAGTCCCTCCAGCCACAGTACATTAATTTTTGCCAGACTAACTATATTAGAAACATTTTTTATTTTGCATGGCCTATCTATTTAACCAGTTTTTATTTATTTACACTGAACTGTTCCTTTAATAGCCTTCCTGACATTCAATTTTTTTTTGGATGAAAACTTAATTGGAATTGCATTGAAATTTCTATTTGAGTCTTCGGTTCGAATTTTAGACATTCAAGTTATTACTTTAATAGGATACCATTCGAGTTCCCGAGGTCCTTCGAGTTCATTTGAGATTAAAAAAAAACTAACATTGAACCTTTGCTAAATCAGCCCCTAAGATTTGATAGATTGATTGAATAGATTTGATTGTCTTTAAATGTAAAATTAATTAATAAAAAAAAAATTGTAGATAATACATTTTTTTAAAAATTAAACATTCTTGCAATCGTTTTAATGATGTAGTGTTTCAGCTGAGTTTGTCCATCCTTTCACAGAGTTAAAGTGCCCTTTCCGAGTTTTACCCATTTAAATCATCTCTCCGTTGGAGTTTGACATTCCTGGATTATTGTAAGTGGCAAAGTAATTTGTTTTTGTTTCACGGAAGAACCCCAGGGATCAGGATCCATTATAGATAGTTTCATGAGAAAGAAATGTGTATCTCTAAAATGGAAATTAGACAGAATGCATGCAGAAGCACACGCTGTGTATGCAATGAATCTTAACCTCGTAGTGCAGGGCTGTCTGGAGTCACAGTAGTGATCGGTGTGCCATTACTATCACAGATATTGTCTAATTATTAATGTAAACTAGCAATATAGGTAACTGTAGCTCACTTTTTCAAATGTAGTTTTGTACACTTGATAAAGGGCCTGTGAGGACTCACCCTGGTGGTCTAGTGGGCCGGCGGGGACACCACCTCACTCTTGGCGGGGACGCCCGCCGCAGTGATTCTCTCCCACCGACCTTCCTCTATGGTGCACACTTCCTGGTTTTATGCCCTATGATGCCGGCGTCCTGATGTCATCGTGCATTGGTGCCAAATTCAAATAGGTATTTAAAGGGACTTTGTAATTTTATCTTTACTCATGTAGGTTCTACTTTGTCAGTTTCCTGGGTGCGATTTTGTCTGTTCTGATTCCTTTTTTTGACCCCTGCCTGTCTGACTAATCTTCTGTGATCCTGACCCCTGCATGGATCTGTGCCTGTTCGACTCTTCTTGATTGACCTCCCAGCTTTGACCTCTGCCTGTTTGACTCCATTTGTATTCTGCCTGCACCGACCCGGCCTGTTTTTGACTACGCTTCTGTCCGTTCCCTGAACTTCTGCTCATAAAGACTTAGCTAATGATCATGCCCCTCTACTCGTCCAGAACCTTTAGCTTTGTTCCTCTCTTTAAGACCTGGCGGCATCTGATTAGCCGAGGGCTCCTCCTGAGGGGAAAGGCGGCTGTTGTAGGCGGAAGCAAGAACTGAGAACAGGGAGCCTAGCACTGGTTCTGGATTTTGGGTGCCGGTTCGTGACAGGGCCTAGCCGGAAACATGTCGCGTGGTGCAACTTTTCACCAATAAAAGCACTTTGCAGTCATAGTAACTGCTTTGGATTGGTCCTGCTTCCTACAACTTTAATTGAATGTAATTATTAATGTACTGGCCAGAAGCCTACTTTGTCTACAAGCTATGCAAATGAAGAAACCCACCACAATTACCAAAGTTTTTAAATTGTAATATATATAAAAAAAGATAAGAAGGATAAAAACTGACTTCCACTTGAGTTGAATAGTGGCAGGTCTCTCTGTTCTCTGTGTTTCGGAGCACAGAAACTCACAGCTGCTCCTGAATACAGTGCCACGTGCATTTGGCAGCACTGTATACATGAGGAGGGGATTGCATGTTGCATGTTGATATACACCCATTTTCATGTGCACAAGTACTGGCGTGTGTGGATCAGTCACTGTTCAAGGTAGATAGACATCTATAAAAAAATTCAAGAACATAAATAGAACACAACATAAACAGTTCACCCGAGAATTTACCGAACTGGAGATCTACCATCACACACATATTCAAGACTGATTTGTTTATTTTAAGGCTAATTGGGCACCGACATATGTCATCATGATACTGTATGTGCAGTTCTGGCACAATGAAGAATGAGGCAACCCAGAAGTGAAGTAACACTGCTCTGGGTCCTCCTGCAAAATATCTTCAGAGGTGTCTGCCACACAGTAGCTCCTTCCCCTCAGACTTATGTTCATCCTCTTTTATCCACTTACGCCAGGTAAGGAAAGACAGTAGTGATGGGGTGTTTTGCATCACCAAATTTTTCGCGGATTTCTCAGGAAATTCAAGAAATGGAGAAAAATGATGGGCCAATTTATCCGGCTGGGGCGAATTCGCTGTGAATACCCACGATTCACCTGGTGAAAATTTGCTGGCATCTTGTTTTGGATGCGGGCATCCATTTTTTGACTCTGGCATGAAAAAAAAATGGATGCCCGCATCCAAAAACAGACACCCGTGTCCAAAAAGAGATGCCAGTGAATTTTCACCAGGCAAATTTTCTCCTGATATTTCGCTAATTAATTCGCCAGTGGCGAATCGCAGGAATTCACAGCAAATTTGTCCCAGGCGAATAAATTCACCCATCACTAAAAGCTGCTGTCTATAGAGCAGTGATCCCCAACCAGTAGCTTGCGAGCAACATGCTGCTCTCCAACCCCTTGGATGTTGCTCCCAGTTACCTCAAAGCAGGACCTTATTTTTGAATTCCAGGCTTGTAGGCAAATTTTGGTTGTATAAAAACCAGGTGCACTGCCAAACACAGCCTCAATCCACATAGGGGCTACCAAATGGCCATTAACAGCACTTATTTGCTAGTGTTGCTCCCCAACATCTATTACTTCTGAGTGTTGCTCACTGGTTGAAAAGGTTGGGGATCCCTGCTATAGAGGAACCCGAAACCCCAGGCCCCTCTGCAAGCACAGGGTCAGCTTCCTCTATAGCAGGGGTGCCCACGACGTCGATCGCGGTCTACCAGTCGACCGGCGTCCTTTTATCTGGTAGACCTCGACCTGCCGACATCTTCACTGGCACTTCCTGGTTGTGACGTCGGAAGTCTCGCGAGACGAGACTTAAGACGCGCAACCAGGCGGCAGCAGTGACTGAAAGAGGAGAAAAGAGCACCTGTAGGCAGAGCGCAAGAGTTTTGAGCAGCATGGGTTCGAGGCTGAAGGTAGGGCTAAGCACCTGGGACACAAAAGGGAGGTCTGAGAACTAGAAACATGGACACAGAAGGAGGACTAACAGCAGCAAGTAGGGCGCAGAAAGAGGGCTGACAGCAACAGTGACACAGAAGGAGGGCTGAATGCAACAAACAGGGACACAGAAGGAGGGCTGAATGCAACAAAGAGGGGTACAGAAGGAGGGCTGAATGCAACAAAGAGGGGTACAGAAGGAGGGCTGACAGCAACAAACAGGGACACAGAAGGGGGGCTGAATGCAACAAACAGGGACACAAAAGGAGGGCTGATAGCAACAAACAGGGACACAGAAGGGGGGCTGAATGCAACAAACAGGGACACAGAAGGGGGGCTGATGGCTACACACACTGAGGGAAAGGGAGGGCTGAGCAGCAAACATGGAGGGAAAGGGAGTGTGTTTAAACTTTAATAACCAGGCAAATTTTGTAAAATGAATATGGTAATTAGGAGGTGTGGTCAAAATGGGCGTGGTCAAAAATTGTGTTACCGCAGTAGATCTCCTGATGGGGGCCAGGGGTCGAGTAGATCCCAGTGTATAAAAGTCTGGGCACCCCTGCTCTATAGTTATACCATTGCAACCCAGCCTAGGCATAAACTCCCCCCCTCTCATATGGGGCACACATTCCCTACTACCAGTCTTCTGAAGGAAACTTGGAGTTTCAAGTTTTATGGAGGTTCATTAGGGAAGGTTCATTCAGGCCAGAGACAAAGCAATGATTGAAACTGGAAAATGTATTATCACAAGGGATTATGGAACATGGAAAACATTAGGTAAATGCATCTCTAGAGGTTCATGGAAACTAGATGTAAAATTTCTAGAATAGTGAAAGGACCAATAAACATTTACCAAGTTTTGGAGAATGCACATTAATGTTCCTAATGGGCTGTCATAATTTGTTGCTAACAGTGGGAAACGGGCTTCGGTGAGATGGAAAGTTTTAACAGATACTTGCCAGCAGATGACAATATAAGTATGATTGTCGGTGTCAGGAAGGACATCATAAAAAAAAGAGAAAGTCCTTGGGGAAAGATTCTGGATGTAGATCATGCACACAAAGAAAATGAGATGTGACTTATTACAAACAAATTCTTCCAATGAAGGTCAGACCAATCACTTCGAGAGACACGTAAGGGAAACTGTTCCAAGGCTTGAACGACTTATTCATCAGTTTCATTAGACTGAGGATGATAGATTGATAGACAGAAAACTTAAAGGGCACCTGTCACCCAGACCTGTATAATAAAAGTCATTTTAAACACACCCATAACTTTTATAAACTTGTATAAAAGTCTCAGCTGTCAACCATATAGTTTTGGCCCCTCCTCTATGCTGAAGAAATTACTTTCACTTTCCATTCAGCACTTGCTAGATGTCACTGCACTTCCCACACTCATCTTTCCTCCTCACCATCTAATTGTGTAACCAGTGCATGGGCATGGACATCAGGAGCCCCATTCTGGTGCATAAACAAGATTTTGGCATGATGCAAAGATTGCCTTAATAACAGTATTCACAAAATGGCTGCTGCCTGATTGCTGTGATTGTGAATTCCAAGACTAAAAGAAACAAAATTTAAATAATTTATTTAGTGTATGTAAAAAAATTTTTTTGCTTGACTAAAACAAAAAAATAAGATTTGGGACGATTTATTTGGGTGACAGGTCCCCTTTAAGCTTAAAGGGATACTGTCATGGAAAAAAAATGTTTTTTTTCAAAATGCATCAGTTAATAGCGCTGCTCCAACAAAATTCTGTATTGAAATCCATTTCTCAAAAGAGAAAACAGATGCTTTTATATTTCATTTTGAAATCTGACATGGGGCTATACATATTGTCAATTTCCCAGCTGCCCCAAGTTATGTGACTTGTGCTCTCATAAACTTCAATCGCTCTTTACTGCTGTACTGAAAGTTGGAGTGATATCACCCCCTCCCTTTCCCTCACCCAGCAGCCTAACAACAGATCAATGGGAAGGTAACCAGATAACAGCTCCCTAACACAAGATAACAGCTGCCTGGTAGATCTAAGAACAGCACTCACTCGTAAAAAACCCATGTCCCACTGCGTTCCATTCAGTTACATTGAGAAGGAAAAACAACAGCCTGCCAGAAAGCAGTTCCCTCCCAAAGTGCTGGCACAAGTCACATGACCAGCAGGGAAACTGACAATATATCTAGCCCCATGTCAGATTTCAAAACTGAATATAAAAAAATCTGTTTGCTCTTTTGAGAAATGGATTTCAGTGCAGAAGTCTACTGAGCAGCACTATTAACTGATGTGTTGTGAAAAAAACATGTTTTCCCATGACAGTATTCCTTTTAAATGAAAACGTTTGGCTTGCTGTGGTTGATTTAAAATTGCCTTGCAGCTTAAATAACACACCTTAGGGCAAGTCCAGATGAGAAGATTCGGGGAGATCAGCCTGCTAGTGGGTGCAAGATAGCAGCAAGCCATTCAGGGAGATTTGTTGCCTCAAAGACGTGGTGATTTGTCGCCAGGCGACTGATCTTCCCAAATCTTCTCGTCTGGACTTGACCTTAGTGCTAGAGTTTCCTGACTTTAGTGAACATTCTCTTCCTCCCTGCGATTTGTGCCTCCCATTGTATTTTGAAAAAGACAGAGCTCAGGGTGACGAGAGAAACCCTATAGGGGACAGAATCTGATAGCTGCCTCGAAGACAAGATAAATGGAAACAAGGTTATTTTTTATGTATAGATTACAACAGTGTTTCACAGATTGTGAGGTTGGCCCACCAGGGGGTTGAAAACAGTTGATGGTAGGCAGGAATGTGCAGTTAAAGCTGCTAATCTGGATTTATAACTATTGCTAGTCGTGATGGGCGAATCTCCCGCGATTCGCTTAGCCGAAAAATTCGCGAAACGAGTCGCGGGACTCTTTTGACGCGCGTCAACTTTGACGCGCGTCGAGTCATTTACGACGCGTTGCGTAATTTTCAGCGCGTCGCGTCAAAAATGACGCGCAACTCGTTTTTTGGCGAAATTTCGCTGGTGACTCGCGAATTTATTCGCCGGCGGCGAATCGCGGGAATTCGCCGCGAATTCGGCCCTGGCAAATAAATTCGCCCATCACTAATTGCTAGTTGCCTGCTACTAGAATCCTTTGTATGATGAGTAACTTAGTATTTGCAAAATGGTCTGATCTGATGGACATTAAGGGGACTATTGCCTAAAACTTGAATTTATCTCTTAATTTATTAAACCAAGCTCAACCATCTCCCATCCAATAACGAATAAATAGAAAAATTGGGTCAGGGAAAAAGCTCGATAAAATCAAGCGAAAACGCAAGTTGTATGATTTCTTCAGACTTTACTCCACAATGTCTTGCTTTTTAATTTCTGATTATAGTGCTAAACCCAGCTTAGACCATAAAGATCTTCAAATTGGCATATGGGCATCTGCCATTGACTCATACATGACCTTGATAGGTTTGAGATGCATGGTTTTTGGATTCTGTCTCAATTCTGACACAAATTTGAGCTTTTTCCCCAAAAAGACCAAAAAAAAAATCTTTTTAGTAAAGAACTGCCTTAATGTTGAATCTTTTAGTGATAACTTGAATGTGAGAGTCAAGAATGTAAGATTATTCTTGGACAACGCCACAGCTGTAGAAGAATATGTAACAGGCATTTCCTTTAAGGAAATTATGGGGTGCACATTCATCTATACTTATCCTTAGTAATAAGCCTTTCCTGCCTAATTATACTGTCCCTAGGCTCTAAACCAATGTCCTGTAGAATTTTCCTTTCTCACTGCAGGTTTATTATTTCTGTTTACAGTTGCTAAAGGAAAATTATATCCAGTACAGCTTTTATTTCCAACATGCACTGAAACGTTACAAGATGTTCTTTTGTGAACTGTCGGAAACAACATATTTTTATACCTGCAATCGTATTTCTTCTAGGTACAGCACTGCTGTTTCAGCCATCAGAGTAGCTGCTTTCACTGAATCATCAATCTCACTTGAAGGACCATTACAACAACATTCTCAGAAATTGTCCATCCATTTTAAAGGCTGTACTTTTCAGGCCAGTTTCAGTTCCAGTTTCATATACTTTTCTCTTTTTTTGTATGCGTATTTGATAATTAGCAACAGTGGTCCCTCTGTACTTTTGCTACTGCCATGACAATATACCACTTGGTTGTGATACTCTTTATTGAAATACAACTTTGAAGTACAAATCATTTTTGCCTTGGAAAATATGATCTTATATGACATTAATAACATATCTATCATACTTGCCCATTATTGGTAATGTTGCCTGTAGAAACATGTTTTCTAGATGCCCAGAGATTTCTTTATGAAGCCTCACCTCACTTTAAAGGCAGTAGAAATGCTGGTCAACAGGGACTTTCAGAGTAATCTTGAAGGCCTTTTTTTTCATTGACCCAAGTAGCTTCTTAGGTTCAGAAGTTGAACATTACCTGGCATTACAACCATGAAGAACAATAATATTTACAATATCTTCTTGAATTCTCTGAAGTAGAGGGTGTTCTACTCCTCATTGATCAAATTCATTTTATGAAGGCTTCATGAAGGAACAGAGAAAGTTAAAGGAGAGCACACGCATGCCTTTACTGGCCAATCATGAATGAAGATGACTATGAAGATTCATGAATGAAGATATTGTGCAATTTATCAGTCAAGTGTCAAGCTTGCCAAAAGTATCACAATAGACAACCAAAGGAACCTTACCTTGATCTAGACTATCCCGTCTCTCCTTGGGAGAAAATTGCTATGGATATTTAAATTTTTAGGGGATAAAACTATCTAGCCATTATGGACTACTTCTCAAACTATCCTGAACTGGCAAAGCTACAAGATTTGCAAGCTGAGGAGCTAATTAAACACATCACAAGTATGACCTGAATGAATGAAATTCTCGACAGACTCAATTTAAAAGGGTGAACTTTTCACTGTTGACTTGGAAACGCGGGTATAAGATGGGAATTACAATACCCTGTTTCTTAAGCCAGATGGTTACTGAATAGAAGTAGGGTAAGCTGTACACAGAAAACCTGCTAATTTTACTGCCCTAATAAATAAGGTTGTTTTAATTCTGTACCTAGAAGTTGCACGTATTCTTTAATTTATGGTATTTTATTCACAATCAAGTACAGGAAGGCATCACCAAAATAGTCAATGAGCAAAAAAACACAAAATGTATTCTTCTTGCCATATAATGAGCTAGCTGTAAATTTTCCAGAACTTAATTATGTTGAACCGGTCCACACATCTCACAAACAAACATTACAGGCTGATATATGGGTCAAAAAGATAGGCCTTGTCTATGCATAGTCCATTTATGAGCCAATACCCAGGGTTTTAACTTTTAGGCTCCCCCTTCAGTGTTGAGATGAGAGGCAGAGGGGCAAACAGTTCATTTGTAATTGTGTTTCTATAATTCACCTTTACAGTTCTGGTTCCAGCATGCGGAATATTTCCCTGTGTACAGTATGTGTTTTGGATCTTTTCATCGAATACATCATGGGAGTAGTTTCTTTGTCGTACCAAGTCCAACTATTTCATTAGCAAAACATCAATTTCACAGAGACGATTTAGTGCCTCTATTAAAAAGCTGATTACTTCTGTCTCTGCCATGTGCGGGATAGAATTGTATAAATTGCTCATCTGTTGTACACAGGTAGGAACTTTTTTTCTGCTCTACTTTAATTGATTAACCGGCCGATGTGTTGTGATGTGTAATTTATATATGAACCAACACATGTGGCCGACTGTCTATAAATGCTGCCAAGTGGCTTAAAATTTGATTATTTTTGCTAAAATACTTAATTATGTTGCTTTCTATTTAAAGTGACTTCCCCAAGTCATTCATGTCCAGCAGATCTTACAAAAAAAAACTTGACTTCTTTGTTCTGAGTAGTGATGGGTGAATCTGGGGCATTTCACATTGCCAAATTTTTCACGAATTTCCAGTGAAAGTCCTGAAACGCCGTCTTGTTTTGGAAGCCGGTGTCTTGTCTTGGACTCTGCCGCCAAAAGAACAGATATCCGCGTCTAAGACGAGATGCCGGAGAATTTTCACCAGGCTAATTTTTCCTGGTGTTTCACAATTTATTCACCACCGGCGAATCATGGGAGTTCGCCGCGAATTCACCCCAGGCAAATAAGTTCGCCGATCACTAGTTCTTAGGTTTGAGCTTCAATGTCAAAATGCTTATAGGCTTTTACAAATCCCACTCTGTGGGGCATATTTCGAATTTCGAGGGTTAATTAACCCTCAAATTAAATTCGAATTAAAACCCCTCGAATTTAGAATTCAAGGGGTTTTAACGAAATTTGAATGATCGTATATCAAAAATTCGATAATCGATCAATTCGAGCAATTTTAAGAATTTGATCGAAAAATCCTATGGGAGCTTCTCATAGGAATATATAGCAATTCGCTAGGTTTTTATCTGCCGAATGGTTATATATTTGTTTAAAGGGCTAGCACTTCGACAATCGAATTCGAATTTTGGGCGATTCGATAGTCGAATAAGCCCAAAATAAATTTGAATTTCAAATTTTTTAAATACGAATTGGATTAGAATTTTCGCTTCGAACCTTAGTAAATGTGCCCCTGTGTGGCTCTTTGGAACTTTAGCTGATGGATTTCTATAAACCTGGGACATAATATCCAACAATGGGAAATTATCCCAAACCTTATGGTGGGCTGCTAGCCATCCAGTTCTCCACTACAGGTGTGGGACCTATTATTGCTGCATTAAGAGGCATTGTATCATTTAGTATGCCAAGTAATTCGCGAAACAACAAACAATTTGCAAAACGATGGCGTCACAAATGTATTGAATCTCGAATCATTCGCACGAATTTTGTACATCTGCCCAAAGTCTACTAAAAAATTATTTAAACATGGAATAAACCCAATACGCTGGTTATGCTCCTAATAAGGATTAATAATATTTTAGTTTGGGATAAAGTACAAGCTACTGTTTTATTATTGCAGCGAAAAAGGAAATCATTTTTAAAAATTACGATTATTATACAGTAACAGATCCCATACATGTTCCTCATTCTGAAGTCAACATGGCCTGACATGCCAGTACAATTTTGGCAGTACAAAGTTTTTTGCGCAGTGTAAACTGCATAGGGGCAACAAAAATGCCTTGGTTGACCCATGTGAAATGGCCTTGAAGGTTTTGTTCACCTTTAAATGAACTCTTAGTATGATGTAGAGAGGGGTATTCGGAGACAAATTGTTATTGTTTTTCAGTTTTAACTATTTGTAGTTGTTGAGTTATTTAGCTTTTTACTCAGTAGCTCTCCAGTTTGCAGTTTTCGGCAATCTGGTTGCTAGGGTCCAAATTACCCAGATGATCATGCATTGATATGGAATATTAATAGGAGAGGCCTGAATAAAAAGATAAGTAATGCACTTAGCAACACATTTGTAGCCTTACAGAGCTTTTGTTTTTTGAGATGGGGTCAGTGACCCCTTCTTGAAAGCTGAAAAGAGTTAAATCATTCAAAACCGATAACAAAGGAAAAATGAAAGCCAGTCGAAATGTTGCTTAGAATTAGCCATTCTATAACATAGCAAAAGTTAAATCAATGACGAACCACCCCTTTAAAAGAGTGGGAATTGTAGTTTTTCTAGAAATGTGCAATATAAGCTGTGGCTTGGGTCCATGATAGTCAAGGTCCAAACTCCAGATCTTGTGAATGATGTGTCCATCGTGATATTGTTCTAAAAGCAGTTTCCATTGGGCAGGCAGTGACGTAGGGTATTTATAGCTTGGGAATGCAGTGCAAATGGTAAACCACTGCAGTGATAGGGATAATAAAGCAAATACCTTCACTGATGCAACAATTAATAGGCACTAGCATGAAAGGAACTGGCATTGCCTAATATGCTTACTTTCTAGTTTGTTTAACTTCTCTCTCAGCCACAGAATTTGGCCTCTCCCAATCTTTCATGGGTATCACGCCTAATAAACATTTTCTGTTTAGATTATGGTAGTTTATGGTGGTTATGACTTCAATATGTAACTGGCAAACAGTCTGCAGTATTGGATTCCTACAAAAATACATCCCCATGCATCGCATACTTTCTGCTGCGCAGTGCAGGTCAGGATTGAACATAATCCGAGACAACTACCAGTCAGAGGCCAATTCAAACCTATACTGTCTCACTGCTGTCCAACTTCTCCCATTCACCAAGTACTAAATCCCCTGGTAATCATACAGATGGTTAGTTATGGCAGCAACAATCTATAGTTGGTGATTAGAGACCTGCAGAGCCACCTTTAATTGCTCAAGTGAATACAGTGCTCCTGCATTCAGCTGTGTTGTATTCATGGGGAAAGTAGGACAATTAGGTGCCCCCCTTTTACCCATCGCTGAATGCCATTCATTTGCACAAGTTAGGAAGTGGCAGAGATCATAGCTCCACAATGGGGCCCTGTACTTATCACCTCTCTTACAGTAGGCAGTAAGGATTTGACTGATGCTGAACCTTTTTTGCATTTTTTAAATTTGGTGTGAGGTTCAGGGCAAAGCCATTTCATTGGGCTGAAGTGATCCAGGCATGACACACTCTTGTATCCCAAAGAGTTAGACAGGACAGTGGCAGAAGAAGTATAAAAGTAGAGCAAAAACTTAATTAAAGGAGAAAGAAAAGCTCCAATCCAAGGGGGGTGGTGGTTACCAAATATTAAGGCACCCCCCAAGGATTGTAGTGACTTACTTGATACGCTGGACTGGGGCTCCTATTAGCAGATAACTGCACTGGCCCAGGACACTTGAGGGTGAATTATACTCTTTCTCCCTTCTTCTTTCTTCAAAATCCAGCGACCAATGCATAGCAGTAGAGTGAAAAAAAGTTTTTTTTGTTAAAGGGATGCTGTCATGGGCATTTCAAAATGCATCCGTTAATAGTGCTGATCTAGCAGAATTCTGCACTTAAATCCATTTCTCAAAAGAGCAAACATATTTTTTTTATATTCAGTTTTGAAATCTGACATGGGGCTATACATATTGTCAATTTCCCAGCTGCTCCAAGTCATCTACCGGGTATCAGGTAAGTCATTACAATGCTTGGGGGTGTCATCAGTAATGGGACTAGGTGGGGTGGGTCCTGGTGTGGGCCATGCAGCAGGGCCCCCCCTCCTCCACGCGGATTCCCTTTGTGGCTGCAGCAGTGAGTGATCTACCGGGGGCCCCTGGGGGTACACCCCTGCTCCCCTTTATGCCACTGGGTGCCATAACATTTAGAACTCTTCTTGGGTTGGTGCTTTCCATCTCTTTTAAGTTTTAGTTGCATCAAAGGGATAACATAGGTGTTCTGATAAGCTTAAAAAAACTGGGGTGATATTTAGCAATGTATGTAATGTAAATAGGATGAACTGGATCAGCAGAAAAAAGGCAGAGTAGGAAAAGAGCTGATGCAAAGATGAAAATAAAGCAGCAGTTTTTAGCCCAAGAATGAAAGAGGTCACATCATATAGGAAAGAGTTTCCATGGTTATGCTCTGGGTAATGCTGGGCATATTCCTACCCATTCAAATTGTGTTTTGCATAACACATAAGAGTAGCCCCTGGAGGTGAACTGCCTTGCACTTATGTAATACGCTCAGCCGAGTGCTGTGTAGCTTGATTTGGTTCTGGTCTCAAATGGGCTGTGTGTCAGAAGCAGTGTCAGAAGCAGCAGGCATTTGCTTAAGGCATGCGCTTAATCATCCAAGGCTCATTAAAATCTTCAATAGAGAAAATAATGAACTTGTCAAACCCAAGTGAGAACTGTCCCTACCCTCTAATTAGAAAGTAATAAATAATTCGAAAAAGAATTATAAGGTCACCGACGATGATGATGGAACTTACTCAAACACGCACTGGATGAGGAATCATGACTGATCTTCAGCTTGCGGACGTCAAGTAGTTGTCATAACTGTAGAATAATATTTATTTATATGCCTGCCCCTAATAGTGCTCCGTTTTACTGAAGCCTTGCAGAAATGTAGCATCAGTTCTCTAATACACTCTAGGGCTCATTTACACAGGTTAAGGATTTGGTGGGACCTGGGCAAAGATCCACTTAGTGACACAATGGTCCTTGGGCAGATGCCCCTTTATAAAAACGTCCCTGCATTTACTGAAGCCTTGGGAGCAAGTGCAAGAACACATCAGCATTCAGATTTAAGTGGCTTTAGAGTAGTTGAAAACTATGATTTAAATCTATTACTCAAAAATCACAAATGTTTTTTTATTTTATTAAAAGAGACGAATATAAGAAGAAGGCATGGGAAAAAAAACCCACTAAATGATGCACTAAAAAATGTAAAAACCTCAAAGACCTTGAAAATTTTTATTGAGAAAAAGATCCAAAAAACCTCTGAAAGTCCAAATGGCTAAACAAAAAGGTCCAATGGGAAGTACTTTAATTACCGGAGTTTTGCATTAGGGTTTTACACTTAAAACACTTGAAATAAATTTTTGAGTTTTTAGAGATTAAAAAACGTGATTTTTTTTTTTTGTTTGAGAAAAAAAAATTAGATTTGTGGAAAAAAAACAGAAATTCGAAGGGAAAAAGTTTGCAAATCTGTGTTTAATACTGGCAATTTATTTCGCCAGTATTGAGCTGGCCATAGACGCAAAGAGGAACACAGATAAGTAGTGATGGGCAAATCTGGGGTGTTTCGCTTTTGCCAAATTTTTCGCAAATTTCCCAAAAAATTAGCAAAACAGCAAAAATTTGTGAAAATAGTGAAATCGGTAAGTTATCGAAAAATTTGACCGTTTTCACTGTAAATTTGTGAATGTCAAACGATTTCACTAAAAATTTGTGAACTTCGAACGATTTCACTATACATTCGTGAATTTCTAACAATTTCACTCTAAATCACTGAATTTCGAAACTATTTCACAAAAAATTTGTGAATTTCGAACAGTTTCACAAAAAATCATGAAAATCAGAAATTGACGCCGGTGAATTTTCTCCGGTGAATTTTCATGGGCGTTGCGCAAATTTATTCGCCAACAATTCGATATTCGAATTCAAGGGTTTTTTAACCCTCGAATTCGACCCTTAGTAAATCTGCCCTTAAGTGTGTTCTTTTAGCTCTTCGGTGATTTCCATGAGTTTCGGTGCATGCACCGTTGTCCAGAATCGGAAAATTGCTCCAACTGCACAGGCGCCAAAACACGGTTCAGTACGCAAAGATTACCGAAGAGAAGAAGATGGCTGCTGTGGACTCCAACGCCTGACTCTGCCGCGAGGGGTGAGTAAAAAGTTAGGGGCATTTGCCTGGGGTAGCAAGTAGGCTGGGAGGGAGTGTAGAGGGAGGTCTACGGGGGGATAGGAGTTTTTTAAAGTATGGGTTTAGTTCTCCTTTAGCCTGCTTGTACTCCTATGTTAAATATACCTGCGTGAGTTTGCTAAATTGCACAGCATCCGTTTAGTCATTACAAGCAATTTCTTCCCCATCGTTTCTTCCAGGGAGTTATTTATAAATCTACAACTAGTCAAAGGTTGCCATTTATCTTACAATCCGGTTGCAGCTTATTTTTATTGGCGGCTGCAGTGCAGTCTTTACATTCTGTTACATATTAAACCTCATCTACTTTATATTCAGCTTTATTGGGGGGGGGGGGATGAAAGTAGACCTTAATTTTGGAAATGTATGGTAATATATGATGGCGGCTCAGATTCGTACTGTTGTCATACAAGTTAATATTCCCAGTAGCGTCTGGTTATGGCGCTGTCAGCTTAGAGATGAATTCAGTATAGGGACAGATAAGAGACGCATTTAATATCAGCCTCACTGGAAAGCCCAAGGGACCAAGAAATATCCAGATGAGGAAAGATCCCCAGATAAAAGATTCTTGTGACACAGTATGACTGCACTAAGATTAAAGGGAATGTAAGGTTCAGATTTTTGCTCTTCTGAGCACTTTTGCAGGTAGGATCGGACTGGGGGAACACCAGGACTGCTATCCAGACCCCCCTCCAGACCCCCATCTGCGCATTCAAACACGGAGGCTTGCATGTGCACACAGGAGCCAGGCGACGCGCACGCGCATACAGAAACAGAACATTGGTGCGCGGCGTCGCAATTATATGCCTAATCATAATCACATTGAGAGATGAATCTTGACATTACCTTAAAGGGTGTGTTCACCTTTAAATTAGCTTATACAGGTCTGGGATCCCTGTTATCCAGAATGCTCGGGACCTGGGGCTTTCTGGATAATGGATCTTTCCATCATTTGGATCTTCATACCTTAAGTCTGCTAGAAAATCATGCTAACATGAAATAAACCCAATAGACTGGTTTTGCTTCCAATAAGGATTAATTATATCTTAGTTGGGTAGTTGGGTAGTACAAGCTACTGTTAAAAATCTGGATTATTTGGATAATGTGGAGTCTATGGGAGACAACAATTCCGTAATTCAGGGGCGGATTTACTAAACTCGCATGAAGGATTCGAAGTTCGATTGAATTTTCAATGTTTTTGAAGACCACTTTAACCAGTGAATTTTGAAAATTCGATCAAATCGAATGATTAGAATAATTCGACTAAAATTTCCTTTGATTATCCGACTATTCGACTGTCGAAGTACTTCCCCTTTAAATTTTTATTTGACTGCCTAGTTCGCCAGATCAAAGCTACCGAATTGGGTTTCATTATTTTTGATTGCATAAAAAATATCGATTGGCTATTTCCTAGTCGATCGTTCGACCAATGGAATTGCGGTAAACACCTTTGAATCCGACATTCGTATTCAAAGGATTTTACTTCCCCTTTAATTTCCATGGTCGAATTTCGAATTTTTTTCTATTCAAAATTTGACCCTTAGTAAATCTGCCCCTAAGATTCGGAGAGATTTAGTTGCCCAGCAACAAATTGCCTCTCCTTGGGGCAACTAATCTCCCCAAAAAGCCTTCCCGCTGGCTAGAATCTAAATAACTGGAAGGATGGCACACGGTTCCCTTAATTTTCTGAAGTTGCCTCGCAGACGACTTTGGAAAAGGAAGTGCCATCCCGCCGGTGATTAGATTCTCGTCGGCAGGAATGCTTTTCGGAAGAAGATGCAATTTATCACCAGGAAACTCTCCCCAAACCTTGGCATCTGTCACTACTCTTACAGAGCATTTTTTTATATGGGGTCGGTGACCCCCCTTTGAAAGCTGGAAGGAGGCAGAAGAAGAAGGCAAATATAATTTTAAAAATTATAAAAAAAAAGAAAAAAATGAAGGCCGGTTGAAAAGAAAAGAAACATAATAAATGTTAACTTAAAAGTGAATTACCCCTTTAATGTGCCCTGGGTTTATCAGCCGTTATTCCAATGCTGGGATAGGGCACAATGGCAGTAATAGAAAAGGTTCCAAGGAGTCTCTGTTGCTGTATTTGGCAGTAGTTTGCCGTTTCAAACTCCAGCAGCTTTGTTTGTTTCCCTGTAGAGCAGTCGGCGACTGTGTAGAGATTTGTATTGGATTTTATTTTTGCCTTTACATCCCCTTTACTGTTTCCAACTCCAGCTGCAGGGACAAAGATCATGAAGCCAGATTTAAACAGATAAACAGGGATTCTATTTGGAGGATTATTTTGCTGCAGCCACTGGTTCTGGAGAGTTGGAGAAAGTTTGTATTAAACAATACAAAAACTATAAAATCCACATTAGATTACATGACAACACAGGACCCAGTGCAGTCTGTATATTCTGATTATTAATCAGTCTTGCTGTATCAGCTTCTGGCAGATATTATTTGACTTGTGCTGTTTTGATAATTTATAATGATCCCTAAGCTTAGCCCAGATCACACTGAGCATGTGCACAGTCTTGGTCTTGCAAAGATGTATAACAAAGTTACAAGATGACAGCCCCCTGTGGCCAACTTTGAAAGCATAAATCATTTGTTTGATTAGGCTTGTGGTGCAGTAAATTCATGTTTATGTCTAGTATACAAAATACAGCATTTCTAGCCTTATTCTATTTTATACTTTCCTTGTCCTTTAATAATATCGATAATGGGTTGAGTGTAGAGGACCCCTTGTATTTGCATATATATATATATATATATATATATATATATATATATATATATATATGCCTTTTGCTATGTGTTTTCCACTTGGAATTCTAGTTATATATTTAATCCCACAGCTCACATTCTATCACAATTGCCCTTTATGTAGATAGACCTTGAAGACTCATAAGTCTAAGAGTCACCTGAACGGCCTTCTTTTGCTTCGGCGCATTAGACGTAATGAAAATGAAATAAAGGCACTTAGTCCCTGTTTGTCATTGT
The DNA here is from genome assembly GCA_024363595.1 of Xenopus borealis. Taxonomy (NCBI): domain Eukaryota; kingdom Metazoa; phylum Chordata; class Amphibia; order Anura; family Pipidae; genus Xenopus; species Xenopus borealis. The sequence continues at coordinate 157,057,817 of CM044439.1, forward strand.
AGATCAGCCAAGCAGCTCCTGTTCAAGGGCATTAGAGACTATACACTGCTATTAACTAAAGTGACAAATATAAACATGTCACAGCAGTCGGGATTCAAGGCTTAGAACACCTTCCTATGTATTATAGCTATCATAACTGTTCTGCCTCTGCTGTTTATAGATGTTCCTTTGTTCCTCTTTATATAGTTTTTATTTAGTGTCGCTCATATGTTTTAGCCTTCCCTTCTTCATCCCAGCAGTGAGCCGTCCTCTCCGGTCTGTTTGTATCTTCTCATCTGAGCCTTAGGGCCTCGCGCTTTCCTCATTGTGAATCAGATACACGGATTAAAGAAAATATACAGAACATCTTTGTTAATTAACTAAGGAACATTGCATTGGGGCATGTATGCAAATGATGTGTTTGATCTCATAGGATCAGTACACACACACAACTTTAAGAATATAATTTCAATATAGGTATGGAATCTGTTATCCGTAAAACCTGTTATCCAGAAAGCTCCAAATAGCAGGATGGCCATCTCCCATAGGGGCAACCCCCAAAAAAATACTTTTTTTTCAGACTATCACCCTACAAAAGGTAAAAGACGCCAGTGTTTTTTTGGGACTTAGAAAAAGTTTCCATTTTTTTTTCAAACTCCTATCTATTATATTGAACTTCACCAGGTCTGACCTTGTGAAGTAACGTCTAGCGTAATTACGATCCTTCGTCATTGCGCAACTTTGCCTGGCGTTAGGGTGTGAAGTTGCACTAGTCTATCTACTTCGCTAGCTGTCCCTGGTCATGTGACTTGTGCCAGCACTTTAGGAGGGAACTGCTTTCTGGCAGGCTGTTGTTTTTCCTTCTCAATGTAACTGAATAGTACACAGTGGGACATGGGTTTTACTATTGAGTGTTGTTCTTAGATCTACCAGGCAGCTGTTATCTTGTGTTAGGGAGCTGTTATCTGGTTACCTTCCCATTGTTCTGTTGTTAGGCTGCTGGGGGGGACAAAGAGAGGGGGTAGTATCACTCCAACTTGCAGTACAGTAGTAAAGAATGATTGAAGTTTATCAGAGCATAAGTCACATGACTTGGGGCAGCTGGGAAATTGACAAAATGTTTAGCCCCATGTCAGATTTCAAAATTAAATATGAAAAAAATCTGCTCTTTTAAGAAACAGATTTCAGTGCAGAATTCTGCTGGAGCAGCACTATTAACTGATGCATTTTGAAAAAAAATGTTTTTCCCATGACAGAATCCCTTTAACTTCAGGTGTCGGTATCTCTTTAAGAGATAAAAGAAGACACATTGATGATCCATTATGCGGCGGTGGATTTCTCCACCCTGGCTAGCTCCTTATAAAGAAGGCCGGGAGGAGAAATCAAACACCACATGATAGATCACCGGATCAACTTTTTTGAAGAGGAGGACAAGCGGAGTTTTGGTAAGTTATTTCTTAATAAAAACTTAGCGATTCAAAGGTTTAATATGTCACAACTTGTACTCACTTATCCTCGGCGCCACTGGAAGGAGAATCTTCACACTATCTTCATTGCAAAATCTGTGGCTTTATTTAAATAATCACTTTGTGCTAACAGTGGGTAAAGCTACATAACTGACGCGTTTCTTGCCGTACTTTCGGCACTTCCTCAGAGTCAAATGTGCACCACGTGGTAAAAGATTTAAATAGTGTCCAAGGTGCTCATTAGTGAATCACAAAACACGTTTTTTCCATTTCTATAGAGAAATCTGGCACGCTTTATAACATTAAAAGATAATTCTGTATATAGTTATTGTGTAATCAAAACTTTAAATGTGCATTAATGCAACAATGTTACTCTCTATCAAAAGTGTTACAAAATTTCTAATAGTGCTCGTTAAGATAAAAAAAGAAACAAATATAACATATTTCTCTACCTCCTTTATACTTAAAAACATTGTATTGATTAATTAAAATCATTTCAATGAAATAATATTTAAATTAAATTGAGGTGTTGTAATTACATTATTCTTTGCACTACACTCAGCTTATTTATTTGTTATTCATTTAATTTCTTATTATGTTCATCTTGTTCTTTAAATTTTTCCTCTATATTGTCAATTCATTCTTATTTAAAGGAACAGGAACTGTATTTAATTTAATTTTAATTTAATTTAATCTATTTTGACCCTTCTTATGTTGTATACTCTTTATTCATATACTGCTTGGATAAAATCAAGGTTTAATATGTCTCTGGTTTTTTTTTTTCGTTCTACACTTTTTTTTAATACAAATTTTTTTTATGTTACTGGCCGTTTAATCAAATAATGCAAATTTTACAATTTCTTTTCTCTGTAAAAAAAAAAGTAGCTTGTACAGGTACAGGATCCATCATCCGAAATAGGCAATAGGCAAATAAGTGCAGGTTCATACACATTTTGACAATTTGGCTGAGTTTTTATTCCCCTTAAAAGGTAGAGCCAATGACAAAGGAAATCCTGGGATTTACTGGAAGCGATGGTTCAAAGCTTAGAGATGAGTTGTTATTTCCACATCCATGCTTTATAAAATGTATAGTGATTGCCATTTAACAATATGATAATTCTAGGCAATCATTGCTGTAATCAGCACTTGAGCACACGTAGAGTGACTTGGGTGGTCTATTATGGGCAGTCTCATGTGGAGCACTGCTCCTCACCCTAATTCACTGCAAAAAGCCTCTTTCTCTCCACTCTCCATGTCATTTCCATTACTATACTTGACAAGTGTATCTCAACTGCCGCGATAATATTAGAATGCTGTAATTACCTGAGATATATTTTTTGACAGCCTTTCAGAGCTTCTTAATGTTTTTAATTGCAACCAGATGCACATTTTTATGGGTTCACTATCTTTTTCCATCTTCTCTTTATATAAAGGTCTCAGCCTTGATATATATTTGACTAGATAATTTCATAGCCGAGATCCTGCGCGCAGAGTAGCTAAACACACTGCTCTCTGTATGTACAAATTTGTCGTTATTTTTAATTTTACCGGCAACTTGGCATTTCTCCATTGAGATAATAAAAAGGATTTGAATGTTTTTTTCTGAAAAGAAGTGAATTTCTGCTCATTTTCACTGGGATTATATTTAATCAGCTTCAAAGATTTAAAGGCAACATCTATCAATCATAGAATTCCTACCAAGCTTGGCCACCAAGGCTATATTTCAGTTGGTAGGGAAACATACAGTATCTCAACATGCAGGGTCAGACTGGGGGGCCCGGGGCCCTCCGGGACTATTGTTCAGGGCCCCCCTCTGACCCTCTGACACCCAGAGCACGCATGGCACGCCTGTATGAACACCTGTGTGGATGGCGCTACACGCATGCATAGATGGCACTGCGCGGCGAGGGGTCTGGCCCGGTGGGGGCCCATTAAGGGTAGGGGCCAACCATTTTTTTTCCCGGTGTCCCGCCAGGCCAGTCCGACACTGTCTACATGCTAATGAATTGAAACCCCAGTCCCTAAAACTCCTTTTTAAAGTTATAGAGCCATTATGTGTGGGCCTTAGCCCTTTTAAATCTACAGGTATGGGACCTGTTATCCAGAATGCTCTGGAACTGAAGTTTGCTGGTTGTGGGTCATTCTGTAATTTGGATCTACCTACCTTAAGTCTACTAAAAAATAATTTAAACATGAATTAAACCTAATAGTATTATTTTGCCTCCAATAAGGGTCAATTATATCTTAGTTGGGATCAAGTACAAGGTACTTTTTTAATTATTACAGAGATAAAGCAAATACTTTTTAAAACTGTAGATTATTTCAATAAAATAGAGTCTATGGGTGATGGACTTCCCGTTATTGGGATCTGGATAATGGTTTCCCAAACAACTTATCCCATACCTGTACTAATAAGCCACATTTTTACTCTAAACAGATGCTCTGTGCCTGAGGAACATTTAAAGAAGGAATTCTTGGAAGGAAGCCAAGATTGCTCCTACAATTTTACCAACTGGATTTTAAAGAGCAGCCAAGGCAGTATGTTGCTTGAATTTCCAAATTAAGACAGTTTCCTTCTGCTAAGCACATGACTGAGGACATTTCTACTTAAAGAAAATGCTTTTATTATGGATCCACTTCCCTATCTCTATTGGCTGATTGGAAAACCCTACATTGCACTGGTGAGCCACAATAATAAGATGTAACCATTCTGCACTTGGATATCCAATCATCATACCTCACCTTAGCAGTGGGTGAGGCTCAGTTTTTAGGGCAGTGATCCCCAACCAGTAGCTCGCAAGCAACATGTTGCTCAACAACCCCTTGGATGTTGTTCCCAGAGGCCTCAAAACGAGTGTTTATTTTTTAATTCTGGGAATTGAGGCAAGATTTGGTTGTCTAAAAACAGATGCATGGCCAAACAGAGCCTCCTATAGGATGTCAGTACACAAAGGACTAACAGATAGCCAATCACAGCCCATAATTTGCACCCCCAAGAACATTACTCATGCTTTTGTTGCTCCCCAACTCTTTATACTTTTTAATGGGGCTCACGGGTAGAAAGGGTTGGGAACCCCTGCTCTAGGGTGTTCTATGGAAATGTTAGGATGATCCTGGACTTCCTTCTCAGAAATCCTTCTGCTTTGCATAGGAATGAGGATGTCTCTTCTCAACCAAAATGTCTGAGAACCCTGCATGGAGGCAAAGCTATTCTAAGAGAATTAGTAGAAGTATATCTTTTATACAGGCATATCTGATACATGTACCCAGGTACCAATTACAGTCTATTGGTCTACTGCAGTATATTGCATCTGGCTGCTGCCCAAATATATGGACAATGGAGGTCACTGATACATTCTATAACCACATAAACCCTGATTTTATACAAGTTGAGGAACGGTCAGGTGTAGAGCTCTATCCATTGTTCCTTTACCCCTGGCTCTCAAAATGGCTATAATTATTGACATAATGACATAATTGACATAATCCTATTCCCTGCCAGCATAAAAGAAGATGCTCACACCCATTGTGTAAACCACACAAGCACTTTTATTTATTGAAGTGTAACACACAAGATCTCCGTGAAATCAGAAATCAATTAGAACCTATGTTTTTCGTTGGCCTCCATATTTTCTTCAAGGGTAGCGTTGCTGTATCACCTTGCCAAGAGGAGAAAAGGCAGAGTAAAGGGCAGATAGGCCTGCAGGGCTATAAATTGTTGTGCAGCAGCTCTTGATTTTGGGCTGTGATTCGCTATTGGTAGCCACTATAAGGACTGGCAGCCCACAGGAGGCTCTGTTTGGCAGTACCAAAACTTTCCTCCAAACTAGGAAATCAAAAATAAGCACCTGCTTTGAGGCCACTGGGAGCAACATCCAAGGGGTTTGGCAGTTGTGGTACTTTGAATGTGGTGCCCTCCCAACTCTTTAGTGGCTATTAATTCCATAATGAATGCAGCTCTCTCCCAGCCATGATATTGGCTTATGTAGTGATGTGTGGCTACTCCCAGTGTGGCAAACATGGTTGGCTTTTGTGTTTGTGCATTTTTATTGCATTTAGCATCAATGCACTGGCTCTTAAAGCAAATGAAGTAAAAAGCACACACAAGGAAGTCCTCTCCAACATTGTCCCTCAGCAGATGACATTTTCTCTTGTATACAATGATCTGCATAAATGACCAGATGCTCAGGCAATATGGCCAAAATCACTACATCCGAGCATGTAGAGTTAGTATAAATGTCCAACTCTGGGTACAGTTCTTTGTACGAATGATCTGTACAACATTCATAATTGATTTCATGGTTCATTACTATAGATCACATTCACTGGCCTTTTCATGTATGTATTCGACAATATTGCAGAATCATAACCCAGTGCGAGAAGCCCAAATGCAAATAGTTTGCTTACTTATTCTTTCTGTTTAGCTGAGGATCCATTATAACATACTCCAGTAGGACTTAACATTGCCCTGTCACAGCATCTTGCTAGGTGGAGCAGAAAGTTAGGTGGAGCAGAGAGTTTCCTGGTGACCTGGGCCTGTGCAGCCCACATTGTAAGTATGTAGTCTGTGTGATTATTGCCATTGTTTATTTCTGCAGCAATGTGGTTCTTCAGTGGTTGGTTACTATTGCAAGCCATGCAAAGCTGAGGTCCTTGGTTTGATTCCATCCAGGGCACTATCTGCAAGAAGGCTGAATGTTCATCTGGCTGAGATTCCTACAGGTACTGGTTTCCTCTCACCTATAGGCAGTTTAGTCATTTTGTTCTCAGATTATTCCCTAGAAATAAACCTTTTTTTAAAAAAAAAGTGTCTTTATTTTTTCCTTTGTTATGTTTTTTTTTTACAAAATTGGAAGTTTAATGTCCTTCCCTCTGATGTTTCAGCCTTGCACCTCAGTGATCCAACAGCAGATTGGGATCTGTTACAATTTTGCAATATTTAGTTGAAATATTTCTCAGCAGCATCTTTGGAGTATTAGCAACTATTGTACCAATTGTAACAGTCAAACAGTTACAGAGTCATAAGAAGGTGAAAATGAAATTTTAGATTTGAATATTTGATAAACAGTCACAAATGTACAGTAATTGTAAAAAAAACCTTTGGCTCAGAGCCCACTGAGCATGTGAGTGTCACAGACACTTTCCAAGATGGTGACCCCTTGTGATAAGTTTGAAGTCCTGGGTAATTGCTGCTACTGACAAGCTGAAATTTTAGGCTGGCGCAATAAGGTAATTATATAAAATACTGCATTTTTTGCCATATTAATTTTTACGGTTTAGTTCTCCTTTAAACTGCCATGGTACATGACATGCATCCTGAGGCACGTGGATAGGTAGGGGGGCGTCGCAGCAGCTGTTGGTCCGGGGGTCAGAAGGGGGGCCCTGGCTAGCAAACCCAGTGGGCACCGGGCCCTCTGGTCTGACCCAGCAACCAAGGCAATCAATACTTTTATAAAGTGTTACTGCTGCCATATTGCCAAAATGTTGCCACCATCATCTATTTTCTCACTTTTTCACCTGCCAAGCCTTCAGTCTTTTTGCCTGCACCTTTTGCTCTGTGCATGGCCTTGGTATCCTCCTTGTTTGGACCCATCAAATACTTTTCACTGAAGTTTATATTTAGTATGTTACAGAATGTCCTACTCTTAACAAGGGCCTTCCCCTGTACTGAAATGTGTATACTTCTATTTTCTGGCTTGTCATAAGGCAAGGTGATAACTTCTGCAATTGAGCCTGGACATCTTCTGTCTAAGGCAGTTGTCTACTGTATAAAATGTCCCTGTGGACTTGCTTATGATTTCTAGACAAGTAGACCAACAAAAATCCATACAGAAGTATAATAAGGAGATAAATAAAAAGAAAATAGAAACTACACATGCTAGACATTTTGGGCCATAGGGTTGCACAGTTGAGATGGCAGATGCTTGAAATAATTATAACAAATGAGCGACACAATAATAAGAAACTGTTACTACAGAGAGATTGTCATTGGGTTTGGGTTTTACAAACACAATTTCCATGGGGACACAATGAAGAGCTCAATCTTGCTTGTTATCTATAAAGCGGTTAATATGTTGCCTTTTCCTTTATATTGCAGAAACGAGAACTGAATCGTTATGCTGCAAGGGTAAAGTGATCTTACTCTCTGTAATGTTCTTTTATAGAGTAGGGTAAACTAGTGTTCCAAGACTTTACATTGTGATACATTATTTATAAGGTTGCCCGCAGGATCAACTGGATGCACTTTTTATGTGATTTTGTTATTGGACTCATGCACATATCTGGACCTGGAATTAAAATTGAGTGACTATGGAATCAAATTATTATGGACTTTGCTGTCTTTCGTGTTTTTTATTGTAGTTGAATTGTACGCTAATTATTATTCATCAAGGTGGGTTTATCACAGTGGTTTGCATGTCGGATGATGGGGCACGCACCCAAAATGTAACACTTCAATAAACACTCAGGGTTTATCCCGCTTGCATGGAGTCCTGTGTGCCTGTAATTTTTCCTGGTGAATGTGGAGGGTGCCGATCTAACTTTTGCTGAAAGGCCAGGGTGTGTTGGTGGGTTATCATTTGTAAATCTTCTGTCTTTAACAGAAAGAGTAAATCTTTTAATTTAGTAGAGCACAATGTTGATCTCCACCACCAACCCACATTCAAGGAGGAGGCAGGTAATGGAAAGTTTACAGGATTGCTCTACTGGTGGCTAGTTGCCCCTGGCATAGACTAGCCACACCATTGTGGTTAAGGTAAACAATATTATTAAAAGTATTTTGATGTCAAATTATCTTGGGTAAAATTACAAAGGGTTTGTAGATATATAAAATAAATCCCAGGGAGTGTAAAGCTCAGTCAAGTAAAGATATTGGAATTCATGTGTTCCAGGGTGAGTATTTTAGCAAATAATCAGGTTATATACACAAGTGTAAGGGCATAAAGGGGTGCAAGATAGTGATGTGCATGTTGACCCACATCCCGCATGACCTGTGGGTTGACCTGCAGTTCGTTGCAGGTTGAATATTGAGTGTCCATGGCGGGTACAGGTCAGGTGCTGATCTGACTTGTACCCGCCATGGACACCCAATATTCAAACTGAACCCGAACCGCAGGTCAACCTGCGGGTCATGCGGGTTGCGGGTCAACATGCACATCACTAGTGCAAGAGCATGCCTCTTAGCACTCATTCAGGAAACACCCGCTGCCTGCTGCGCGCTACACTGGAGGAAAAATCAGCAGAGCCAAATGAGAGGGTAAGCCTTGTCCTTATGAGCAAGGGATTGGCTGGTGGTGCAATGCAAAATAATCGCATTGAATACTGGAACTGCAGCAAGGTTTCAAGATAAGGCACCACGAGATAATCACAGCCCTCTTGAACTGTTGCAAGTATTATAATCGTTTATGGCTGGTGGTGCAGCCTACATTGGGGCCTGTCCTTACCTCCTACCCTAAGGCATGTTGTTAGGCCAGGTATTATCAGTTTCCTGGCGCTGTTCTCTGCAGTGCAAGATCCTTCATCCAACATAGGGGATGGGCAAGGGATGCCTACGTGCCTCTCCCAACACGTATCCTGGATCCTGTATTACACATTTAGTGCTGGGTGCTAATGTTATTCCACAGGTCTCTGCTCCGTGAACTGTCACCTTTTTCCAACGGATAAACAGTGTGCAAAGGGTTCAGCTTAACAAATGAGGTCTATTTTGTAGGTACAAGACATGTCTATGCTGACCTTCTACTGGACAAAGGAAGTCCAGGAGGACATCATATAGTGGACAAGAGAAGTCCAGGATTAGGAGGACAGCATATACTAGACAGCAGAAGTCCAGGAATAGGAGTATAGCCTATCCTGGACAAGAAAAGTTCAAGATTAGGACAGCATATACTGGACAAGAGAAGTCCATGATTAGGAAGATAACATATACTGGACAAGAAAAGTCCAGGATTAGGAGGATAGCACACTGTTTATTGGACAAGAGAAGTCCAGGATTAGAAGGACAGCATATGAGCACTAAGCATGCATGCTCTTAGCTGGAGTTCTAAAAAATATATTTAATCAGTATTCCTGTCAACATGCTGCTCTGCCTCATTGCCTCTTTTCCCAATTGACAGCAGATGTACGAAATGGAGTAGAAAGCAGAAGCCAAGTGAGACTTCAGGGAGAAGAAGTTGCCTTGTGTGATTAGACCCAATTTGCAGTGACTTGGTGGGCATTATAAGAACTTGACAAATGGTTTTAAGCCTCCATCCAATTATAATATAAACCTAGCTTTTGTACAGGGAATATAATAATTGTAAATCACTCAAAACCTTTGAAGGAAAAGAGCCTTGAGAGTTTCCGAAAGAACGTAAAATTGCAAATGTGAAGCTTCTAGAGGCATAACTGCATTACATCAAAAGAAGACCTTTTCCCAGGTGTCCAGGAAGGTAAGAAAGAAAACAATTTGAAGGAAGCACCTGCATATCCCAACACTGCTCTAGATAGATTTTCCCTTGTCAGTGTTGCTTTCATTTTATTTTAATTCTTTAATTCAGGGCTCTTTGTCTACTTTGTCCTAATACAGTATGGACATGAGAATTTTTACATTGATGATGTGTTCCACTGATGACTCATGAGCATTAATGAGAAAGGAATTTTTTGAAAGGAATCCATGTACCCTTTGCCCTAAAACACTATGGACCATAGAATTTTGAGACTGATCATGTTCTTCATTGATGATTCATCTCCATTAATAGGATGTTATGGATTTTGTAGGGGGTAGGGGAACATTTCAAATGTTAATGTTCCTCAAAGAAATGGGGAGATAGTTACATAGTTACATTGATGTTAAATTACAGCATTTTTTTGTTTTCACAATGGGTTCTGCTCTCAATTCTTGAGCTGATTGAAAGTCTGCTATTTTGATGCTATCGATGGCACTTTCTGGTTAACAAAAACCTCTCACTGACGGTTTATGAACGGATTTCACCTAAGCTAATGTTTGAATATGCTCTATAAGTGGCACTGGCTGATTCTCAGAGTGATGGAGAAAGAAGATGAATCCCATAGACAAATACAAGAGGTCCTCTGCACTCAACCCATTTTCAATATATTGAAGACATTGAGAAATTTTGTGCATACAGCTACTAAAAAATGCCTTACCCTTTAAACAAAACAGGGATTGTTTTTCCATATATTGCAATATATTGAAGCTGGCCAACTACGTCAAAGTCATCCCATATCTGGCCAGTCCTACTCTCAAATTGCATCTGATTCATTAAGAATTATCAATATATTTAAGACATTGAGAGAGGATGAATCCCAAAGATCAGTGTGAAACATCATGTTTTCATGCTCTGCCATTGAGCAGTTGCAGTAACAAAGGGAATCTCCAAACACGGATTCATGGTCAATAATTATAGACAAGTTCTTAAGAGCAGCTTGCCTTTAGCACTTTTTTTTCTTATTTTCTGCTTTATAAAATTTCTGAAAGGTAGCTTCTGTTACAAATGCTCCCTTTTCCCAATGCTATGAGATAGCATTCCCCCTCTGTTTACATCTATAATATTTCTATGTGGGAAATTTAGCTGATTTTCTTTCTAGTCCAATTGTTGTTAGGCAGTTGACCCCCGCTCAACTCCGCCCCCCCATGCAGGTATATAAAAAGGCATACTCATGATATTCTTAATACTGTTGTCATCTAAGTATATAATACAGAAAAAAAGTATAAAGCCCAAATTGGCTCTAAAGCTAAACCCCTAACCACTGCATTTTGGGGAGCACAGCTACACATCTAGACTAATCCCTCTACTTTATAAATGCCATAAATCTACCTTTGTTAATGCATTTGCAGTAACAATTTACTTCGATTTAGGGCCCCCAAGCATTGGTAAAGTGACTAATTGTACCAATATATTTTGTAATTGCTTATTAATTATGGCTTTACTGGCCCCCCTACGCTGCAATCGCAGGGTCTTCCTTTGTAGTTATGCCCCGGCCCAATACAATATAATATCCTAATATCTTTGCTTACAAATGTACAATGATCTTTTATGGGCAGCGTAGGATTGGCCATACATAGACCAATTAAATGTTGGTCTATGGTGAATGTTACTAGACTACTACTAGACTACTGTCACTAGACTACTACTACTACTACTACTAGTGTTGCAGCTTACCTATGGCTTTTTGGGAAGGAATGAAAATCCTATTAGAGTAGAACCATGTATATTGAATTGATGCAGTCCTCTTCATGGAACCATAGTATGAACTATTCAGTTGTCTGATGAGATCAGCCTGATGAGGCCCAGCACATGGTGGCCAAATCAGACAGGATCTGCTTGTATGGTGACCTTCCCAAAGGAACAGACCTCCAGTTATGTCATCTTACTAATAGGGATGCACCAAATCCACTATTTTGGAATTGGCCAAACCCCCAAATCCTTTCCCGAAAGAATACCGAACCGAATCCGAACCCTAATTTGCATATGCAAATTATGGGTGGGAAGGGGAAAACATTTTTTACTTCTTTCTTTTGTGCCAAAAAGTCATGTGATTTCCCTCCCTGGCCCTAATTTGCATATGCAAATTGGGATTCGGCTCGGCCAGGCAGAAGGATTAGGCTGAATCCGAATCCTGCTGAAAAAGGCCGAATCCTAGATTCGGTGCATCCCTACTTACTAATGTCATCCACTAACCATGGCACTAGGTAGTGAATGTATACCCTGCACTGCAGCATCTGTTTTGTCTTTAAGTGCTTTACCACAAGACTTCAGACAATTTCTCTTGGGAACTTTTAATGTTGTCTTCTCCGCATATTTACTGTCAAACATAAGAATGAAACTTTATGATCCCTATATAGAACAGATGGTTCTCACTAAATGAACTCTGCCGTTACACGTAGGTGATGTTTAACCCTTTGGGAGGGACCCAGTATTGTGCAGGGAGTGGCATATTTGCTGGTAGTGTAATAACAGTAGCAAATTTGCTGCAGGTCCAGAAATCTATATAAACCAATCACATGCCAGCTTTCCAACAGGGGACTTGTAAATGCTACCTGCTGATTGGTCTAGCACTGTTATTAAATCCACCTTTATATTCATTTTTTTATACCAGTCCCTGGCCGGGAATTTTTTGCTCTTGGTGATGTTTTCTAATCAGGAATTCCTTAACGGCTTGGTGCGTTATGCCAAATATCAGAAAAAGTCTCATGAGTTCTCTGAAAATTGATTTTTACTTTTGGCTTGGCCGCTTGTTATAAATCATATATCCATTTGGCACACCTTCCCGGTGCAATCTAGTAACTGGCATTGGGTTCTTACTGATTTTATAAATGTGAACTTTGTAGGCCTTTTGCCAAGCGGCTCATGTTTTCAAATTTGTTCAGTGCTCTTCACCCTGGAAATGTAAGAATGCATGGGATGGGGATAATTAAGGATTGCACTAGCCTCCAGCTGCAGTTACAACTCCCAGTATCCCCTGACAGCTTAGGGTGTATATGGCAGCACAACAGGCAGCACGGTGAATAAAAGGCATGACATTGAATTAGGTACATGGTTCCGTTTCCCTATTTTTGTGCCCAGTCACTAGTAAATGAAGCCTTTATACTTTTATTTTATGTTCTAGTACACAAGTAGTCCTTCTGATGCCCAGAGTAAACACATTCTGCCCAAAGCTGTTAATGTTTTAAGGAAACTCTTCCTTTACAGAAGTGAAGGTCTCAGTGGTGTCTGTTTAAAGCCTGTAAAGGTATAAAATACGTAGCAGTGAAAGGGTTAAGAGCGAGACTTCCAGAGAAGTGGAGTACGGTCTGTTATGTTATCCCAGCTCAGCCTCTGCAGTGCTCAGTTATCTGCAGCCACAACAGCATGGAGCATGGACTTTAACTCACTGTGTGCTGGGAAGCCTAACAACATTCAGTGGAGGCCGGGGAATGGAAAGTGACCTTGTCTGCCTAACAGAGGTTAAGAGCTGAATGTTGAAATGCAATCGATGATTAAAAAACCTTCTCAGTCCCCCCCCCCCCTCGCAGACATTGAAGGGAGGAGGTGTGAAAAAGGAGGGCAGCCGAAGTAGTAAATACACGTCTGTATGTTTAGCCAGCCTGTAATGGCACACATATATACTCAGGGGCCACTGGGAGGGACTGATCATATGAAGAACAAGTGAAAATATATTATTTGACAATAACAGAAGAGAACAGGCAGAGCAATAGATAAAGAAAAGATAAGGAAATATATGGATATATATATATATATAGAATCCCATAAATATACCAGTGACAAGGATATATGATAGATAGATAGATAGATAGATAGATAGATAGATAGATAGACAGATATAGATAGATAGATAGATAGATAGATAGATAGATAGATAGATAGATAGATAGATAGATAGAGATAGATAGATAGAGAGAGAGATGGATAGATAGATAGATAGATAGATAGACAAATAGATAGATGTCTTGAATTTGGGTCTTTCGAGACCTGGCACAAGTTAGGGAAGCAAAGAGAAGATGCCAGTTACCCACCCCATGGAAAACTTTTCGAAATTGCCTCCAGACCCACCATAACTTTAGACATCATTGTCCTTTAAGAAACCTAAATAACTGGCTGGTAGAAATAATACCACAGAGCTTTGGTGGGGCAACTGCAGGCTACTGCCGCTGATTCCCCCATCGCTAGAGCTGAACTTGAAGTCTTGAAGCTGCAAAAAGACCCAAAGTCACAAAAGGAGCTGAACTTGAAGTCCTTGTGTTTTTTTTTTATTTTATTAAACCCCTGGCCACCCATGTATTATTTTAATACTCTATAGGGCCCTGCCACCGATGTTTTAAAAAATTCTCTGGGGCCCTAATGTTTCTTTTTAACTTGTAAATTTTTTTTCAAAAAACTTTTATGGGGGGCCCTGGTCTCACCATTTTTTTTTTAATTTATGAGGGGGGCTGACCACCAATGATTATTTAAAAACTTTTATGGGGTGTCCTGGTGCCAATGTTTTTTTAACTTCTAGGGGGGGGGCCTGGTCATCAGTTGTCTTTTTTTACTTGTAGGTGGCCCAGGCCATCAGACACTTTATATACTATGTGTGTGTGTGTGTGTGGGGGGGTCACCATTTTTAGCTCTGATGTCTGTGTGGTGTTTTAACTGTGGGGTAGGTGGAATCTGGGGTGGGGCTTGGACTATTATACTGTATATGGAATGATTTCCCTCTATTGTAAAACATGGACATTTGAGGTCACCTCGCTGATGCATGATCTGTATAAAAGCTCTCGGCCTATGGCCAAGGTGCCTTCTGATATCCTCATATTTAACAATCATGTTTTACAATAGGAAGAACATTATTCCATTTCGTGGAAAGAGGGTTAGGAAGTCACCCAAGGAAACATATAATTTGCCTACATTAGAAACAGGTTGCACGGAGCAGACGGAGGTGGTGGACCCTGTCGTTGAAGATACCGTCTCATTGACAGCAGGCTACAAGAGCCTTTGGAAGGTTTCCTCGGAGAGTACATCCGCCAGGGGAATTTAGTTTCCTCTCAACTGAGAGGCAGTAGAGCCGAGCGTGATTATATAAGCACTTCCATAAAAACTGGGTTAATGAATACAGAGCCGAATATATAAACAAAGGCTGAAGTAAAGCAATTGTTCCCATACCCTGGAAATATATCTTTGAATAAAAGATGTTATGATGACCTCCAGAATGTTAAGGACAGAGAATAAACAAACACGAGAGTCAGCAATACAAATTCAGACGTATTCAGTGCCAGGGATGGTTTGACAACTAAAGTGTTCTGTAAATGCCGCTCATCGATCTGGAGTAGTCATTTAGAGGGGTTGATAAAGGACACACCTAAGTCTGGAGATGGATGAGATTATTTGAGGGATCAGTATCATGTATTGTGTCTGCCAGTGCAAGGTTATTGCCACATGAGCCAGTACATGGTTACTGGAGTGATGAGGAGCTGTTTGGGTTGTTGGCCTGGATGAGTGGAATACTAGCAAGGTGGTCACGACTTTTATTGCCCCCTATTCAGGTATCTGTACCCCGTATCCAGGCACCTTTGCAATCTCATGTTTGGTGAGACAGGTCTTACTATCACACAGTAGACTTGGGACATTCTCCATTCAGTTAACGATGCTGCCGTTTCTTGGATAATGCTATTATTTCAGAAAATGAAGTAGAGGAGAGGGATCTGTTATCTGGATACTAGTTATCAAGAAAGCCCTAAAATAGAGTAATGTAAAACAGATTTTTTTAACAGTTTGCCTTTTCTCTGTAATCATAAGAGAATACCTTGTAAGACTGAAAGCCATGTACCTAAGTTAGGACTAGTGTAGTGTCCCCCTTCCCATCCTGAACTGCATCCCTGTGCACCCCCATGCAGCTCCACTTACCCAACCCCTTATCAAAAAGCAGAGTAGTCCTGTGACCCCTGTGTTAGTGGGTCTTGTGGTGCAGAATCCTCTCTTCTCCTTGGAATTCCATGACCCTGCCTTTCCTAGTTTTTTTTCAAGTAGGAGTATCTTATTCACTTTATGATAGCGTTCATCACTTCTTACACCCATAATTAACCTTGAAAAGGCTTATTGCCCGAACGTCAGGGTCATTCTCATTCTGTATTGTGTTAATTGTTAATGGATTTATTTGTTGTGATCATTAATTCTTCTTATATAATTTGTTTTCTTGCTATTTCACCTTATCTGTGTGTTTAGCCCTTTCTAGGAAAATTAAGAGAGTGGCATGGAACCAGAACCAGTTGCTCCACACTTAGCAGACTTTGTGACAGATTTTGCTGATGTTCAGTATAATTGTGTATCTAACAGTAATGGGTTTGAGGGTTTCTTAACCATGGAACCACTATAAATAGCTGCTAGAGTTGCAACTTGATTTGGGTTGCATATGAACCCTATGGGCCAATAGAGAAGATGTGTACTCCATACACACAGCTTCCAGTCTTTCCAGGGTCTCAGCAACTCCAACAGTGAAACATTATTTGACCACTGCTTTAGACAAGGAGTTCCTCACCCCTTTTTAGGCATCTCCAAGTCAGATAGAGAGGAATATTTGACTACGACAGTCACGGAGTCTTACCACTGCTTCTCTTAAAGGAGATGGAAAGTCTTTGTGCACTTGGGGTGCCAAATGTTAGGAACCCCTAAGTGATTGTACTGACTTAACTGAAACCGTGGGCCGGTGCTCCTATCAGCTGAAAACTGCACCAGCCCAGGGTTAAACCAGTGACCACCACAGAGCAATCCTGCTCCGTCTTCCTCCATCTTCATTGTTTCTCTTCTAAAGAGTACCTAGCATAGTTTCTGATTTATTTAGGGCCCATGCTATCTTCTCACAACTAACTCAAAGGGCTGTTAAGCCCTGTTTTAAAAATGTAACCATATATTTTCTATGTTACGGCCAGGTTACTAGTTGATGAGCAGGGCAAAAAATTTTCAGCTCGAACCAAACCCTAACCTACTGTACCCAACAGTAACTCAACTCAACCCAAACTCCTTGCCTACAATATGACCCAACTCTTCTACTGACCCATCTCCCCTCTGATGATCACATATGGGAATAGCCACTATTGAGGAGGGGCAGTATTATTACATCACAAACAGGTAGGGGCTTTGCTTAAAGGAAAACTATACCCCCCGAACAATGTAGGTCTCTATAAAAAGATATTGCATAAAACTACTCATATGTAAAACCCTGCTTCATGTAAATAAACCATTTTCATAATAATAAACTTTTTTAGTAGCATGTGCCATTGGGTAATCATAAATAGAAAATAGCCATTTTGAAAAATAAGGACAGCCTCCTGGGATCCTAGGATCCAACGGTGCACACAAACATACCAAACAAACTATAAAGTTAGGTCACATGAGCCAATTAACAGACAGAGTTGTGTCTTTTGCTTCAACACTTCTTCCTGTTACAGTTAGAGTTGAAATATTTCTGGTCAGGTGATCTCTGAGGCAGCACACAGACCATCACCAAATGGTGGTTCAAGGCAAGAGATGTAAAAGGACAATATTTACTTAAATATATATTCCAGGTAGGTAAGATTATTTAATATGTCACTTGATTTGATATAAACTATCTGCTGCTCAAAAATTCATTTTCGGGGTATAGTTTTCCTTTAAAGTTTTACTCATTACCTGCACCCAAAACTCACTTTCTTCACCCAATCATGTTAAACCTACAGGTTATTTGCGATGTTCCACTCCAAGTTGGTTTGGACTGAGAATCAAAATAGTCCCTGGCATTTCAGGTACACAGGGACCCAAAAAGCCCACAAAAATCCAAACAACCCCCACAGTAAATTAGTGACTGTCTATGGCAACTTACATCAGTTCCTCTGACATTTGCCAGAACCCACAGTCCGGGCCTAAAACTTGTCATACATAGGGCGGATCTCTCTCCAATAAGACCACCTTGAGGTGGGTGATAACGGGTTGATCCAATCATGGGCCCTAGGTCCCAACAATCGAATCACATTGTGAAGAATACGGGCAGTTGCAGGACTGGACTGAGAATCAAAATAGGCCCTGGCATTTCAGGTACAAAGAGGCCCAATCAGCCCACATAGAGGCACAAACAGTCCCCACCAGCCCACTAAATACTGACTTTCTATGGCACCTTATAGCAGCCCCTCTGGCATTTGCCCTAACCCACAGATTGCCAGTCCGGGCCTGGGCATTTGGATAGAGGGCTGTGTCAACGAACTGATACAGTCCTTGATTGCTGGGATTTTTAAATTATTCTGATCGACAACTGGCCAACTTACAGTAACATATCAATTGGGGAAGTTGGAGGGCCCCAAGCTCCAGCTGGTGAGATGGCAAGGGGAAGGCAGTTTGGGGACATTTGCCCCAAATAAGAGGAGATTAGTCGCCAGGTGACTACATCTCCCTGAATCTGCCCATGTACCCCTGCCCTAAAACACAGCAGGCAGCCCTCCAAAAAAATAAACGCAAATATAGTTATTCTGAAACGTGTGCAGCTGTGTTTTTAAAGCTACTATTTTAATAATTAAAATGTCACAGGTTGGGACAGACAGGCAAGTCTGATTCCACAATACAACTGTCCATGCGCTAGGACCCTGCAGTTCCCCGTGGTCGTGCGCAGCACTAAGCCCCGCCCATGAGGCAGAGCAGAGCGAGGAGCTGTCAGGACAGAGACTTGAGCTGAGCCCCGGGATTCCCAGTTGTACTGCGGCGCATTCCGGTGTTTTTGCTACTGGCGCTCCGCTCAGGCGCCTTCTTGCAGGAGGAATCTAGAGCCAGCGCTAGGGCAACTCGGCCGGGTTCACCCCCCTCACCTGCTAGTCCGATCCCTGGAACCGCCAGCAGATCCCGACACTGGGTTGTTCCATTGTGTTGACTTAGGTGAATCCGCGCACCAGCGTTAAGTGTAAGTGACATTTCTGCTTGACTCACGTATGTGGGGATGCTGTGATTTGGGGGTCTGGAATGGTCTGCTAAGTGGGAGATGCTTGTATATATATATATATATATATATATATATATATATATATA
>CM044439.1:157079140-157146979 GCA_024363595.1 Xenopus borealis
CTAATCCCATGTACTGACCATAGAACTCATGTACCAATCCCATGTACTGACCATAGAACCCATGTATTGAGCCCATTTACTGACCATAGAACCCATGTATTGAGCCCATGTACTGACCATAGAACCCATGTACTAATCCCATGTTCTGACCATAGAACCCATGTATTGAGCCCATGTACTGACCATAGAACCCATGTACTAATCCCATGTACTGACCATAGAACCCATGTATTGAGCCCATGTACTGACCATAGAACCCATGTACTAATCCCATGTACTGACCATAGAACCCATGTACTGACCATAGAACCCATGTACTAATCCCATGTACTGACCAGAGATTCCATCTACTGAGACAATGTACTTACCAGGGATCCCATGTACTGATCACATGTACTGACCAGAGATTCCATCTACTGATCCCATGTGCTGACCAGGGAACCCATGTTTTGAGCCCATGTGCTGACAACTGATAGTAACAAAAGAAAAACCTGCTGCATGAATCATATACACGACGCAGAAGCTCACCTTTGTTTTATTCACAGACATCCCTAGATCACGGCACATCTACAACCGACCCAAATTATTCTAATGATTAACCCCTTACCCAGGTGCCGGTGGTACATTTCAGTGGGGCCATGGTTATTTTTCATCTTTCATCTGTATTGTGTTGCCGGTGACATAAGGTGTTCCTTTGCTTTGTGCCTTGTCCTTTAAAAACCCATTGATGTGCTCTATTGATCGGAGCTGTCAATGCAATCTGCACACGATGGACACACAATTATCTGCATCAACCTTGTGCCCTTCTCATTCCCACCAACAAGCTCCCCCCAAACACTGGGGCACCAGGAGACTGATGAGAAGGCGGCACAGGGTATTGGAGAAGCTGTATATTGGACCTATACGTTGTATTAATGCTAAACCAAGGTTAAATTGCTTTGTGTCAGGCGGGACAGCAATATAATGTTTATGGCTATACAGCCAGAGAGTTCAGCCATGTATATATAATATACAGTTATTAGCATCAGCCTGGGGGGTTGCATCCATGCTCTGTCGGTGGCTGCTCCTTCAGTCGGGTCACTTACAGTCAATAATGTGTAAAAAGAGTTAAGTATGGAAATACTAATCTGGGAAGCACAACTTGGGGTGGCGGGGTTGGAGGCAAAAGCAGGGTTGGTCCCTCCAGTTTCATGGGGCCCACAGGGTAGTGCTTGAATGCAGAACAGTCAGAATTGTGCAAATGAGACCTCCAGCCAGGCTGGCAAGGGATGATGGCAGTTCAAGTTCAGAGGCGCCAGTTGATTCATAATTCACAGGGCAGGGGGCATACAGAAACACAATGCCATAGGTAGCAACGTGTGGACCTGTACCAAAGTGATGCCATTATCACATGGTACCGACTGTGAGCTCTTGGGATTTCCGATTGCTCTGTTCCTTATCGCCCTCTGCATCCCACTTACTTTACTCCTTCCACTGGTTTATTCCTCATCCCCACGCGATCCGTAACAAATCTGAGAAAATCTCATTAGCGTGTGCATTACTGATGCCTAAATCTTGTCCCATGGCATTATCTCCCTCGCCCGTTCAGATCCGAGCCCAGGAGAGAGAGAGAAAGAGATAGTGGTCCGGGCTGGCTCGGAAGAAATCGGAAGCGACCTCTGCCCATTGCTAAAGGTTATTTGTTAGAAAGACCTTTCTGTGGCTTCAGCCTGAGACATATGTAAGCTAACTGTATGGGCTCAGTGGTGCCCCCTCAATACCGCAGAGCCCCCCCCGACTGCAGATGGAAATAGACATTTTTCTACGGGAATGCTACTGGTGTGTGCCATGTTGCCAGACATATAGGTATATACCATTATTGTGTACATCTAATATAGATTATGTCCCCCCCGCTTGGTCACTAATCCACTTTCCCACTGCAGTGGGCGCATTCTTATTATTGGACTTTTGTGCTCATCCTCGGACAAAAGAGACAGACAAGGGTGCAGTGGAATCCTCCATCCAGGAGAGAGAGTTAAATGAGCGCACACTATAGTACCATGATACAGTAAGTCCCATTATCTGACTGCAGTATGTCATGGACCCCTCTCTCTTTCTCTCTCTCCGCAATAATGGGAGTTAATGCAGCAGTCACGGAGTGGAAGGCAGGAAAGCAACGAAGGGCAGGATTTGTGATAAAGAATGGAAACTCTTCGGTGTATCAGCTTTACACCCAGAGGGATATGAGATGACCTAAACATATGCAGTGGTTTATATTGGGGTTATAAAGTGCTCCAGTTGCAGTATCATAAGTGTATATATATATGGGGGGGGGGTATATAAATGAATAGATATGCTTGCTGTGTCCTCATAGAGAAGAGTAATAAAGATCCCCAATACAGACAAGGGTTTGTAGGTGATAACAAGGGTTGCAGGCAATTGCTATACTTTTTTTAGTGTAGCATTGCTGAACTAACTCCTCTCAAATTCTAAAATTTGGGAGCTGCCTCTGTTTAAGCAATATGTGCACTAGATGTACTGCGTTTTAATTCTGGAACCCCCCCCACCAGGACCAGTTTGGTGCTGCAGAAGGACAGTCGGAGGAGTATTACGGAAATAGAATAAATGACACTGGCACAAAACAAGATATTGCAGGTTGGGTTGGCAAAGTGCAGCCATAATAGCTGTCACAGATGAAGGCAGCTGCACAGTGCAGTCCTTTAATTTATTGCATTCTTACATCTTAGAAAGGAAATAAGTAAATGACCAGGTCTGTCTCTCTCTCTGTCTCTCTCTCTCTCTCTCTGTTTCTCTCTCTCTCTCTCTCTCTCTGTCTCTCTCTCTCTCTGTCTGTCTGTCTCTCTCTCTCTCTCTCTCTCTCTCTCTCTCTCTCTCTATATATATATATATATATATATATATAAAGCCTCTACAACCATACTGTGCATTGTGAGCTTGCACTTTGTTTTTGTGAGTTACAGTAGCTCATTAGGCAGGCCTAACTGCCGGAAGTATGTCATAAAAATTGTGGAGCCGATAGTGAAGGACCTAACTGCCAGCGCCGTACATTTGACGTCTGCAGGTTACTCTTTGATCTGACGACACGTGACTCGGCAGAAGAAGGGAAGGGGTTAAAGATCTAGTGAAAAAAAACAAAACACAGACCAAAATCTAAAATGAATTGAAACACAGATATGTATGACCCAGAAAGCATAGGGTTTTCCATAATCTGTTGCTCCATTCCTAAAATCATCATCATTTATGTCAGTGGTTCTCAACCTGGGGGTCGCGAACGACCTTTTCACAGGGGTCACTTAAGGGGTTCCAGAAGCAGGTTCATCTCTCTCCCCACTAGCCCTGGGCCAAAGTTGTAGCTCTCCGGGTGTTGGTGCTGGGAGTTGTAGTTCAGTAACCTGTGTAGGGAAGACAGTTACACTACAACTTGGTAGGGACTGCCATACAGCTCTCCCTGCCCATTTAAAGCGGACAGTCATATTTGTAAAACTAATTGGGGGTGTGGCTAAAATATTTTGCCGCACTATGCACGGAAATATGCAGGCATGATGTCTCCTGTACTTTCCCAACAATCTGCTCTGGGCTGGCAAAGAAAATATTTTAATATTTTATGGTTGGGGGTCACCACAAAATAAGGAACTGTATTAAACGGTCACAGCATTAGGAAGGTTGAGAACCACTGATTTATGTGATTACACAGCCCTTTACAACAAGATCTACTGAACCACACTTGTACAGTGTTACAAAATCAAGAATATGGGATGAGATTGCCTATTTTCTTGTTTATCTAAAATCTGGAGACAAACACCCACCTGTTCTGTCTTTGCTCATTGCTGAGCTTTATTCTGGCAGCAGAAAATATGCTGGGCAGTTTGGCAGATAAGCAGAACCCAGTTTTGCCCACTCACATAGTAGTGATGTGGGATTTTCAATAATGTGGAGTGAGAAGATAATATGTAAATGCATATAGACAGTTTTAATTTGTTTGATATTGCTTTTGGCCATTAAAGAATGCCCTACCTTGTGGGGGTACTCAATGGTGGAGGAGAAAGCAAGGCTTAGTGATTAAGTTGAGGTGAAGGCATGACTATATGGGTGAGATGTAATAATTTAGTGGTGGAGAAGTGTGAACCTTTTGGAGAAGAAGGTGTAAGAGATTGGAAAGGACTTACTCAATGGAGGAGAAGATGTAGCCCAGTGATTCAGAAGGGGTTACACAGAAGAGGAGGAGGAGTGAAAAATTTAAGAGAAAGCTTGTTGGTTATAAAGTTGCAATTCAGTGGAGTAGAATTTAAAGCTTAGGGGCAGATTTACTAAATTCACATGAATGGTTCGAAATTCGATCGAATTTTCGAATATTTTTTGAGGCCACTTCGACCATCGAATTTTTAATCAAATGATTCGAATAATTCAAATAAAATTCTATTTGAATATTCGACAGGCGAATAACTTTAAATTTAAACCTTTAAATTTAAATTCGACTGCTTAGTTTGCCAGATTAAACCTATGGAAATTGCTATTAAACCCTATGGGAAGATCTCATATCGAATAAAAAAAATTCGATCGAATGGTTAAAATCGTTTGAATCATTCGATCAAAGTTTTGTTTTTATTCGATCTATCGAATTGCGGTAAAAACCTTCAAATTCGATATTCGAATTCCGGCAGGTTAAAAAATCCCGTCGGATTGCAGCCGCATCTGTGACCTCCCATTTCGGATGCATTATGATGCGATCGTTGGGCCCTAGGGCCCATGATCGGATCAGCCCGATATCGCCCACTTCAATGAGGGCATATTGGGGAGAGATCTGCTCATTTGGCGACATTGCCTAACGAGCAGATCTCTACGTCTGTGGCTACCTTAACTCTGTGTTTGAGAAGAAGTCACTTGGTGGTGAAGGAGGTGTAGCTTAGTGTTTGAAAAGGAGTAACCTCTTGGAGTAGGATGTGTAGTTTAGTTTTTGAGAAGTAGTCATAGTGGAAAAGGAGTTGTAGATTAGTGTTTGAAAAGGAGTAACCTCTTGGAGAAGGAGATGAATCTTAGTGTTTGAGAAGGAGTAACCTCTTGGAGAAGGAGATGAAGCTTAGTGTTTGAGAAGGAGTAACCTCTTGGAGAAGGAGATGAATCTTAGTGTTTGAGAAGGAGTAACCTCTTGGAGAAGGAGATGAATCTTAGTGTTTGAGAAGGAGTAACCTCTTGGAGAAGGAGATGAAGCTTAGTGTTTGAGAAGGAGTAACCTCTTGGAGAAGGAGATGAAGCTTAGTGTTTGAAAAGGAGTAACCTCTTGGAGAAGGAGATGAAGCTTAGTGTTTGAGAAGGAGTAACCTCTTGGAGAAGGAGATGAAGCTTAGTGTTTGAGAAGGAGTCACCCCTTGAAGAAGGATGTGTAGTTTAGTTTTTGAGAAGTAGTCATAGTGGAAAAGGAGGTGTAAATTAGTGTTTGAAAAGGAGTAACCTCTTGGAGAAGGAGATGAAGCTTAGTGTTTGAGAAGGAGTAACCTCTTGGAGAAGGAGATGAAGCTTAGGGGCAGATTTACTAAATTCACATTAATTCACATGAAGGATTCGAATATTCGATCTAATTTTCAAAAAGAATCGAATTTCAAATAAGCAAATTAGGCAAATTAGACCAAATTCGACCATCAAATATTCGAATTCAAATGATTCGAATATTCGAATTTAATTTTATTCAAATATTTGAAAATTCGATGGTCGAATACTTCCCCTTTAAATTTAATTTTGATCACCTACTTCGCCAGATTAAACCTACCAAAATGGGGATCATTCCCTAAGATCGAATAAGAAAAATTCAATCGATCGCTTAAAAATTGTTCCAAAATTCGATTCGAATTTGATTCAAATTCAAATTTTCCCTATTTGATCATTCGATCGATCGAATTGTGCAAAAAAAATTCCAATTCAAATTTTTTTTATTCCCCCGCTATTCCATGGTCGAATTTCGAATTTTTTTGCCATTCGAAATTCGACCCTTAGTAAATCTGCCCCTTAGTGTTTGAAAAGGAGTAACCTCTTGGAGAAGGTGGTGTAGCTTAGTGTTTGAGAAGTAGTCATAGTGGATAAGAAGGCTTCACTTGGTGGAGAAGGAGGTGTAGTCTTTTTAAAGCAGATAATAGTTTTGGGTCTATGTCCAAAGATAAACTTTCTGTTTTTCTTTATTTTAAAGGCAAACACATTTCTCTTGTATTTTATCAAGCTGCGTGTGTGTGCATGAATCATCCTGCGCCCGGTGCTTGTGTCAAGAATTAAATGCTAATTCATTTTCTGTATTCTTTATGGCTCCCATCCTTCAAGTGGTGATGTGTGGTAAGAAAACACTAGACTTAGCACTATTTCCCCTTTTACTGGCAGCAGTAACATGACAGGGACCTACATTTCATCCCCACTTGCTCCCTATAGATCAGTTGGGTGGGGGTGTCAGGCACAATATACATTTTTTTTATTCAGATGTTCTTTCCTTGTGAAGCCAAATAATCAATAACAGTCCTGTTGTGCTCACGTATACATCTTTCTTTCAGTGCAGAACACATGGAAGAATAGGAATCTATGATGGGAAACTGCACCCCCCCATATACCTTTTTAGTTTCCTTTAGCCTCACATCGACTCGTGTTATTTTATTTTAAAGGAAAACAGATAGTTTATATCAAATGAAGTGGCATAATAAAGAATCTTACTAAGCTGGAATATATATTTTACATCTCTTGCCTTGAACCACCATTTAGTGGTGGTCTGTGTGCTGCCCAAGAGATCACCTGACCAGAAATATTTCAACTCTAACAGGAAGAGATCACCTGACCAGAAATACTGCAGCTCTAACTGAAACAGGAAGAGATCACCTGACCAGTAATACTGCAGCTCTAACTGTAACAGGAAGAAGTGTGGAAGAAAAAGACACAACTCTGTCTGTTAATTGGCTCATGTGTCCTAACATGTATGATTTGTTTGTGTGCACAGTGATTCATACGATCCCAGGGGGCAGTCCTTATTTTTTTAAAGGGCAATTTTCTATTTATGATTACCCAATGGCACATACTACTAAAAACAGTATATTATTATGAAAATTGTTTATTTCTCTGATGCAGAAAAGCTATAATTTGTCAATCATTTGGGGCTCCCTTACAAGAGTGCTCTTCAGCACTTTAGGCTTTACAATTAGGGAATATTTAGTCGCCTGGCGACTAATTGCCTGTTCTACCGAACTGCCTTCACATGTCTTCCTGTCGGCTATAGTGGAAAGTTGCCTGCGCTCAGGGCTGGATTTGTATCGCGGGCGCCCCTAGGCCGAGCGGTCCTAGAGTCCGTCGCCAGTGGGAACGCACACGCAGGAGCACTAGTGAGCTGTGAGTCCCCAGTGCTCCTCAGCATGCGGCTGGAGCAGCATGCCGCCCCTAATAATCTTCTGTCCTAGGCCCGGGCCTTTGTGGCCTTGCCACAAATCCGGGGCCGGCCTGCGCTAAGCACAGGCGGCACTTTGTGTTCTGAAGTCGCCTCGTGAGGCAGTTTCGGAAAACAAAGAGCCGCATGTGCTTTTTATTCAGCGGCTCTTCAATTTGCAATTTAAAAACCAATTGAAAAGTTGCTTAGAATGGATCATTCTATAACATACCAAAAGTTACTTTAAAGGTAAACCACTGCTTTAAGTAATACAAATAACAATACATGTTTAGACTTACAGAACATTTGTTTTTTAGAAGGGGTCAGCGACCCCCATTCAAAAGCCAAAATGAGTCAGAAGAAAAATGCATATGAAAGAAAACTATGCAAAAATGATCGATATAATAATATATAATATAATAATATATCAATAATGATATCTTAGTTGGGATCAAGTACAAGCTACTGTTTTATTATTACACAGAAAAAAGAAATCATTTTCAAAAATATGGATTATTTGGATAAGATTGAGTCTATGAGGCGGCCGTTCTGTAATTCGAAACCTTCTGGAGAACAAGTTTCCAGATTACGGATCCCATACATGTACTTGTACACTTTAGGGCAGATATATGGGTAATGTAATAGGGACCTTAGATTGTAAGCTCCTTGGACAAAGACTAATGGAAATTTGAGTGAGACCTTAGATTGTAAAATCACTAGAACAGGAACTGAAGGGAATGTGATAGGGACCTTAGATTGTAACCTTATTGGCCAAATATTTGCCGGTTTTGAGCGCGTCTTCAACTATTCGCCATAATGGTATGATCGAACGATTCTACGAAAAGTCAAAGAAGAAACGTTCGAATATTTGCCAAAATCTTACGAATCGAACGTTCGAAGCGTTCGATCGTATGATTGAAATTCGGCAAAAGGTTCAATCTGGCGAAGTAGGCAGTCGAATAAAAATTTAAAGGGCAAGTTCTTGCGACTGACAAATAGTCGAGTGATCGAATATATATTTATTCAATCTATTCGATGCAATTGAATATTCCATATTCGATGGTCAAAAATACTTAATTTGCATATTCTAATATTCGCACAATTGGAAATAGACTATTCGAGCAAATTTTCGAATCCTTCACACAAATTTGATAAATGTGCCCCTATGTGTACTGTATATTGTGAGTGGGTCTCTAAGCTCAGTAAGTGACAGCAGCACAGAGCATGTGAATCAGTGAATCAGAATCAGAAAAGAAGATGGGGAGCTACTGGGGCATCTACTGGGGAGACACAGATCTTTACTGCTAAAGGGCTGTGGTTGCCTTGGGCTGGTACACAAGCACAAAACATCATGTACAACATTCCTACCTACTTCTTTAGTTAGGATTTAGATGGGCGAATTTATTCGCATGGGGCGAATTCACGGCGAATTCCCGCAATTCGCCGCTGGCGAATAAATTTGCGAATCGCCAGCGAAATTTCGCTTTGCGAAAATTCGCCACAAAAACGAGTCGCGCTTCGAAAATGACGCAACGCGCCAAAGTTGACGCGACGCGCGTCAAAAGCGTCCCGTGACTCGTTTCGCGAATTGTTCGCCAATTCGCGAATTTCTCTGGAAATTCGCCAATTTTTCGGCGAAGCGAATCTCGGGAGATTCGCCCGTCACTATTTAGTTATCCTTTAAGTGACAATGCAATCAAGTTGACTGCTGCATAATTGTACCAGTACAGCAGCTCTATGGTATCTCATTTCTACCCTGGATTCCGTCTGAGGCCTTTGCACGTGGCAAGATAATGTTAACCAGCCTGTGACTGACCAGAAAGGCCGTCTCCCATAGACTCCATATTGTCCAAATAACCCAAATGTTTAAAAACTGTCCCCCGTTTGAAAGATGGAAAGAGTCAGAAGAAGAAGGCAAATAACTCAAAATCTATAAAAAAGAAAAATGAAGGCCAATAGAATAGTTGCTTAGAATTAGCCACTTTATAGTATATTAAACATTAACCGTGAATGTGTTTATATGAAAAGGAATGCTTATGTGGCTCAGCTGTGTTGGACTGGGCACCCTAGGGGCCACCAGCGAGTGTGTAATTATAGAGGTGCTATTTAGGTCTATGGTGGGAATAAATAAGTCTTTATGGAAATGAACCCACTAGGAAAATCTTGTGGAGTCACTGAGCTGCAGTGGAAATGAATGGATCCTTTGTTTTACCTGTAATATGAGCTATGGGCCCTGACTATGAATGTATTCATAACCGCGACGCCCTGTTCATACTTCACCATTTTTCGCAGAACAGTCCTGATTTTGACAGCTCAACCTGCAGTTCCGGATGGTTACTGAAATGTCCCGCCTTTCCTCTTTGATCTCCTACACTGACCAGCCAGAAAAAGATACAAAGGGGCCAATTTACTAAATTCACGTGAACAGATCGAAGTTCGATCGAATTCAATCGAATAACGATCTTAGGATTAATTCGATTGGTCGAATATGCAAATTTCGATCGTCAAATAGCGAACGATCAAATGATCGAATAGATTCGAATGATCAAATATTCGATAATTCGATCATCGAAGGATTTTAAATTTTAAAATTATTCGACTGCCTACTTCGGCAGATTGAACCTACCGAATTGTAATAGGAGCCTATGGCAACCCTCCCATAGGCTTCTGAGGCTAAGTCCTGCTCGAATAGGATTTGTACGATCGAAGTCTTCGATTGTTCGAATCGTAGGAATTATTAGAATGATCGAATAATTCATTCGAATGATCAAACGATCATTATTTTCGACTTTCGAATAAAAGTGTAGCTAAAACTATTCGATTAGCATTCGAAAATCGAATGCTACTCGAACATGGAGGAAAAGCTAATTATTTTTGGGTGAATTTAGTAAATCTGCCCCAAAGTCTCTACAACTTTTTGGCCCTGAATAGCCACCAGGTGCACTTGGATACTTTTGTAACAACTAAGAGGCCGATTGACTAAATTCGTGTGAATAATTCGAAATTCGATCAAATTTATAAAATTTTAGAATATGCAAATTAGGTAAATTCGACCATCGAATTTGTAAATTCGATCAAATCGAATAGATCGAATAAAAATCTATTCGACTAGTCGAATTTCGAATTACTGCCCCTTTAAATTTTTATTCGAATGGCTACTTTGCCAGGTTTAACCTGGTGAAGTGGTTTTGGTGAATTCAGATTGAATAGTTAAAATTCGATCTAAGGGTTAAAATCATTCGAATTGAACGATTTAATCGATTGATCAAATTTTTACTATTTGATCGTTTGACCAATCGAATTCGAAGGATTTTACTTCCCTTCAATTCACATGGTCAAAGTTTGAATTTTTTTAAATTCGATATTCGACCAATGATAAATCTGCCCCTTAATATAAGCAAAGAAACATTTGTAACAATTTACAATAAGCAACGAAGCCATTGTATCAATTTAAGGTTAGCAGGTCTCGGTGTGCTCCGCCAATGAGGCGAGTTGAGAATCTACGTACGAGGGGCGGCAAAAATGCTGCTCCTAGTACTTAAAGACCCAAATTTCCTGTTTTCAAACCGGCTCTTCTAGCGCAGAGAGCATAATTGCGCCCTGTGCCAGCATCATGGCCCTCTCCGCCGCATTCGTGGCCCCCCCTCCAGCGCAAAAAAGTGAGTGCACGTGGGAGGGAGGCCGGCAGCAAGAGCAAGTGGCCTCAGGCGGTGGAGGGGCCAGGATCACCCCTGGCAGGTCTCTTGGGAAAACTGTGACTTGCAGTTTAAAGAATCATTCACTTTCATTAGCTAAACTGTAATAACAAAGATGTGTTCAAAATTTCATAACCCAAATTTTGTAAAATTAACATGGTAATTAGGGGGTGTGGCCACTAAATGGGCACAGTCACAAAATGATGTCACGCTATGCATACCAAAGCTTTTTGTCCCTCTCAAAAATGTTGGGAGGTATGTCTGTCTGTCCATGTAGTGCAGGCTGGATATCATCATAGGCTTATTAATTTCCCTTGTTCCTCTCTTTCATGTTCCTCTTTTTTTTTCTTTTTTCCTTCTTTCATGTTTCTCTTTCTTTTTTCTTTCTTTCATGTTTCCCTTTCTTTTTTCCTTCTTTCATATTTCTTTCTTTTTTTTCTTTTTTTCCTTCTTTTGTGTTTCTCTTTTTTCTTTCTTTCATGTTTGTCTTTTTTTCTGTTTTCCTTCTTTCATTCTTCTTTTTCTTTTTTCCTTCTTTCATTCTCTTTCTTTTTTTCGTTCTTTCATGTTTCTCTTTTTTCATTTTTCCTTCTTTCGTGTGTCTTTCTTTTTTCCTTTCATTCTTCTCTTTCTCTTTTTTCTGTTTTCCTTCTTTCATGTATCTCTCTTTTTTTCTTTGTTCCTTCTTTCATTCTTCTATTTCTTTTTCCTTCTTTCATTCTTCTCTTTCTTTTTTTCTTTTTTCCTTCTTTCATGTTTCTCTTCTTTTTATTTTATGTTTCTCTTTTTTCTGTTTTCCATCTTCCATGTTTCTCTTTCTTTTTTTCTTCTTTCTTTCATTCTTGTCTTTCTTTTTTTAATTAATTTTACCTTTCATTTTTCTCTTTTTTCCTTCTTTCATGTTTCTCTTTTTTCCTTTCATTCTTCTCTTTCTTTTTTTATTCTTTTTCTTTTATGTTTCTCTTTTTTCTGTTTTCCTTCTTTCATGTTTTTTTTTTCCTTCTTTCATTCTTCTCTTTCTTTTTTTTCATTTTTCCTTCTTTCATTCTTCTCTTTCTTTTTTTTCATTTTTCCTTCTTTCATTCTTCTCTTTCTTTTTTTTCATTTTACCTTTAATTTTTCTCTTTTTTCCTTCTTTCCTGTTTCTCTTTCTTTTTTCCTTTCATTCTTCTCTTTCTTTTTTTCTTTTTTCCTTCTTTCATGTTTCTCTTTTTCCCTTCTTTCATTTTTCCATTTTTTTTCTTTTTTCCTTCTTTCATGTTTCTCTTTTTTCCTTCTTTCATGTTTCCCTTTTTTTCTTTTTTCCTTCTTTCATATTTCTCTTTTTCTTTTTTCCTTTTTTCATGTATCTCTGTCTTGTTCCTCCATGCACATGCCGCAGAAGCAGGTGGATTAATGATTGTTGGTAATTCAGTTCCCATAAGTATTACATGCTATTATTAATTATTTACCTGATTTGCCGGGGATGATTAATACATTCACATTACACACAACGTTCCTCTCTAAGTGATTTGTTGGGTTTGTTGGTTAAACAGTGTTCTAGTCTGTAATGCAGGGATGAAAATTCAAGTGCATTCCGGCCTGTGGGATGGGGAAGCTTTGAGCTGACACTTTGGCACTGAGGTTTACTCCTCCATGTCTCAAATATGACACTTGCCCAAGCACCCACGACATGCCTCACTCTTATAAGTGCCTATTGCCTCTGTATACAAAAATAAAATACCAAAGCAAAAACCCTCCAACCACCAGGTTTCTTACATGGAGAATAGTTCTAAAATGTTCCCTACAGGATGTTGCCCCATGTTGCTAAGCAACAAGACATTTGCTTTCTGAAACAAAAGGGATGGGATTTATCATGCCCCCATGTACATCTGTATGGAAAACCAAGAAACGCTATGCCCCTGGAATGAAAGCTTGAACATTTCACTTATGATTCAGTATTCAAGTTTTAGTTATATTTAGTTATATTTAGTTAAATACCGTGATTTGTGTCCTTTAAAAGAGTTTTAATATTTGTATTTAAAATTTTATGTATAATAATTTGATTATTATGTGAGTTATTTAACTAAATATATGATAAAGTTTTGAAAAGGAAGGGGTGTTACAACACTAAAGGTTCACTTTTTACTGATTGGCTCACCAATTATGACAAGTAAATTGATTGCCAGCACCTTATTTATACACCACTGTTTGTTAAATTCCGTATGCTTGACAAAGGAGTTTGGTCTCCGAAACGTTGCATCTGCACTCCGCACAATAAATTTTGAAGAAATCACTTAGACCTGTGTGCTATTGGAAAATTCTTTCTAGTGGTTGGCTGAAGCCATTTATTGTCAAACAACTGTGTTTGCTCTTTTTAAATCATAATCACTATAAAAATTACCCAAATGACCCTGATCAAAAGTTTCCACCCCCTGGTGATTTGGCCTGATAACATGCACACAACTTGACACAAAAGGGTTAGAATGGCTATTAAAGGTAACAATCTTCACCTGTGATCTGTTTGCTTGTAATTAGTGGGTGTGTATAAAAGGTCAATGACTTTCTGGACTCCTGACAGACCTTTTATCTTTCATCCAGTGCTGCACTCATGTTTTTTGGATTCTAAGTCATGGGGAAAGCAAAAGAATTGTCAAAGGATCTGCGGGAAAAGGTAGTTGAACTCTATAAAACAGGAAAGGGATATAAGAAAATATCAAAGGAATTGAGAATGCCAATCAGCAGTGTTCAAACTCTATTAAAGAGTTGGAAAATTAGTGGTTCTTTTGAAACCAAACCAAATAAAACAAAAATTTGAGCCACAACTGCCAGAACAAATGTACGGGATGCAAGGAAAAACCCACAAATAACTTCAGGTGAAATACAGGACTCTGAATATGTGGTGGCTGTTTCAAGATGCACAATGAGGAGGCACTTGAAGAAAGATGGTCTGCATGGTTGAGTTGCCAGAAGAAAGCCATTACTACACAAATGCCACAAAGTATCCCACTTACAATATGCCAAACAGCACAGAGACAAGCCTCAAACCTTCTAGCGCAAAGTAATTTGGAGTGATGAGACTAAAATATAACTTTTTGGCCACAACCATAAACGCTACATTTGGAGAGGAGTCAACAAAGCCTATGATGAAAAGTACACCATTCCTACTGGTGGATCGCTCATGTTTTGGGGATGTGTGAGCTACAAATGCACAGGAGATTTGGTCAGAATTGATGGCAAAATGAATGCAGTAAGTTATCAAAAAATACTGGAGGAAAATTCACACTCATCAGCCCGGAAGCTGCGCATGGGACGTACTTGGACATTCCAACATGACAATGATCCAAAACACAAGGCCAAGTCGACTTGTCATTGGCTACAGCAAAATAAAGTGAAGGTTCTGGAGTGGCCCAGTCTCCTGACAGTCTCAATATCATTGGGCCACTCTGGGGAGACCTCAAACGTGCAGTTCATACAAGACAGCCCAAGAATTTACAGGAACTGGAGGCTTTTTGCCTTTTTTCCCTTTGTCGGAGAAGAGCCTCATCCACAACTACCACAAAAGACTTCAAGCTGTCATTGATGTTAAAGGGGGCGATACACGGTTTTAAGAACTGGGGTGTGTAAACTTTTGATCAGGGTCATTTGGGTGATTATGTGATAAAAAGAGTAAACACATTTGTTTGACAATAAATGTTATGGTAGGGTATGTAAACTTATGAGCACAACTGTATCAACATTTCATTGTCCTGGTGCTATTAGAAGGCAACTATGGGTTGCTATGGGTTACTAGATCTGCTTCTTTTAATATATTACCCACATAGAGATATATAAATGTAATATATAGAGAGAGGAATACATTTGCTGTGTGTGTGTGTATGGCTGGGTTGTCCAGGGAAACATCAAAATGAAAAAGTATGGATTTCTCTTTGGTTTGACCATTTTTGCTTTAAATTTTCTTGGAATTTGTGAAATCTTTCCAGGAGTTTTATGCGCATAATAATGAGGAGATTTTTCCACTGCCTCGTCTGGAGGCCTAGAAAATGTGACTGAATTGTTACAATCAGCATTTTGATGCCAAAAATAGACTTTCGAAAGAGAATAGACTGATTGAGGAACTCACACACCATAGTTGGCTGTTAAAATCAGAGGTTTCCCTACAATTAATGAAACAGGGTGTTTCCATAGATGGCATGTAAGTTTAATTGATCAGGGGCTGTTACAAGACAGTACCCCATAGGCTTGCTTTTAAATCACATAGCAGAAAATACTGGAATTTTTTTTTTACATATTTTTGTATTGTATACAAAAAAAATCGAAGAATTTCAATCTTACTGCATAAATCAAGGCTAAGGGACCCATTTATTAAACCTTGAATTCATCTGGTCGAGGAAAGTTTTATAAAATTGGTGCCATGATTTGTTCAAGAAAAATGATTGATAAATGAGTTCAATTTGTGGAAGGGCATTTGGTCGACTTTGTTTTCATAAAAAAACTGAGATTAATTAGTGAAAAACACTATATATATGAGCAGCAGCAACCCATTGAAACATTGACCTATGTATGGTACAAATATGGATTAAATATGGATTTGGTCAGGTGAAAAAGCCATTAGTGCATGGATGTGGTTTGTGCCTGATGGCTTTATTGACCTCCATGGAGATCCGGTCATCGCCATAAAAACCTATATGTTCAGCTCAGTTCTGGAGCCTGGCCAAATAAAGATGTCTTTGCATGCAATGGAACCATATTTCACACCAAGCATGGCTGTCTCCACTACAGAAGAATTTTTTTTTATAACTGAGACTGGAGCTGCTGAAACAACCACATAGTAGCCAGCTTACCGAAACTGGATTTGTTCATGGGCTGATCGAAATGATCACTGCAATTTGTTCATCCAAGTGTGCTCAGTTCCATTAATGTCTATCAAACTGACCTAATGAATGATCATTGGATAATGGAGTACATGGCCGGTGCAAGATTGGCTTCAGTGCTAAGGGGCATCATCTCTACATACACATTGGTAACAATTGAAAGTTTAACTCTTCTTGGTTCATCACTCTAGTACAGGTATATGATCTGAAATACAGAAATTTTGTTTTGCTGGTCTTGACAGGTTAAAGCTCATTAATGATTTAAGTGGGACAAACTTCCAGCTGTAGGAAAGTATCAAGAGGTTTCTAGCCAATGCTCAAATATTCCAGTAGCTGATGCTGAAATATAGGTGACCAAGTACAAGCAGGTACCAAACTCAGGTTTCCATGGACAGATGCAATCACTTGAATCTAATATAGAGAATGTTAACACATCAAATAATTGTATACCTTATTTAATTTTTCTGATGTGTTTTCAGCATTACTTGTACTTATCTGAAGTGTACAAATGTTCGATATGAGATAGGGTTGCCACCTTTTTCCGCAGGCGAACTCCAGGGGAGTCGGACCTGTGACATAGAGGGGTGGGGGCAGGACTGTGATGTCGGGGGCAGGGCTATAACTCATTGATTGGTCAATCACAGCTTCAATCTCAGTAAATCCTGCCTGGTTTTCCTAATTTGGAAAACCGAGCAGCCAGTTTTGACCAGTTAAAACCAGACAAGTGGCAACCCTAATATGAAGGGTCTTCAACCCTTTTTACCCATGAGCCATGGTCAGTTGTAAAAAATGTTAGTGAGCAACACAAGCATGAAAAGCGTTCCTTGGGGGCAAATAGGGGCTATTTTGTACCCCCAATGTGACATGGCAATCTCTTTTTCACTGTACACCAGATTTTTATGCAACCAAAATTTGCCTCCAGGCCAAGAATGCAAAAATAAGCACCTGCTTTGAAGCCACTGGGAGCAACATATAAGGGGGTTAGAGAGCAACATGTTGCTCACGGGGAAGTCATTCCAAACATAGAGATATAATGCAAACTATTCTTAGTTTTACAAAAACAAAATAATTCTTCTGCTGGGTTGTTAAGCAGATGAATACGTTATTAGCTTTTGTTCTTCTCAGAGGTGGTTAATATGCTGATCCCAAGGAAAAGGAAAGTACAGATGCAGTGTGAGTTATCCCAGGAGGAGCATCAGATATCTTGAGGCATTTCAGTCTGATTGTACATTGTAATGGATCTTTGCAGGTGGATTCAGAGATAATCAACTTGGATAATCTTTAGAATCCTTTATCTTCATCTGTAATGTAAAAACCTTCCATGGGGCCTTCTCCAACTGTTTGTTGTTGGCTTTCCAGCACAAATGTTTTCTGTTCAGCCTGGACTTCACAGTAGCTTAGTTTGGATCTGTCTCAAACCATCTATTCCTAGGCAAATTCACTGAGAAGGTCATCGTGACTTTACTCTTCTGCCCACCAAGATAATCTGTTTTATAATCCATAGACTTGAAAACTAGAAAACATTGTCTGCAACCCACACTTGTACTGGAAAGGCAACAACACATAGTGGGAGAAACCCCTTAAAAGTTTTTTACATTATATATGAAGATAGGGGATTCTATCCAAGATTATCCCAGTTGATTATCTCTGAATCCACCTGCAAAGATCTATTACAATGTAAAATGGAAATTTATGGCTTAACAGGTTCTACAAACTTTGCTAATAGGCTTATGTATTTTTGTAATAAAATGAAGGTCCTATATTGAAGCCAAACTTGAGTATACCTAATTTTTGACCATATTAAATATATATATATTTACATAGGTTTAATTCCATCTCTGTCAGATAATTTTCCCATGTTGTGTATAAATATTGACTATGTACTAGTCAAACTGGACAACTTTAAATTATAGTTTAGGTTATTGCTGGAATTTTGTTGCTTCTGGTCAGAATTCCAGAAGGGGCTGGATTAAGCACTTTCCCTTTATGTTTACTCCTAAATATAGTAAGGATCACGCAGGTGACCTCATCAAGGGTTATGTTATTTGGGTTCAATACACCTGACCCTTCCATAAAATCTGCCATTTACAAAACAAACTTTAACATCATTATTTCCATATTATGACCTTTGCACTAACTGACCTTTAGAATATTTTCATCTTAGTTGTCTTATAGTATGCATGCCCTTCTAGGCAGGACACCATATATCATGCACTCTCGGGTTATATTTATTAATGCAAAACCTTACCAACTTTGGTATCTTTTGAAAGTTTAAGGATCTGCCCTCCACCCAAAGAAGAAGAGTTGGTGGGACTACAGACCACGGAACTGAACTAATGATAAGCCTCATAGATTGTATGCTGCTGTGCATATTACAATAATAGTTTCAGGAATGGTTCCCCCTTCCTATATTTTTTGTGCCCTTCGCATGTATCTTTACTGTGAACCCTTAGTTCCCGACCTGGAACTAACTGCCTGTGATTCACTGGAAATCCAGATGTGGACC
Source organism: Xenopus borealis (assembly GCA_024363595.1). NCBI lineage: Eukaryota > Metazoa > Chordata > Amphibia > Anura > Pipidae > Xenopus > Xenopus borealis. Next base: position 157,097,582 of record CM044439.1, read on the forward strand.
AACTAGCCATATTGATTTAATTATGAGTCACCTTAAATCCCAAATATCTGCAAATATAATGGTTGCTTATCACTTCAGTCCTTATTGGGATCATCTATATTTATAGGGACCCCACACGCACAGATACAATAATTAGACCTTTCTATACTGAAGACAAAACAAAGAGGACAATTCTCCATCCCACAAGCAGTGATTAAGGAATGTGAAACTTGGTCACATGAAATGTCATGTGAATGTGGAACCAGGTCAGACAATATAATTATGAATATAATAATTAAATATTATATGCATTGATCCTCATTTGAGGTTAAGTGCACAGTGCAGTTCATCATGTTTTTCTCACATTGCAGCTTCTTCCTAGATCTTAGCATATTTGCACCCTCTGTAATTGTCCAAAGAGATTGGCAATAGGCACAAGCCTTGATAGAAAGTTTATGCATGAGTTGCACCTGTTTTGAATGATGGGCGTGTTGCTCCCTCCTCAGTAGTATCATGTTTGGGCAAGGGCCTACGGCAGGAGTCCCCAACCAGTGGCTTCAAAGCAGGTGATTATTTTTCAATTCCTTGCATGGAGGCAAGTTTTGGTTGCATAAAAAACAGATTTATGGCCAAACAGAACCTTTTGTAGGCTGACGATCCACATAATACTACTGAATAACCAATCACATGCTTTATTTGGCACCCACCATACTTGTGTTGCTTCCCAACTCTTTTTATAATTGAATAAATTATAATTTATAATTGAATGTGACTCACTGTTAAAAAAAAATGATAAGATATCTTAGATCAGCTCCGGAGTCCAACTTCTTTAGGTCTATAAAAAATATAGAATGCCTTTGACAAAGGACTTTGATGCTGTCCAGTGAAGCACATTGGTTTGGGGTACTAACGATACTATCTTTAGTGGTGAGGGGCAGCAATATACCCTGGCCCTAAAGGCTTAGATATATCGCAAAGCACATCTAGATTGGTGTCTGTGATCTGTGTTATCACTTCCCCTGGTTTGATTCTGGAGCTCCCTGGGGAACACTCAAAAGTAATTACACTTTCAGTGATGGATACGATCAAAAGTTAATTTAAATATCATAGCAGAAGGGTAACTCTTATTCAAGGGACCCTAATGAGTTGGGCGGTTAAGCAGAACTGATATCTAAAAGGAAAGTAAGACAAGGTCAGTTAATTAGAATCATAGTCGGCATTGGAGTGAGAGAAAGCTGCATGGAGCCTTGTAGACATTGTGACTTATCTATTCATTTTAAACTCTCATATTAGCTAAAGGTAATAGGCTGATCACATTTCATTGTTGCCTATAACGAGGCTATTGATTTAATGATATAATTTATTTATGAGTTCTTTCAATATTTCCATAATCGTATTGCTGTTGGGTAGCTGCTGCTTCTAACTCATGGCTGGGGGGGATAAAGAAGCTGCATAATTGACTACAGGTATGGGACCTATTATCCAGAATGCTCGGAACTTATAGTTTTATAGATCCGTAATTTGGATTTCCATACATTAAGGGGCAGATTTACTAAGGGTTGAATCGTCAGGGCTCTTAGCCTTCGAATTTGATTGGCGAATATTTGGCGAATAAATATTCGCCAAAACCGAATGACATATTCACCAGTTTTGGGGCGCATATTCGACTATTTGCCAGAATCGTACGATCAAATGATTCTGTGATTAGTCGCAGAAAAAACGCTTGAATATTCGCCAAAATCGTACCAATCGTTCGATCGTACTATTGAAATTCGGCAATAGACATAGGATTCTATTGCAATTCGGTAGGCTCAATCTGAGGAAGTAGGCAGTCGAATAAAAATTTAAAGGGGAAGTTTTTCAACTGGCGAATAGTCGAGCACTCGAATATATATTTATTCGATCTATTCGATGCGCCCGAATGTTCTATATTCGATGGTCGAAAATACTTAATGTGCATATTCGAATATTTCACACAAATTTACTAAATCTGCTTAAAATTAATTTAAACTTTAAATAAACCAAGTAGGATTGTTTTGCTTCCAATAAGGATTATTTATATCTAAGTTTGAAGGTACTTTTTCAGTTGCGATGTGTATCTAGGTTAATTGAACATGAGCCCCTCAAAAAATGGCATACATCCCACATGTCCTTATTTAGGAGGGAGAGCCAGAAAGTGGGTAGGGATTGAGGCAGTTCAGTTCAGTCTGAGCATTCTTACTTATGGATAAACTTGATTAGAGATGTGGCCTAATTTTCCACCCATGAGTATTGGGAGGTGAGGAATGGTTGGTCAAATGGCTGGACTGTGACTGTACACATTGAGACACATGAAAAGGTTTTGGGCTTAAGGTGCAACTTTGGCCTGACCACCATCTGCCCAATCTTTCATAAATATGTTCTCTAAGACTAACTGGTGAGTGGCATCAAGGTATTATAAAGCATGTCTGCTATTGCCCTTATTTTGATCTCCAGAGCCGGTAGACACCGTTATTAAGTAAATGGTAATATATTAGAAATAATGCTGGTGGTGGTAAAAGGTGAAGTTCAACTGAGCAGCTTTCCAATTGGTTTTCTTTATTTATTTTGATGTTGGATTATCGGTCTTTCTATTTGGGAATTTTTTTTTCAGGCAGCAAACAAAATAAATATCTCTATTGCATATTGTAATAAATTTTAGGGTCAACTACCATTGTAACATGACATATGGATGAAACAAGGTAAACTGGTTTAGAAAGGACTAACATACATATATATAATTGAATTGAAGCCCTGGGATAAACCATGGAATGTACTGCAAAATGCTTCATGGACTCAAGTAATGCGCCATCTTTTCCTGCAGAATGTAACTTCTGTAGAACATGAACCAATGTTGAGCACAGGTATAGCCAAAGTTCTAACTGTTGTAACTACGACAAGTGAACCAGTAGTGAACACCGGCATAGTCACTCCTATTGGAGGCACCAGGAAAGCAACTATCTGGCCCTTTGCACCAATATTAAACCACATACATTACCTACAGCAAAAAAAAAAAAAAAAACTGAGCGTGTTTGTCCCAGAAGTCCAATGATGCGGAATACCTCCCACAGATTTTTTCTGAAATCTGATAGAATGTAAATACTTTTTTTTGTAAAGTCTACAGCTTTATTATTCATTATGTTTTCTTTTTTCCCATACACCCATCGGAGGCAGTGATTGTTCATGACAAGAGCTTTCCCACTGTGATACATTTTTCTGCTTTCCTCTGTCTGGAAGGGTATATTTTGTAAATAATGGATCCGCTGTGGTATTTTTACAGTCTGCATGAGAGAATCAAACGTTGGTTCTATATATAGTTGAGCAGCGAAGAGAGCTATTATCGACCCAATCTGCTAAGTCTATAATTTCGCTTGGCGAGGCCGAGAGGCTCGCCCACTTACCATAATTTTGTCAATAGATGTGTCGTGCTCTGCAGCGATTAGTAACCTAAAGAAAATAAATGGCCTCAAATCCGCCTTTCAACTTTTTATTTTCTTCCAGCACCTCGTTGTTTGTGACACGTCCATTTGACATCAGTCAGCAAACATTGTATTTGTAGCAGTTAAATGCTGCCCTCGGGGATAAATCACATCAGCAGGCAACTCCTATAGTTCTGCTGGTTTTATGCTGCCACATAGAGGTTTTTATTTAATTTTGAGGCACGAGGCAAAGGGAACTCAAAAACTCAGACAATTGTCCTGCTTTAGAATTCAATGCTTTGGCCTAATGTATCGATGAGCTTAGCCAGCCTTCCCTAGGTTGTCTCTATGTCCAAGCATCACATATTTGACAATTTCTACCAGGAATATATATATATATATAATTATCTACAGATTCTTTTTCATGGTAATGTCAAGGATGGAATGACATTTACCTGGCAACATGTAGTCTGTTGTGATGTGTTGTCGCAGTAAGCACAAGATTATATAATTGATGGGATTACTGCTTTGTTCTGTGGGACAGATTTGGAGAACATGGTTGAGATTTGCTACCTTTGCCTCTTTCAATCTGATGACATTGTTATGAAACCATAGGCATATATAGGGCCAGATTCAATTCAAGGAGAAAAAGTTATCTCATGGTTTATCACATGAAAAGTCAAGGACGCAATTCAATTTGAGGAGAAAAAACTTTTGTCCAGATACAGTTCCACTTATATACAGTTCCACTTTTTTCCGATAGACTTTTCATGTGATAAACCATGAGATAAGTTTTTCTGAAATGAATTGCATTACTGATTTAATCTCATCTCAGCTCTTCACGTGATAAACCTTTTTCTCACTGAATTGAATCTGGTCCATAGTAGGCCAGGTCAGACCTGGTGAAGTTTAATTCAATAGATAGGAGATATCGTAAATTCACTTTGCCTGGTGAAGTAATGGTATCACTACATCGCTCATCGCTACCATTTGCCGCCCTGAGCGCAAATTCGCATCCTAGTGAATCTGATTAGCGCTGGCAAAAATACGCCGGCGAAGTGCTCACTAGCGCATTTTCGCGCTTTAGTGAATTTGCCCCATGGGTGGGTGTTGGAGAAGAGCAGGGTAGACATTTGCCTTTGGAGCTCAGACCCATCTCTTTGTAGGTATTTTTGTGTAACAGGGATAGGCAATCATGGGGCCTAGACACACCAAAGGTAATAGTACTAAGCAATTCAATTTGGTGAGATACATATATCTTGCAGTTTATCTAATGAAAACCCCATTTGGGAATTACAATTTTGGTTTTTGAGGCACAGTTGAAATGGGACATTCCTTCACTCAGAGGGGGTCATTTATAATGTTTTCAGCGCATAATTGTTTGCAAATGGTAGTTTTGCCCATGCTTTTTCCTGAACGCTGCAATACTGCACTACTGTGCCTGTCTTTCCGGTTTTTGCGAATTCGCATTGTGAATGAATTTTCACAAACAACTCGCAAACAAGACGGGTCTTTGCATGAGTACAGGCACTTTGCGAGGTTGTTTTGCGTGAAAATAGCGTTAAAAGTAACTTAAATTCGCAATTTGCAAAACAGTTTTGCGAATATTTTCTCCGCCACCAATGTTGTGGCGCAGAGCGTTTGCAATTTGTGATTTTTGCCATATTTAAAAAGCTCCTATAGACATTCGCAATGTGAAAAACAAATTCGCAAATCTGTTTGCACACTCTTATTCAGCTTTATAAATATAACCAGGCGCAGGGCAAATATATTCACTTTGCGAACCAATCTGCTCCGTGCGAACTTTATAAATGACCCCCAGAGTCTATCAAGTGACGCCACAATGGTATTTCTCTAGTATTTCTCTAGTACATTGAAATACACAATTTCTGAAAGCATCCTTTGCAAAAGGTTTTTTCCAAATTGGGATTTCATTAGATAAACTGCACAATAGCAGAATTTGACCCAGCCCAGTACATGTGCCTACCAAACAGAGACTGGCTTTAATCAAACTGCAAGGCAACTGAACGTAATGAGCTGTTGGTTTAGCTAATATATATATCTCAGGAGTGGGTGCAAAGTTTGCTACAGATCTAGTCACCTACAGTATTCAATCAGCAGATACAATGTGTGTCTCTGTGTCTCATGATAAAAATACATTTACCTTGGTTATTTGTATATCTGTATAGTTAATAGTTCTATATCAAAATAAAATCCTAACACTAACAAATAAAGACACCGTCTGCCCAGTATGTGTTTATAAGGGTAGCCCTCATATTGTTCTCATACCAGACAAATAATCCAGATATAGTATTTAGACGCAGGCAACTGGAAACCCTCCCCTGTACAAAAACACGGCATTGTTGCAGCTATTAATAGTCCGGAGTAGTTTGCTCATATGCAAATGACATCTGTTTATTTAGCATTTTATCAACATTGCGTTAGCAGCCCAGTTGCCTGGATGCCGCACTGTTTATATTGACAGCGTGCTATTTACTTTGGGATTAGATTTGTCTCATATGTATCAAATGGAACGAGTGGGATTGTATGGTTTGAGTAACGGAAAATGTAAATTAATTTTCAAGCCTCACTCAGTTAAAAGAGCCTTGACTTTGTGCAATCACAGTAGGTTTGGGGACGTTGCTTTGTGCTGCTTTACACAGGTGGTGAATAACAGCAACTGGCAAGGTCTGAAAGGGATAATTTATTAGTACTACATTCCCACCTTAGGGTAATGGGAGACTGGGCAATTTGTTGCTTTTATTTTGTGTTTTTCACTCTCTTACCAGGGGAATGCTAGAAAGTGACTCTGTTCACAGTCAATAGTATTAGCCATCAAGAACTGGGTCCTGTCTAGTTTTGTCATCTTCAGAAAGATTCAGAAAGCTTATGGTACTTGTCTCTGTTATTCATGGGTGAACCATATTCCCATTTAGAGAATTTGTGTAATTTCTGTTACTTTGGTGAGGGCTTTTTGGGCCTATCTTGATTCTTGCATCTTTTTTATATTATATCCGTGAAAAAGGAAGTATCTGAATTGATAAATTGTTATTGTATACTGTAGGTATGTCAGCCGCAAGGGACAATGGACATCTAGTATGTGTGTGAGAGAACACATGGCTTCTTTTTCTTCTTTCTCAACTCATTTAACCTCATCATTCAACATAGGGCAGTAGGTACATTGACTGTAGATTTGTTTCTCCATGTTGATAGATGACAAAAGAAGACAACCTTGTTGGGCCAGTTGGACTTTTTTCTGCAGATTATGGATCATTAGCCCTGAATGGTATATCAATTTGAAACTAAAATATAGAGTAGGTCATTGGTCCAGCACCAACATGTTCAAAAAGAAGTAATGAGATCTGATCTGCAGTAGAGTGTTGTCATGAACATACTGGTGAATCCATTCGATGGCTTGAGTGTATTTATACCATCACTGAAGATCAAATATGTGTATGCTCTCATCAGCCAAATGACCCATTACACTGTCCTGTTGAAAAGAGGTTTAGCATGTATGTATTCATCTTTAGAGCATAAGCCTCTGTTTAGTTCAAGAATGGAGCTTGAGGAACGCCCATGGCACATTTTGACTTCTGGGACCTACAGTTGTGCTGTAAATGTCCTTCGCCATAGACACTTTCTTTTAATTGAATTAGGAAACACACAATCTATGGCAGATACCGGTGTCTTACCAGAATTTCTAGGGTAATGCCAAAATATGTGTTCCTCAGTGTGTCTAGGTGGAGGGCAGCTCTTGGGAATTATATGTCACCATGTGTGTCTGCAAGAATGGGGTTAAAATATTTTATGAACCTTCTATATGAAAGAATGTCTAATACTATGAACTTTATTTCTGGAGGATATACAGTATGGTGAGAAAAATACTAATAACATGATATTTCAAGGATACCCATCAGGATTGATTACATTTTAACCCACTTTGAGGAGGAAGGTAAAGACAACAGGCCAGAGACATACATTGAACTATTAATTTCCATCTTTTAAGGCTGGTGCTAAAATGATTTTACAGTGATAGGTGATTCATTTCTCATTGGTACATCATATTCCTCTGCTTTAATTCAAAATGTGTTGTTAGGGATTTCACGCTCAGCTGAAATGATGTTACATACGATTTCCCTGTGTTCTGTTTTACTTTGGCCCAAATCATGTGGGAGCGATCAGCCTCCGCTGCAGCTTTATCCTGTGTGTGGACCTGCAGCTGTGCGGAGAGATAAGAATAATAGTCATTTGCATCCTATTTGCTTTACAATATGTTGCACATTGCACTTAGGACACACTTAGACATTTTGCCTCAGCAGATAAACCGGGCCGATAACAATTTACACGCGGATGAAAAACTACCAGAAGCTGCTTGTAGGGTTAACGGGGGAACGGTGGGGTGGGTTGGGGATAAAGACATTATAATGATCCAGTAACTGTCATGAGACATAATGAATCTGTCAATATTGCCTGAGCTGCAATGTGTAATCCAAGCATGGAATTTAACAAATCTAAAACAATAAAGAAGTAAAAAAAAATGACTGTGAACAAGGCAGGGTGCAAATGCAAAAACTGGTACAATCTAGCATTTTATTTGCTCTTTGTGCCCATTAATGCATTGTTGTAGTGTTCTACTCCAAATTAGAAAGCAGAGGCCTGTGTGCCCCCAATGAATACAGCATTGCTTGTGTTTGGCAGCACTATATTTATGAGTGGTGGGAGTATTACCCATCCTGTCCCCTAAAGGTGGCCATACATGCACGGATATTATCGTACGAGACAAACGTTCCTACGATATTTGGTGAGTGTATGATGGGAGATAAGGCAACCGATATCAGCAAAAGCCTTGATGATCGGCCAAGAAGAACATTTTTATCAGGCACCTTCTAAAGAACCACCTGAACCTACCGGCCAGATGCAAGCAAGGAACCCTTGCTGTGTTTATTTGCAAAAGTGCAAAGTTTCGGGGTAAACCCCTTTTCAAGCATACAAACCAATGTGAACCAAGACTATTTAACCCCACCTCTTATGTAGCCAATTAGCATGATTAATTGAACAATTCACAAACCAATTAATTCCAAGAGTGTAACATAGTGAGATGTAAGTACATATGAAACATTTTTTTAAAACATATTTTTTTAAAAAATTACCGACATCTACAAAAAAATCCTGATTAGTGAAAAATATCCAAAACCCAAGAACCATTCACCCAAGGCCTCCAAGTAACTCCTGGTTTGTGAATTGTTCAATTTATCATGCTAATTGGCTACACAAGAGGTGGGGTTAAATAGTCTTGGTTCACATTGGTGTGTATGCTTGAAAAAGGGGTTTACCCCGAAACATTGCACATTCGCAAATAAACACAGCAAGGGTTGTCCCTGCTTGCCGGTTGAATTCATTGTACTCACAAAGTTTTGTGTAATTGCCAGTCATAAAAGGGTCTCCAATGAGTTACAGGTCTACCACTTAATCCTGATGCCATCAAGGACAAGGGAGGAGAGGAATATGTTCAATGCTGTGATAAACCAAAGGCTTTCAAAGGTCCACGAGGAATGGTAGCACTCTGCTCTGAGAGAAGTCCATATGATTTTAGTGTTGAACTTTCCATGTTACCATTACAGAGCAGTAAGCCAGTCTTTCATTATAAACAGACCTTAGAATACATATCATTTTTAATGGAGTTACTTCTCCGTTAAGTACTATATATAAGCCATATATTGTATACGTGACCAATTTTGTTTATCTAATATGTGCTACTGGCTAAGTTGAGAAGGGCCTTTTATTTTCTGACTTTAACTTAGAATGCTTGAGATATTGAGAGTCATTAGTTTTGTAGCCCTGAAGCAACCTTTGTTTAATGTTTGTTCTCATAAATCACTTGTCTACCCTCAAGAATGGACTTGATGCTATGTAATAATTGCCTTTTAAGTCTTAACTCTCTGCTCAAGATAACTGGGTTGCAGTGCAGTTTCCAACAGAATTTTGCCATGGGCGAACTGCTACCAGTAGAACATGTGTTGGACTCATTCATCATAGATAGTCCTGTGCTTGTGGTACAAATCTGTGTTAATGATATGATTAACATGGTGCCAGGGGTCTTTTATAAAAATGTGTAGCTCTGTGTTCATAGGATCATCATTCACGTAATTAAATGCCATATATTACAATATATATATATATTTGTATGAGAATGTATGGGATCATTTTAGATGCAAACAGAATGTGTTTATTGAGTGGAATAAACACATTCTTTTTGCATCTAAAATGATCCTGTGAGTAATTATTATATTTTTTATTATGATTATTAAATATTATATTTTTTCTAGCTGGCACTGGGGTCCTTACTAAGTAAATGGAGTGCACCTATATATATATAGATTGGCCAATTGGCTTGAGATGGTGCCTTAAGAACAGAAGGTTCTCACAAATTACCTATTCGCTGCTCTATCCTTATTTTACTGTTTTTGTGTATCACTAACCTACTTTTTTGTTATTACCACAGTATATACATGCATAACGACCAAATCATACACTAAATTGGTTTGGGTCCGGTCTTGTGTGTGAGTCGGAAGAGAATTAAGCCCTTAAAGGAATTTGTTACATTGCTATATACCTTTTTATGCCTCTTAAAGGGGAGGTCAACCCCTCCCCCCATAGGCCCCCATCCCTCCTCCCCTCAGCCTACCTCCCCCCAAGCTATTGCCCCAACTTGTTAATTACCCCAAAGTCCAGGTCCGCTCCAGGCAGGATAACAGGCGCCATCTTGTCCTACAACGCCTTCTTCCTTGATCCAGCGGCGTTTGGCAGCATATGCGCAGTAGGACGCATTTGCCAGTTGATACTACTGCGCATGGGAAATTTCGGGCGCAAGTAGTGTTTGGATATTATAGTTGATTAAGATGTCATCAAAGCCACTCTTAAAGGTATTATTAGTAGAAACTTCCATCACAGCATCACCCAGCAGGGCATTCCCCCACATAGCTGCCTCCACCATGAAGAACCATCTACACTGCTTCAATTGAAACCACAGCTTCTCTGGCCTAAACAGTGTGGCCTCTGTTTTCTTTTGTTCTTTTATATGTAAAAAAAACATTGTCTATAGATGTGTCTACAAGAGTAATCTTGTCCCCTTACAGGCATCTTTTCATCATCGTAAATAACCCCAACCTTGATAGTCCAACCTCGTAGTTAAATTCTTCCATTGCTTTTACTAGTCTAGTTGCACATCTCTGCATTCTTTCCAGCTCCTTCTTAATGTCCCTATTCATTGTCCACTATGCTCTCCTATTAATACTGAACACATGGAGCTACAGGGCTGGACAGGAGGAAGTAAGAATAATACAACCAATCAGCACACATGTCATGTATTTGTAGAGTGTGACTATTTTTTTATATTTAGTCTTTAATGTTTCTCATAATGCTATGTGATTTCTCATTGTGTGGCATCTGTAACTATCTGTTGGATCATGGAATATGTGTACAGATAGAGTGATTTTGGATGCAATAAAAACTAATTATTTTTCAGTTATTTTTCAAAAAATAATTTAAATCATTTTTTTTCTCTGATTTGTTTTGTCATTTAAAAATGATATTGTTCCAGCAATGGGTTGTTGAGGGTATTGCCAAGCAAGTATGGATGATTGCTGAATTTGTCAGCGTATCTGACATTTCATCATTACCACTAAGATGAATTTGTTTACTTCATGTTTTCCATTAACTCCTTGCCAAGGACACAACCCATTTCTCATCATCAGGTTGGTTGAGTGGATCATATTTACCTCTAATAGGTGCCCTAGGTGACAGCAAAAACCTTTTTTGAGTGTAGGGGCATCAGGTAGGTGCACATGGCTGTTCCTTTCTATATCCAATGCTACAGGACATACTCTTGGCAGGGGTAACAAAAGAGTTAGGGGAACCTAAACATTTAAGGAAATCTCTTTAGATACCTTAATTTTAAATTGTGAGGACAGTCATGTAGCAAAATATTTTAAAATGTTAAATATATATATATCATTTTAAACTCTACTAGGCACCATTTTCTCTTCTGCTGAAGAGTGCCCACCAACGCTGTGCAACCCAGGAGATAACATCACCCTGTAATGCCATGGTTTCCTCAGCCTATTGCATCAATAGGCACATCAGACTTGACCCAAAACTATTCCATTTGTTTTGAAGCACCTGGCACAATTGTGGTGCATATTGCTGAATATTAAAACGTTGTGCACTGCAGGAAAATATAAACAAATATGTTTTTCACAACCTGAAATATCTCCTTTGAGCAGAACACCTTCTGTTTGTATTCAAGATCCATACATATGTATTAACAAGATCATTTACACTCCGAGATACTGTATGCAAAGATTCTCTGCATTGCGGGGGAGACAATTTAACTGCTGAAAGGCGAGCTATTTTCATACGTGGCATTTGGCGGCTTTAACATGTTAGAATAGGAAAAGCATGGAATTAAAGTACATGTCCTGCTGCACCTCTTACATTACCCTTGTTTAGAAATGTGCCAACGTGTGCTCAGCTTGCTTTGTTGTTATTTTTTTACAACAGTAGTGGATTTAGCAAACTGTGTATCGATTTTGGATGATCATGTAAAAATGCATGTCTGGGGCCCAGGCTCCCTAGCATGGATTAGAGTACTATCCCGCTGGACCCTACGGGTTGCTCGTTGAATTTCTGGGTGCTGGTATAGAAGCGGACCGGTGGTTCTGCAGGTTGGCGGGTTGAGGGTCGGGTCGCGGATCCTTGCTATATCGATTTTTTCTTAGCATTTCTACTTCTGATGATGTCACATCCGGTTTAGATTGACAGCACTTCCTGTTTTACTCCTTTTTTTCTGATCACGGCTACTTCCGATGATGTCACTTCCGTTTTACAATAACAGCACTTCCTGATTCTTGATGGTCAGCGGGTCCGGGTTGCGGATCTTGGGTTGCGGGTACGGGTCGGGTCGCGGGTCCAAGTGGGTAAGAATGCGGTTAGTGGGTCCGGGTTGCGGGTACGGGTCACAAAAAATGGACCCGCGCAGGACTCTAGCATGGATCACCGTCCTCGAAGCATGCTCACTGGAAGCCTGTAGTAGGTCAACTTCTAAAGAGCCTCCTTTAGAGCTCAGTGATCAAATGAATATTTTTGAGCCAATATCTCCCTGTACCGATTTCCATTGTTGACAAGCAGCATGGCGGGTCTGAGCATTTTTGCCAACTAACAAAAAAGCCATGTGACCCGCAAGCCATGAGCTTAACAACCCCCATTGCAGTGTTACAATATCTAACACATGCAATACAACAATTCAGTTATTCAGTAACAGAAAACTATTCAGAAAAATAGAAATATTTTGTTTGAAAAGGGAAATTTGAAGACGTTATTACCATGGTCATTATTAGGAGGAATTTTATGATGATATGTTTTCATTGGAACTTAGAAATATCCCAGCCTCCTTCTACTCTTCATTCCAAGAATTTCAGTCGTTTTAAAAATAAGAACTTGATGCCTTGGTCGTTATCTTCCATCTGCTTTGAACGCTAGTCCCTCCTGGCATATCAGTCTCTTGCTCATCATAGCTGTATTGATTGTTTCTTATGTAAGTTCCTATCAGTTTCATTCTTCAGTACTGCAAGAACCACTGCACAGACCTTGTAAGGTCATAACGGCTGTGTGAGTGATATTTGGGATGTGTTCTACCGAGCCCAGATTAAGCCCATCAAAGAAATCTGTCATGTTCAGTTGGAAGTCATCAAAATCACTGGGCTTTTTTAACAAGAGGACTGGAATAATTGTGCAGTCACAACTGCATCTCAAGAAAACACAGTATTGTTTTTCGTACATAATGTTAAGGTGGAACCATGGACCTTTCATTTCACCCCTTTTGCCATACAGCTATGCCCTTCATCCAGAAGCTTCATAATTCATCAGGAGTAGAGAATTGGTGTTATTGATGTTGTCTTGATCATAATGGTCAACATAACACCCTGCACAAGTTATGACCACTATACTGTGCCCAAACTGATATTCTGTCTTCATCTGGGGTGAGTATCACCATAAACATGGAGGTAACCTCCAGATTTTTTATTGCATTAAAATTGTTTTTGGAACATTTTGTCTTTTGACCATGATCAAGGTGTTTTAAGAAATTGTGGGGATACTGACCATGTTTATGGAGACACTGGTCTTGCACTGGACCCACAGGAGGTAGCTGTTGAGGGCCTGGCATTTTAAAGAGCCACAAATCAAAAGAGTAACTGATGTTTTGGCTTATTTGAGGTGGTTAAATATCACATCTACAAAATCTTTATTCCTAATCCACCTGATTTTACTAGTGGTTTGCTGCTAAGTAACCAGCTAAAGCCAATTTACAACTATTGAATTGTGATTGTAGCTAAGCTCATTTGCTTGTTTACCTCTTGGCATCCAATCAAAATCTCTTTGGGATCCATTTCTAGTGTATTAAAAAAATTAGTTTGCATGACTAGTTTGCAAGTGTACGTTTATTGGATTGGGTGATTATGGGAAGCATCATAAAGCACATGTTCCTGTTATTGTTATCTTCTCAATCCGGACGGTACTTTGGATTGAATAAATGTTACCAGAGAAGTTTAAAATAATTCATTGGTTATTGTGTACAACTGGCAACTCAAATGACTGTTACAGGAGCAGTATAAATTCAAAAGAGATAATTCATAGACACCTCAAGTCCTGCTGACTTTGGCAGTCTCAGATAGTAATTAATACAATTCACCATCAAAAAGGATGGGGTTCCAATGCTAAAGAAGTACGAGTGCTTACAAAATGCATCTGGAGCCTTGTATTTAATTTCTTCTCTATATAAAAACATGAGATCCTTGTACTGGATTCTTGCTTGGGGCAAAAGGCAGCCAAAAGTGCTAGGCGAATGGTGCATTGTGGGCCTCTCTGTGCACTAGCATATCTGAGAATTAATGAGTCCTCACATCTCCTAACTGTAAATTGAGTCCTCCCATTTCAGAAAGTAGATGAAGTTGATGAAGTCATATAATAGGCAGATGAAATCCCCAAGGGGAGAAGAGAATATCTGCATCTCTCCTGCTGTGATCATGTCCTACTGTGCAAGTGGGGTTCTGCCCGGCCACTTTTTCCATTTCATGCTTCACTCAGCTTTTCCTCAAGAGGATTCCAACATGTAATTTAATTAGATTCCTTATACCACCGAGGACATTACCCTTTGTTCAGCTTTACGTATTCTTTTCCGTGTATATCTATCTGTTGGAGATTACAGCAGATGGGTTTCCCTAAGAGAGTGTACATTTTTATAAATGGTTTTTAATAAATTGCAGTTTCCTTTTTATAGACACTTTTATTACTGTTAATTCTACACTGACTTAAACACATCAAAATCACCCTGGATTTTCTACAGTCATGGTCGTTGGGTGGAATAAGGCACAAACCCTTGAAAAAGCACCACCATGTTTTTTACAATGGAATTTTTAGCTGCTCAATGTAGGCCTTGGCTTTTGTTGCTTGTTTGAAGGACATTGGTTTGGGAGACGGGAACAAGTTGTAAGGTTTAAGCTTTCAATAATGCACAAGGTTTTGGAAAAGATAATTACTATGACTGCATAATGCTTGGTTACATAAGGCCTGTGCAGAACCTATCACCACCAGGCACTCAGAATGAAGATTGACAGTCTTTTCCTCATGGATATTGGAAACAACTGCATTACTCCAGACAGGATTAATAAGAATTATTGAAAGGAGGAGGGTCAGAAAAGCTCCTGCATTCAATAAAAGCCTCATTAAAGGGGTTGTTCACCTTTGAGTTAACTTTTAATATAATGTAGAGAGGGATATTCTGAGACAATTTGCAATTGGTTTTTATTGTTTGTGGTTTTATAGATATTAAGCTTTTTATTCAGCAGCTCTTTATTTTGCAGTGTCAGCAATTTGGTTTCTAGGGTACAAATTACCCTAGCAACCCTGCATTGATTTGAATAAGAGACTGGAATATGAATAGGAGAGGGACTGAATAGAATAATAAGTAATAAAAAGTGGCAATAACAATACATTTGTAGCCTTACAGAGCATTTGTTTTTAGATGGTGTCAGTGACCCCCATTTGAAAGCTGCAAAGAAACAGAAGAAAATTGCTAATTATTAAAAAACTATGAAAAATAAATAATGAAGACCAATTCAAAAGTTTCTTAGAATTGGCCCTTCTACAATATACTAAAAGTTAACTTGAAGGTGAACCACACCTTTAAGGTCATATAATAGATGTCCTTAGGGGGCACTTTTGTGGACAGGAAAATGGAAGTAGAATATAAGGGCTTTGAGCATTGATTCCCTCCGTTGTGTTATCGCTGGAGGAAAATAAGGTGTAAAGACAGGAGGATAATAAACAGTTGCATGTACAATAGGGGCTGACAGCTGATTTTAATGAACAACTGGTGACACCAGCCATACATTTGTGAAACCTTCGTCTTTTCTGTAAAAAAGCAATACAGTTAAAGGGAATCAATGGATAGTGTGTCTCGTGTGTAATTCGTATTTGCTTAGCACATGTACAGTTGCACTACTTTAATAACATATTTAATAATTACATGATTTACGGCAGGTGAAATTTGGGCAACCATCATAATGTTCAGATGAGCTTATTGGAACCCTATATGGGTTCTTTCTAGGGATGCACGAATCCAGTATTTTGGATTTGGCTGAACCCCCGAATCCTCTGCAATCAAATTCGGCCGAGTTCCGAATCCTAATTTGCATATTCGTGGGAAGGGGAAAAAATTTTTTACTTCCTTGTTTTGTAACAAAAAGTCATGAGATTTCCCTCCCCGTCCCTAATTTGCATATGCAAATTAGGATTCAGTTCGGCCGGGAACAAGGATTCGGCCGCATCCGGATCCTTCTGAAAAATCGAATCCCGAACCGAATCCTGGATTTGGTGCATCCCTAGTTCTTTCATGTTCTAACTCTGCATTGCTCAAGAGATCTTTTATGATTCCTATTCACACAACGGCCCCAAAATTTATATATTACATCATGCACAAAATTCTTGCTCCCTCTAACTTAAAGTAGACCTATCACCTGCACATCAAAATCTGTATAACAAAAGTAATTTGCAAATTAAACATGGAACCCAACTTGTTTTTTTTTTCATTAAAGCATCCATACCTTTTATAAAGGCATTTAAATATCTGAGCTGCCAATCAGATATTGCCTACCCGCCTTTATGTCTGAGGCATAGCGGTGGGGCAGTCAATTACTTTCACTTTCCATTCAGCACTTCCTAGATGTCACTGCTCTCCCTAGAATCCTGCGCGGGTCCACTTTTTGTGACCCCTACCCACAACCTGCAATCCGCAACCCGTGACCCGCATTCTTACCCGCCTGGACCCACTACCCGACCTGCAACTACCTTATCCGCAACCTGGACCCGCAACCCGCAGACTATCAAGAATCAGGAAGTGCTGTCATGCTGCCAATCAAGAAGTGCTGTCATTATAACCTGGAAGTGACATCATTGGAAGTAGGGGTGGTCAGAAAAATAAGTAAAAATGCTATTGAGAAGACCTGCGGCCCGACCTGCAAACCTGCAGAACCAAGGACCTGCGCACGGAACTTCTCCCCGCAACCTGCATGGTACCGGAGGTTTTTGCGGGTAACCCATGGGTACCCGACCAGCTGCAGAACTCTAGCTCTCCCCACATTTCCCCTTCCCTCCTCACACTCTATAATTATGTATGGCAGTGTGTACGGACATTTGGTCTCCCATTGGGGTGCATACACAAGATTTTGGGGTGATACACAATTTGTAGTATCCACTAAAGGAAATAAAATGTAATTAATAAATGTAGTGTAAGTAAGTTTTACTTTGCTCTTCTAACATGATAAAAAATTATTTGTAATAATTTCTTATGGTCCCCTTTAACTCCAGCTCCTTTACAGCTGCACCAATTGGCATGTATAGGTACCTGGCACAAGATTATGTGCTGGATTGCCGAGCAGCAATTATACTTGAACCTGTCTTAAAAATATGTTCACTTTGTGCTAATTTAATAAGCAAGCCCTAATATCTTAAGATATAGAGTGATATTCTGAACAGATTTGGAAATATCACAAGAAGGCCAACTAAACCTAGATGGTAGTTCATTTGTCTGTGGGCACTATTAATATTAATGTTACATATCATTAATATTAAATATATTTTCTCACATCCCTAGTACAGGTATGGGATCCAGAAAACTCAGAATTATGGGAAGGCCCTCTCCCATAGACTCCACTCTATCCAAATAATATTTGTAAAAATTATTTATTTTTTCTCTGTAATAATAAAACAGTAGCTTGTACTTGATCTCAACTAAGATATAATTAATCCTTATTGGAAGCAAAACCAGCCTATTGGGTTTAGTTAA
Organism: Xenopus borealis; assembly: GCA_024363595.1. Lineage (NCBI taxonomy): Eukaryota > Metazoa > Chordata > Amphibia > Anura > Pipidae > Xenopus > Xenopus borealis. Next base: position 157,115,399 of record CM044439.1, read on the forward strand.
TGTTTTTATCATTTCCTAGTAATCCAAATTTTCCGTTACAGGAAAACTCCTGGTCAAGAGCATTCTGGATAACATGTCCCATACATATACAGTAGAATAGTGATGGGCGAATCTCCCGAGATTCGCTTCGCCGAAAAATTAGCAAAACGAGTCGCGCGTCGTTTCCATTGCGTCGCGTAATTTTCGGCGCACGGCGCGTCGTTTTCGCTGTGTTGCGTCAAAAGCGACGCACGACTCGTTTTTTTGGCGAATTTTCATGCCTGAATTTTTGCTGGCGTTTCGCGAATTTATTCGCCAGTAGAACCCCCATTTTACATCCCCTGATTTTAAGTTTTCCCTCATTTTACATTGTTGTTTTGTGGTCCCACCTATATATTATGCATAATACATTTCCCTGATTTTAAGTTTTCCCTCATTTTACACCATTTTTTTCTGGTCCCCTGAAAAACGTAAAATGGGGGTTCTACTGTATTAGTATACAATCATTGCCGGATACAATTTTAAGTCAAGCTTTATATTTAAGTGGAACCTATCAACATGTTCTTCCCACTTTGGGGCAAATTCATTATTGTGCGAAGCGTCTAACGCTAGTGCTAATTGGCCAGCGTGACATCAATTCGTAACTTCGGAAATTCACTAACACCCGCTCTGGCGAATTTTCGCTAGCGAAATAGATAGACTTGCGCAACTTCGCACCCTTATGCCAGGCGAAGTTGCTCACTGAGGAAGGATCGTAAATTCACAAATTCACTAAGATCAAGATTTTAACGTTTTAGACATTACTTCGCCTGGTCAGACCAGGCGAAGTTCAATACAACAGATAGGAGGTTGAAAAAAAATGTAAAAATTTTTCTAAGTCCCACAAAAACACTGGCGTATTTTAGCATAGGAGGGTGATAGTCTGAAAAAGATTGATCATTTTTTGGGGTGTTACCCTTCTTCCCCCCCTACATTTCCTAACATAAGGCAACACAGCTATACAGGGGGCACATGTAGGGCAATAGGAAAACTTTATTTTATTTATTAAAGGTTTCCTGGGCTTGTGTAGTGGAATATAGTGGCTGTAACATATACTTCTATTATAACTAAAAGTTCCCGCCGTATGCAAATTAGTCTATGTCTAACTATGCTACCGTTCGCGGACCTGAGCGTAAATTCGTACAGTAGTGAATTTGCGTAGCTCTGGCGAAAATTCACCTGTTGAAGTGCGGCGAACTGTAGCGAATTTTCGGATCTTACTGAATTAGCCCCTTTGTGAGAGTTATGAGCACCATGAAGACTATAATTATGACTGCCTGATTTACAGTTGTGCTCATAAGTTTACACACCCTGGCAGAATTTATGATTTCTTAACCATTTCTCAGAGAATATGAATGATAGCACAAACAATTTTTCTTTCACTCATGGTTAGTGGTTGGCTGAAGCCATTTATTGTTAAATAACTGTGTCTTCTCTTTTTAAATCATTATCACTACACAAACTACCCAATTGCTTCAGCCAACCACTAACCATAAGTGACAGAAAAGTTTTTGTGATATCATTCATATTCTCTGCCAGGGTATGTAAACTTATGAGCACAACTGTTTAATATCTGGGGAATTCTTTATTACACAATTCTGATGGTATTTTCTTTTTTTACTAAACCAATTCACTTTTTCCAAAATGGAAACTGAACTCATGGGTTGCTTGAGTTTAGAAAATGGTCGGCCTGTATGTATATTAGAGTTAAAGAGATGGAAATGTATTCCATCTATGCTGTTGTAGGGATGTGAAAATTAGACACCCTCACATATTTCTATCAGGCATATCCCTAGTAGTATGGACGCCTAATGGGTCCTAATGGGGACCTTTTGTGCTTATGCAACCCCTGTAGTTCACACAGTATGCACTAGATGGCACTGTGTAAAAGTATAAAGGAAAAGGTAACCATGTGTTCTGGGCCTTTTCTGTTCAGTCAGCCCTGCAGGCTGAAGGAAGAAGAATACTCTTTAGATGAGTTAGACCCTGTCATAGATCACTCTAGGAGTGATAGATAGGTAGTTAGTTGAGCAGTTTAAGCTCCGACAGGAGAATTAGAGGGATTAAGATCCCGGGTATCAATAACCCAGATTCAGGGACTAAGTGGTTAAGTTCAGGAACATAGGAATATCCTGCCTGCATTGAGATCACGCTGAATCCTGTGTGTTACCTTTCTCCTCTATTCTCCGATCTGAGTCTATGCCCAAGGAGGTTGAATTGTATTGGTATTGTGAGTACTTTGTTGTTGTACCTATTGTTTTACTGCATGCTCGCCTTATGATCTCGGCGAGGATATGTTCATTGTTCAATAAATATAGTTGTTCAAGCATTAAAGAAAACCGCTGGCGCCCAATTTGTATGAAATAACACCCTGTTACAGTTATACTACACCTTTCCTCCACCTCGATGCGAGGGCACATCCCTGAGAAAAAGAGTTTCATAGGTGGAGTGTATCCACATTAAGTAGCTATAACTATTCCTGTCACCGCAGTTTACTATAGCGCTACACTGTTAATTCAGAATTATCTGTATTTTCATTATTCTTTTGCTTACAGAGAAATAATAGATCATTGCTTTGTTGTAACCAAAATACACCAAAACCCCCTGTAAACAAAGAAGCTTAGGGGGAGATTCATCAAAGAAATTCCACAGCTCTCAGTTCATTTCTATGGGATTTTGAAAGGCCTATTTATCAATGGGTGAAAGTGAAATTTCACCCTTTGATAAATATGCCTTTCAAAATCCCATAGAAATGAATGGAGAGCTGCAGAATTTCCCTCTAGTGGCGGAACTTCACTCTTCACTTCACTCTTTGATGAATCTACCCCTTAAAGAGATATCCCCTTTCCCAGTTGCTGCCTTGATGCCATATTTACAAGTTAGGAGGAGTTAATTGTACTGGTGGATTCATTGGGAATGGGACTTAAACGACGTTCCTCTCTTTTACTCAATTAGTCTAATATACCCAGAAGGTGGGAACAAGTCCAGAATGAAAGTACTTTCAGGTGGATTCTTGTTGTTAAAAGTGGCAAACCCTACCCAGCAGCCTACAGGAGTAGAGGCGGACACCTTAAAAAAGATTTAGAAGAACATATTTAGGATTCATTTCCAATGGTTTGTCTGTTTTAACTAGAGGAAATATGTTCTGGGTATTATTATTATTATTAATAATAATAATAATAATAATAATAAAGATAAATCAATTCTATTCCCATCTCTATGTTATACTTTTGAGATTATTTCTTTACAAAGATTCTATAACTGTATTCACATACTTTGGTTAAAGCCAGTTATTAAAGAGATTATTTATACCATTCGATGATATATGAAGCTGGGCGGCTAAAATAAAGTTGTTCAGTCTCATTATATTTTACCCGAACCATTCCAATACATCAGTGTGACTGTCCCTCGGTTTTTTAATCTATTTAACTGTATATTTTCTTTAACTAAAGCAGGGCCTCCATTCATTAAATATAATTGCCCTACTGGATGTTTTTCTGTTTTCTTACATGTTTCATTTTTCACTGATTCAATCTGAGAGAAAAGTAGGTTAGTATTCCAAGAGGGAGAAGACTGCCCTTCTATAAATAGGCTGAATTCCCGCTCAAAGTGAAAGTAGCGGGCTGTAAGTAGGATGTTCTGTCTGAATTTTATCATTAATTACCAGGACATAGAACTCTTGGCAATACTGTTAACTCTTCTGTTAGTTCAGTGGGGAGCTGAGCCGAGTGCTGTGTAATTTAAATCTATTTTGTAATTGGTTTCTTCTTGGAGGCAACCTAAATAATAAGTCCTAACATAAAATGCTACATTCAGCTAGACCCATGATGCAAATGCTCTTTGAATTAGCTCAATTTTGCTCTGGCCTTTGTATACAGGGTTATAGTTCAGCATACATCAGGGATCTCCAACCTTTCTTACCCATGAGCCACATTCAAATGTAAAAAAAGGTTAAAGAGCAACATAAGCATGCAAAAAGTTCCTGAGGGTGCCAATTATGGGCTGTGATTAACTTCTGGTAGACCTTATGTGGACTGGCAGCCTACAAGAGGCTCTGGTTGGCAGTAAATCTTGTTTTTATGCAAACAAAACTTGCCCCAAGTCTGGAATTCAAAAATAAGCACCTGCTTTGGGAGCTACATCTAATCAGTCGGTGAGCTCTATGTTGCTTGCTAGCCAATGGTTGGGGATCACTGGTGTTCACCAAGGTACATCAAGTCAATCGTTTAGTTGGAATTTTGCATAGACTTATAACTTTGGGTCAGTCAGTTGGGTAAACCAAATGAAAAGGTTGGGGTACTAAATCACTCCATGTTTGGCTGCTTTTATGGTCAACCAAACAGTTGTAGGGTGTAGGTAACCCTGTTTGACTGGAGAACAGTACAATTCATAAAGAAAATCTGGTTGATGACTTCCACCAGTACATGGTTTCGGTTGTATGCTGGAAGATCATATAAATGCAATTCAAAATGGAACAATTTGATATTATCATTATCAAACAACCAGCAGCCACCTTGAATCTGAACCTTAATAAATCATACATCTGCTGATAAATCCACTTGGCTTGAAAGGGAAAGTAATAGCTCCTGTGAAATAGCAGATTAGCTTAATTAAAGAACAGCCAAGTGTAAATCATTAGGAAGGTGTGAGCCGATAAATGTTGTTCGGCGTTGTTTAAATGCCAGAGTCATAGAGGGCTGAGTGCCAACCTAGAAAGAAATTGTGCTTAATGCAAGGTTGTTAGCAACCAGAATGTTGACATAAGGATCTCTGTGGATTCTAGAATGGTGAGCTGTGTTGTATTGTAGGTGACTTTGTCTCAGTTTGGTGTCAATATTTATGTTTTGTGAAAATAATGTGTGTTAACAAATATGCTACTGTGTTTCAGTGTGGGTACTTTTTTACTGTGGCATTTACAAGAATGAAGGAATTAAAATGAAATAGGCACACTTTAGTAAGTTACCAGGGCAGTAACCTTCACAACAGCTAACCCAGAAGCTTCTTGCATGCAGTGGAGCCCAAAGTTCCATTTTCTGAACAGCCAATTACCTGGATATATGTCTTTTTTTAAAGGAGAAGGGGGCAGGTGTTCTTCATAGGGAAGATTGTATCTCTATTTTACATGGGTTGAGAGTGGTTCCAGAGGTTCCAAAACACAAAAACAGTTTTTAATAATATGTTACAAGAAATTTAACATTGCCTCTCTTTTTCTAGAAGCAAAATGGGGAAACAGAACAGCAAACTTGCTCCTGAAGTAATGGAGGATCTTGTGAAGAGCACAGAGTTTAATGAGCACGAGCTTAAACAGTGGTACAAAGGGTTCTTGAAGGACTGTCCAAGTGGCCGGCTGAACCTGGACGAATTCCAGCAGCTCTATGTAAAGGTAAGGCCATCTTTTCCTTGCTCGCAGGACATTTAAATGCTAAATGTTCTATTATCACTGGTCAATGCATTGTTTTCACTATGAAAGCCACTATATGTTTCAGTTGAATTTTCAGTTATGCATATTTTTCTTTAAGGTAATGGCACATGGGGCAAAATTGATGCCACCGTCTGAGCTATACCATTGTCTGTGGCTATTTTGATTTTCAGGGAATGGTAGATGTTTGCACTCAAACAGCATGTGTAAATCAAAAAGTTGAAGATCCTTATTGTGATCAATAAATCTTTTGGTTGAAAAAAGGATATTTGACTATATCAGTACCCAACCCCACAATACGTAGGTGCCAGTTACAGGGTTCCCTGTGGACCAAGCAGGGGAGGGGGACTTATCTAGTTCCAGATTCCTGCCCTCTGTACGCTGTGCAATGCAACACCTATAATTCAGGGGGAAAAAATTGAAGGCACATAATAATAAGTAAGCTAGACATCCCAAAGCTTCAATCTGGGGTAGAATGCCCAGATCCCATGTTATCAATGATGAGCTTCTCAAAAAACTTTTAGAACTTCTCCAAGCTTAAATAAACAGGAGAGGTAGACTGAATCTTCAGCTCAATCCACAAAATTTAGGCTACCATACCTCTACCTCTTTTTTTTTGATTGGCTTTTGTAAACTTAGCTGTTTGTTTCAAATAGTATGCCACAGACCAGTATCTTCAGTTGCAGATATAACTTTATAGTATTATCAATGTTAAGCTCCCCATTGACCCAACGATTCTTGGTGGTGAATGACCGATTTCAGTGCAGTCCGACCAATCCGTCAACTTATTGTGCGGTTAGTGGGATTCAAATGATCGTACATCGTATGATTTTTCGATCAACATCTGTCAGACAATTTATCGGCCAGTTTAAAATATCTTTATCACTCCCAGTGCAAGCTCTCTATGTTTGCTGGGCCAGCAGACAGCTACCCTTCAGTTTTGCTGGCGAGCTTTAGACATGGTTATACATTTATAGAATTCTTCAGTGGTGTTTTGTGTTATTGAAACATATTGCAATTGTGGTAGCTCTTGTCTTTGCAGAACAGCTGGACTACTCTAGATATAATTGTTTTCAGTTAGTCTATCTTTGAAGGTTCTAAACCATATATCCTCAGTAATGGATTTTCTACATGTGGACCATATTCTGTTGTTAGGGGGAGAGAGAAACCCAATAATTACCATAGCCATGGGCAACATTATATCCTTAGGCCCCATGCACCAAGCACTTGTGCCCATTGTAAGTATATGTGTCCTGTGCTGGACTAAAATTTTATGACTTCTTGCACACACTTGCCTGAATGCTGCTCAGTCTAGGGGACTTGGAACCTTGCCTTCAGTTTTGTCAGTGATGTCTGTAGTCTTTCTGCTATATTTGTAGTTTTTCTACATTGTCTACTTTTGTCTTATCTGAACAGCTGTTCTATTTTGATAGACCTTCTATTGTTATACTTTGTGAAATTAGAACAGTTATAATGGTAGACTTTACATTATTAGAGTGGATCTTCTACATTTGTAGCTATTGTGTTATCTCAACAGTTCTGTATTGCCATTGCCAGCCTTTGTGTTAGTATAATAATAGCACCAGAATACTAGTTCTACTATGGTAGCCTATGGATTATCATTTAGGACGCTTGTTCTGCATTTGCAGCCTTTCAATATTAGAATCATTAGAGCACTATCATGTGCCATTGTACAGTTGTGCCATGTTATAATACCCTGCCGTAAGTCACTGGACAATTATGTAATAGTTTCTCTTGCACAGAAATCTCAGGCAAAGACAAATGTTAATTGTTGGCAACTGTCTGCTGCATACAATGATAATGAAATGTGTTCTGAGTGTTAAATAATAGATGTGCAGCCCATTCCTCTGTGTTAATCTTATCTTGTAATTAATAAAACTTATTCCATATGCATACTTTGTTCCACATTTAAAAACACATTTTCTCTTTATTTCACGCTTATTAATGTGCCTAAATTGTTATGTGACATTGCCAGTACAGCTGCAGCCTTAGATCTAGTTATCAACACAGAGCAGAAGATTTAATTCAACTGATGATAAGGGCATTACCTAGAACCTAATTTCCCCTCTTAGTCTGTTGGGATGAGATTTTCTTTTAATATTGAGTGGTTTTGGTAGCCAAGGGCTCAATAGGCTACTGCTTACAGCAAAATGACCTTTTACAACCAAAGCCATACCCCTTGGGTTTTGGGAATGTGGTGGGTAGCAGATTTTTGTTGTAAGATGTGCTTGGGTTTTGGAGTGCCAGGCTTTGGTGGGTAGCAGGTTATTTGTTTTATTGTAAGAGGAAATTTTGCTTGGGGTTTGGAGTGCCAGGTTTTGGTGGGAGCAGGTTATTGGTTTTATTGTAAGCAGAAATTTAGCTTGGGTTTTGGAGTGCCATGCTTTGGTGGGTAGCAGGGTATTGGTTTTATTGTAAGAGGTCATTTTGCTTGGTATTTTGGGTGCCGGACTTTGGTGAATAGCAGGTTATTGGTTTTGTTGTAAGAAGTCATTTTGCTGTAAGAAGTAGCCTTGTGAGCCCTCAACACACAAAACAAAAAAAAGAAGTGCTTTTCAATGTCCTTCCTAATATTCTTTATATACGTTCAATACATTCCTACTTCACGATCAAGTTCTGCCTTTTTACATATCTTTAGCATTATGGGAGAATCATTTCATGACCAGTCCTTTAAACATATTACAGAGCAGAATTGAAGCCTGTAGTTCCCATGATAGGTTATGGGATGTTTTGTCCAGGACGCTTGGGACCTGGGGTTTTCCACATAATAGCAGTTATACCAACATTATTTGAAGGGCTACAAGTTGCCTACTCTGCAGTGGTGTTTTTCAGTAGTGGTGCACTTCAGCAGTGGGGGGGGGGGGGGGGGGGGGGGGTAATTTTTGGGAACAGATAAGTACATTAGAGAATCTATTTTTATATTGGAAACCTTGTTCTGTTTTTATAACACTGTCCAGGAATAGCACAAGCTCCAACTGACTATTTTTACTCTTTTTATATAAATTTTCAGTGCAAAACTGCAAATGAGTCAGATTCAGGGACGTCCCAGTATTGTGCTGGTGTAACATCAACCGATGGCTCCCTTGCCTATCGCTGATAAATAAGATAACGGTGAGGGGGTTAAGGACACGGATTCAGAATTTCAGTGCAGAGTTTTCCTTATTTTAAATAGTTTGGAAAACGTGTCTCCTAAAAATTCTCACCATAAATTACAATATAATATAATTAAAATTGTGCATAACTTTAGTGCAGTGCAGCAAAATTCACCTCCGTTCATATACAGTGTAAATTAAAGGAGGTTTGATGTTAAATTTTATTTTATTTGTTACTGTTTTGTTATAATTTATGGTTTTCCTACACCCTTCCAATGTGGAATTTAAACTGTTCCGTGTTTCCTAGGTCCAAGATTTCCCTAAGGAAATCAGATTCTGCTTTGTTGTTCTTATGAAAAGGGTCAAAATCAATCCACTGAAATCCTTTGTATAAACAAACCCCCCTTTCCCCCAACTGTTTCTTTCGGATAAGAAGAAGCTCATTATACAGGGGCTTCTCAGTTGACTGCTGAGTTGTTTTGATTGTGCTCGTAAGAACACGTTTTGCCCTGTTTAGTACATTAATAAGAAAATCCACCCATATATCTTAATTAAAACAGTAGGCAAAAAGTGTGTTCAGAATAAGCCCTTGTCATTGTATTAATGTCATCAAAAAGGTATACTGTCCCTATAAGCTGCCTGAAAATGTGGCTCTTGAAATTATCCCCCGTAGTCAGAACCTCTGCAAGAATTAGGTTACAATAGCCTGGAAATACAAGTTTTTAAACATTTTTTCCTCAATGTAGGGGGCGGGGATCCTCAATAACTAACATATTAAAGAAAAACTTGAATAGGTTCAAAATGATCACAGTTATTTGATGGTGAATGTTCAATGATGGAAAGAAATTCTTCCATTTTTCCTTTTCCCACCAAGCAGACAAGCAAAGCAGTGATCACCTGCTGGAAGAGTAAGGATAATACAGCATCCTGATTGGTGGGCCAGTATGGGTGACTGCTGTATAAACAAGGCACTCATAGAAAATAAACCGGGAATATATTTTGGAAAGTCCCAGGAATAACAGTAGTTATATAAAATGTATGCATGTCACTCTCGCCTTCAGTCATTCTGCTTGGTGTGAATTTCCGGGTGACCCATGGATTTCAGGCCCATTCACATTGAACTTCTCAGTCTGACAGTTATTTCACAGCTCGTGCATTTGCAGAAAAGCCAGAAGTCTGTTTGACAGACGGCATTACAGAGATTATCTGAAGAAGGTGCAGCCGGCTTTGATAAACATATCTGTCATTGCTACTAACAACAAAAAGATATGTTCCACCACTCGGGCCTGACCCAAAAGCCAAGTGAAAGGAGAAGAGCCTTCAAAGTTTCCTTTTGTTTTGGCAGCTTGTCAGGGAATTGCAAACAACAGCGAGATAAAACTGTAAAACTTGCGCTAATGGCTAATTATTTCTCCACTGTGTAGGATCAGGGTAATGCAGCTTTAAGGGAAAATGAAGCCTCAGATTAAAAACCCATATATTTTAAGCATCTTGTTGGAGGTTAACATTTTATTTTTCCCTTTGCCACAAGTCTATCTACACAACCTTCTAAGGAACCCTGGGATTACTACTACATTCAGGGTGGTAACAGCTCTGTGGTTCCCCTGTAGTTTCCCCTCGAAAATGATGCCCCGTGTTCATAAATATTTTTGCCACCCCTAGACTTCAAGACATTTTGGCTAGTTTTTGGCAAAGCGAAATCTGTCAGGTTTGCCCATTACTATTTCCCAGCATGAGTAGGTTTGCCCATAATTCAGTGGCAGGAAGGACACAATGATGTTTAATACAATTATAGATATTAATTGCAAGAAGCAGGGTTGGACCTGCTGATCCAGGTCATCTCCCTCCATCTAGAAATGAGAGTGCCCCCAGACATGGCCACAAGAGTGAAGGAAATGGTACGTGCTACACAACCAGGGTGGAGTTGGTGGCAGCAAGAGGAGTTGATTGGAGTTTGATAAACAAACAAAAGAGACTCAAAGCTTACTCCTCTTGTCTGCTCCGATAAGGGAATCAGGTTTATTTCTGATTAGGGATGCTGTGCCCTACGCGTTTCGGGAATCAATCCCTTAGTCATAGGCAATGGAGTTTGATACTTGCGTGTTTGGCGCCAGACACCCCAGTATGACACTGGCAAGGAGTGTGTTTGGACTCAAGTACCTTTAATGCATGGAGTCATTAGGTGCAACATTTGTGTCCCGTATAATGATACTGTACGTTCAACTGTATATGACCCTTATAATCTTCAGCCACCAACCTGTTCTCTTCCCAACAAGACCCTACCTTTCCTAGCTACCTACTTTGAATTGCCTTTGGCGATCAACCAAAGCTCCAGATTAAAATGAATTCTGTATCTACAGGTATTGTGGTGCCTGAGCCTGAGCTTGCTATAAAAGTGAAAGGGGTGGGGGGGTAGATTATTTATGATATGATTGAATATTTTTGCAGCTCCGTCGATTTCAGTAAATATATGGAGCTACAAACCTGATTTACACAGTTGAACACAGCTCAATATCCCATTCTCCTGCACGCGTTTCATGTCATAATATTTTTCATTCAGTCCAAAGATATATATATATATATATATTTGAGGACAGAGCTTTCTTTGTGCATAAAGTTGCGTAGCATACGTCCATTCATATATATATATATAAGATTCCAGGCCGCCCTAATGTTTGTTCTGAGTAATTAAGGGAAATAAATGGAACACAGACATTCATGTGAAAGCAGTGAGTACTGAATCTGACCAAGGAATTGGAAATGTCTCCGGAATCGGTTTCTCTCTTTTTGCAGTTATATTTTTACCTTGAGATATTTAATATTTTATATTTGTGCTGCCTGTTCTTCACGTATCTCTGGTTCATAGTATTCAGCAAGATTAAGGCAGCTTCTCTGGGGAAATAGTATTAGGAAACAGAGGAGAACAGTTATAAAATATTAAATCAAACTGTTTCTAACATGTGCTAGGAAGGATGTTACCTTTTTTTTTTATTTCGCTCAACTTTGTGCAAACATTGTGTTCTTCCCATGGGTTGAATGTGACTTTTGTGTTCATGAAAAGATGAAATTGTTGCAAATATTTGTCACAATATCTCCTAAAATCCATGGATAAATATCCAATTATTTCACCTAGTGATAAAAAAGTGAAAAAATTACAGATTTTACTGATTTTTGATAAATATTCATTTTACTGTATCCCCTCCACATTCCGATCTTCTCCTTTAACAAAGTTTTTTCCTTCTATATCATGAGGACGCTGTTTTTTTCAAGCCGACACTTCAAGACTAAACTATATTTTGTGCTCGGAACCACTGAAGAGTGATAAAGGCTGGCGACGCTGAACATAACGACTGTACACAAATAACATAAAGTATACAAAAGGTCAGGCGCTGTCGGGAGCGAAAAGCAGAGATAGTCCAAAGCAAATATGTACGACGCTGACCTTTCCAAAAACCGTGTTCTTGTTTTTTCCTGGGATCTGTTGGTGGAAAATTAAAAGAAAGAAAAAGTAATAAAAAATGAATGCGTGCCCTTTGCATCTGCCACCTTGTTGGTGTATTTGTTTGGCAAATGTCTAGAAAATGAAATTCCGTGATGACAGTAAATAACCCGTATCTAATAGATCACTATAACTTTGTGCCATTGTTCCCATTTCTTTTGTGACATTTCTTATGCTGTTTCAAGTCTCGGCAATGTGAATGTCAGATTTTTGTTTTTTTTTTACCCATAAACCCCAAATTTTTCAGATTTTCTGGCTAAACCCAGCACAAACCACGATCTTCAAAATTCACTAAAGAGTGCAACTTCGCCAGCGTTTGCTTCGCAGCCATGGCAACACATTGCCAGGCGGAAATTTGCTCAGACAACGCTAATACACTAAAGTGCAAAGTTTCGACAAGGGCGATGAATGCTGACAAAGTTGTGCTGCCATTACTTCGTCAAGCAAAGAGAAGTTGCGCTACCGTTGCCTAATTTGCATACGATGGGAAGTCAATGGACGTACATGTTGCAGCAAATACATTACATCACACAAGCCCGGGAAACCTTAATAAAAGAAAATATAGTTATTATTTTGCCCTACACATGTGCCCACTGTATAGTTTACATTCCATATGTTAGGAAATTTAGGGGAGAAGCCGGGTACCCCAAAAAGATTTTGCTGTCTTTTTTAGCCTATCACCCTGTAAAAATTAAAAGACGCTAGCGTTTTTTTTGGGACTTAGAAAAATTTTCAACTATTTTTAGATGAATTCTATTGCACTTCACCTGGTCTGAGGTGGCGAAGGCAAGTCTGGCACAAGAGGTAACGTTCAGTAAAATCCACTTAGTGAATTGGCATAGTAACACTCTTCCGCCAGAGTGTAAATTCACCTGGTGTTAGAGTGTGAAGCAACGCTAGCGTACCTCTCCTTCGCTAGGGTGCCTGCGCTCATCAGTAAATCTGCGAAGTAACAAAATTACATCATGTTGGTGAATTTTTGCTATCGTTAGACACTTCGCCCTTTAGAGAATCTGCCCCTTTCACCTATACAGGACCTTGACAGGTCTGAGATGGAGGATTTTCATATTCAACCTTTTTGCAGCATCAGGGTATGTAATAATTGCCATTGCCATTGCCTCCCAAGTCTGTACCTGTGCCACCAACCATTGCCTCCTAAGTCTGTACTTGTGCCACCAGCCATTGCCCCCTAAGTCTGTACCTGTGCCACCAGCCATTGCCTCCTAAGTCTGTACCTGTGCCACCAGCATTGCCCTCCAAGTCTGTACCTGTGCCACCAGCCTTTGCCAGAGCAGCAGCAACAATATTGCCCCAGATCTGTGCCAGGCAAAGGGCAAGTAAGAGGGAGGTGGGGATTGAATTAGAGCAGAATGCTGCTGCTAGAGACAGGGGTGAAGTTAAAACTTAAAGAAATAAAAAATAACATTATTTCCCTTCTAAAGTGCGCCCCCCCCCCTATGACTGCGCCCTAGGCGGCCGCCTACTCTGCCTACCCCTAGTTCCGGCCCTGATGTGGCCCAGCTGGAAACGCTTGGTTCCGAGTAAACTTCATGTTGCAAAGGATATAGGAGGGTGAACTCCCATTGCCCAGTTAATAGTAATAATAATAAGTCTATTTAATATCCAGGTGTCCCATATTCTATTGTATAGCTCCATCTGGTTATCCAAATGGTATTGTAGTGCTTTTCTGTGCATTTTCTTTACGTTTACAAATCAAAAGTGTTTGTGTATTTCATGTGTGGCCCCAGACAATTTTATCTTTTTCCAATGTGGCCCAGGGAAGCCAAAAGGTTGGACACCCCTGACTTAAACCCATAGGTAAGGTCACCTCCAATATGTATAAGGGAACCTGCGCTCCGTGTGTGGCTGTGCTCTGCACCTCATAGGGGCTAAATCCAGTGTGAGGAGCAAAGTGCATCCATTGACCTTGACCTTACCTCGTTTTAAATGACAAGGGGGAGGAACAGGGTCCCATTAGCAGCCAACCAAGCAACTACATACTGAATGATGTGCAAATTAGCAGGCAGGAGAGGTGACACATGAATACTGTGCCAAACACAGGCAACACTGAGGACAGACTCCAAATGATGGAGCAGAAATCTGCAGCAATTCATCTAAGCTAAAGGCAGGGTACAAAGTGCAGAAACTTGGCTGATTGCTGTTTTGCACTTTGCACTCGGCCTTTCAGGCTAGAAATGACCACTATCATTAAATTGAACTCGTCATGGACACCACAATGTATGCCATTATTTTATGCCACCTCAGACCTGGGAATAATCCTTTCAAGTCAATAAGAAGAATTCAGACAGCAAGAGAATTCCAACATGCAGTGTACAGTGCACACTAATTAACACCTCACGCGGCCCCCGATATCTCCTGGGCCCCCCTGCAGATGCAGGGTCTGTTTCCTCTATAATTATGCCCCTGGACCACTTCTATCTGAAGCCGGAATTTATACTGGACTTTATGTTCTGCTATTGAGATGGAAATAAGTGGTGTATTTGATGGCCGTTTTAGAAACAGGCCCCTTAAGTGGACCGCATTGTTGTGGTCATCATTTCAAAGTCAGGAAATTATCGATGGGAATAAAGATCAGATCTGACAATGAATAAAGGGAAAAGATTAGACATGAAGAAATCCTGTTCTTGTTTCCCGATCAAGAGAAGATTCCCGCGAGGTGATACTGTAACACTTTTATTATATAGTTCAATGCAACAGAATTTCTGGAGGTCACTAGATTGTCAGAAAGGTACAAAGTTGCCTCTTACAATCAAAGGAAAGATAATTTTGCCTGCACCAGTGTAAACGGCCCTTCGCTGTAAGAACAGGACACTCATGGAATGCTCTTCTAGAACACGCTGAGTCTCAAGGAATGGCTGAGCTGTCATTCTACATGTTTACATATACCAGGTCTTGTGCTTTGTGGCACCTCTAAAGAGTGTCATGAAGAAACAAAGAACAGCTCAATAAACATGATGGCTGAGATTGCTTGGGAATTATTTACTGCTCAAAACTTGACTTACCCAGGGAGGAGCTACTAAGCATTGCTTTTGCTCAGTGAAATCACAGTTGGCCTCCAGTGAAGCTTTTGATTAGTGAATACAGCACACACTTGTTTAAATGACATTTTAGTGCCGTGCCTTAACTTATTCATGGTTGTGTTGGTGTCCTGCACTCACATTTCAGATGTACTGTTGGTGGTAATAATGTTCCCTGGATACCTGGTGTGGGTCTCTTAACTTTTTCCCATTGATTTGTGCTACTCTGCATCAGTGGTGTGACCCCATATCATCACATGATGAAGGGGCTTTCCCCTAAAACATTGTTTGACACAAAAAACACAAGGGGCTTGGTCTTTTTGGAACTTCCTTGTAGTGCTGATACCTTGTTTGTCTTTGTGACCTCTATCTCAACCATTTGCACTTTTTATTTGGCTTTTTTTTTTTTACAAATCTATCCCTTCCTCTGTTTGGCTTCTCAAAGATAATTGCTGATTGATTGCAATGGGTTAGTGCTGTTACAGTTCAACGCCTATTCAAATAATCGTGTGCGCAAAGTCTTATGCTTTCTGGAATTCTTATTTGTTCAGTTTGTTTCACAAATAAGTGCTTTCATTTGTAGTCTTGACATATATTTATTGCTTAATAAACTCTTATAAATTGCTGTACTTTGTGGTTAGCATTGGGCTGAAAATGTCTGTTGGCTTCGCTGTTCTTCCATGCAAACGAATGGTGTTGACACAGCTGTATCACTAACCCGGGAACCTGTCCCAAGTCAGAGCATACATAGAACATACAGAATTATATCAATAACAACCAGTACCAGTACAAAAGTTGAGGAAGGCCCTGTGCAAAACAGCTTACAATCTCAAGGGGAAGAGAATTAGAAATGAGGTATGGGTAGGCAAGATCAGAATTAAGTGGGTAAGAGATTTAGTACTGTATGTGCTGTTGCATTTGGTAGCTAAACAGAGTGAAGGTAGACTTCTCTAAAAAAGTGCGTTTTAAGAGATCTTTTGAAAGCATAAAGTTTCGGAGAAAGTCTGACAGACTGTGTGAGAGAATTCCAGAGGAGGGTGCAGCCCTTGCAAAGTCTTGAATGCGAGCATGGTGAGGAGGTTATGAGAGTAAAGAGTAGGTCAGTAGAGGAGCGTAGTAACCAGTTGGGTGAATATCTAGAGATGAGTTCAGAGATGTAGGGTGGGGCAGAGTTATGAAGTGCTTTGAATGTCAGTGTCATTAGTTAGAGGGCAGGCAAGAGGAGTGGTTCCTGAGGTGTATAAGCCTGGTGGCAGTGTTCATTATAGACTAGAGAGGTGACAGTCTCTGGTGGGGTAGGACGTCTCTAGAGCATCTAGAGTATCTAGAGATGAGTTAAGAGATGTAGGTTGGGGCAGAGTTATGAAGTGCTTTGAATGTCAGTGTCATTAGTTAGAGGGCAGGCAAGAGGAGTGGTTCCTGAGGTCTATAAGCCTGGTGGCAGTGTTCATCATAGACTAGAGAGGTGACAGTCTCTGGTGGGGTAGGACGTCTCTAGAGCATCTCTAGAGTATCTAGAGATGAGTTAAGAGATGTAGGGTGGGGCAGAGTTATGAAGTGCTTTGAATGTCAGTGTCATTAGTTAGAATTTTATTCTGAAAGGTAGTGGAAGCCAGTGCAGGGATTGGCAGAGTGGCATGAGAGAGGCAGGAGGAGCGGTTGCTGAGGTGTATAAGCCTGGTGGCAGTGTTCATTATGGAATAGAGAGGTGACAGTCTCTGGTGGGGTAGGACAACTGATAGAGAGTACAATAGTCTAGACGTGATATGATGAGAGAGTGAAGGTCAGGGTTCACGATGGCATTGCTGCTACTGTGATTAAAGGCCAATAGTGTGTGCTAGTCATCAAACGGTACCTCAGTTCCTCTGTCCCAAATTACATATGGATACTGCTTAATTACCAGTATGAGTGGCCTAAACAGAATACTTATTTTTTGCACTGCTTTAAAGGGAAAAATACTCTCTCTGTCGGCTCAACTATCTGAACTATCAAAAATAAATATAAATATTTTTATACACAGACATAGCTAATTACACAGAATGAAACAATGGTAGTCTATGTCTGACTTGTAGGAATAACACCCCAACACCCCTTAGGCTCACACTGTAATGCAACTCCTCCCTCACGTTCTTCCATTGTGAATTGGTCAATTCTCAGACTTGGAGTCCCTCTGCTTTCCATAGTGGGTAGTACACAGATTCTCCAGAAAGCAGAGGGACTTCAAGTCCCAGAAATCACCACTTTACAACGGAACAAGGTGAGGGAGAGGTTGCAGTACACTGTGAGCCTTAGGGGTTGGGTAACTGATCCCAGCAGAACAGTCAGACTATTATGGTTTCATTTAAAAAGAAAACTGTACCCCAAAATGAATACTTAAAGCAGCAGATAGTTTATATAAAAATAAATGGCATATTAAAGAATCTTACCAAACTGGTATATATATTTAAGTAAATATTGCCCTTTTACATCTCTTGCCTTGAACCACCATTTGGTGATGGTCTGTGTGCTGCCTCAGAGATCACCTGACCAGAAATATTTCAACTCTAACTGTAACAGGAAGAAGTGTGGAAGCAAAAGACACAACTCTGTCTGTTAATTGGCTCATGTGACATAACATGTATGGTTTGTTTGTGTGCACCGTGAATCATACGATCCTAGGGGCCAGCTTATTCAATGGCTCATTGAATGGCACATACAATGGCACATACTACTAAAAAAGTATATTATTATGAAAATGGTTTATTTAGATGAAGCAGGGTTTTACATATGAGCTGTTTTATGCAATATCTTTTTATAGAGACCTACATTGTTCGGAGGGTATAGTTTTCATGTGGAATCATTTAGGTCAGTGTAAAAAATTTTTCTTTACATTGATTTCTGAAAGTGCAGACAGTATTAATGCACATTTCCTACATAAGCCCAACTGATTGAGCTCATGTCAAAGAGGGGGTTATCCTCTCCTTTTACACTGGGCTGCTGGAAAATCGGTTTGGTCCATTGATGGGGGTGTATAGCAATGTATTTTCGGCCAGCCAATAACCAAGATGTGTGGCAAATTTTCAATTTTGGACATTTGGGATATTGTGGTTCCAGCAGAGAGAATCTTGTTATCCAGTTGGAAATCCTTTTGTTGAAGTGGTAAGTGTGACCCACAGACTATATTAGAGACTGATTTGATCATACACATAGTCTAAATTAAAGCAGATTTAATTATTCTAGTTTTTTCGTCAATGGTGACCCGAGTAATAGCTTTATATTCTGTATATTGTGATGCACTGGCCTCTCCAAAATGGTTATCCCAATACATCTCCTTGTGTGATATAAGCTACAAACATTAGTTGTCTTTTATCATGCCAAAGCAGAGACAAGTCAGCCATTTTCAGCATGGGGTTTGTAAGATAAATACATATATAAGTATGGAACTGGCTTAATAAAACAGTCAGCAAGAGACATGCAAATACTATTCGGTGCCTACCTGGGTTTCCTCCCCAGCAACAAAAACATACATATACAATACATATACATATACAATACATCAATTCCTGATGAAATTGTTCTTCAAATGTGAATGTGATAGGGAACTTAGAGTGTAAGCTCTTCTGGGGCAGGGACTTATATGTTACTTAAATAGGAGGATAATACTAATACACTACTTTGCCTGTAGAAAATAGTTTTTTTATTATATTTAGCTAAAGCTAGAATAATTGTGTTTTCACTGGGTAATGTATTGGCTGGTTGACTTCATGAAGTTGGGTTGTACTTTTCAGTGCTGGTGATTGTGTTTTCTTCCTCCCACAGTAAAATGAGACAACACCTCAGGCTTTATAACTGAGATTTGAACTATTAGGAGGCAAAATGCAAAAGCATTCAGGCCACGCTGAGGTTTCTTACTACTAAGAAGGGACTATATAGGAGATATACAAAAGGTTGAGGGACAGAGAATGAGAGAAATTTCGTTCTGTGAAACTTCAAAAACACATTATTTTATGTTCAGTGTCAAATGTAACAGGAAACTGTGTATGAATAGATTTCGTTATAGAATTGTTATTGTGTAAGAGTACCCCACTAAAAGGGGACACAGACCATATTTGGAATTATTGTTTACTTTAGTTTACTTTCAGAGAGCCAGATACATCCGTGACAGCGATGGTTTCCAAAGACTAATGGTATGATCAGTCATCCTTTGTGAGACTAATGCTTCCCAGTTTTCACATTTATCCCACTGCGTTATGGAAAGGCGTAAATGGAATTAAGGGGAGGGAGATATCAGGTAATTTGATAGATAGTTGCTGTCACACATACTGGCCTCTGACCCCTTGCCTTGGATTATTTCTGGCTGGTGCATTGGCTTTTTTTTCTCCAGTGTGAATATCCCTGCAGAAATGGTTGGCGCTTCAAAAATAAACCATGAATAATAGTTAAATGCTACGTCAAAATTAACGCAATTTAGAGGAAGGACCCCTGTGGTCCGAAACATGTAGTGCTCCGATAAAAACTACATTTATTCACACTGGAGGGCTCTCCAATTTTCTTCACTTTATATGGTGCAGAGTTGGAGGTGGCCACTCTACTAACTGTTGAAGAGCCTGATTCTGGATTAAAGGAGGATCAGTTGGATAGTAATCACACATATTTGTCAAATAGATTTATTAAACATCCACTACAGTTTAAGGAATTTGTATAATATCAATGGTTCCCCCATAAGTCTCATTACTAACCAGCAACGCATATTTTTGGTGTTTGTTTAGTGGCAGGTTTTTCTTCACTTTCCCATTGAATATATTGTTTCTTCTCGCACCTGATCCTGCGCTTGGCCCTATGAGCGTTCCACTGTCATCATTCCAAAACAAGCACCTATTTACTTCTTTCCTTTTTATAATCATTCTGAGGGTGTGGCAAGTGTGTGCTTTTTTCTCTCCATCATGCCAACAAACAAAAAAATTGGCAGGATATTTATTGTTGATTAAAACAAGGAACAACACTAAACTTTTGGCAGGTTTGTGTCCTCTATGGCAACTTGGCCGAGCACAAGCTGGTTTGTCCCTTGGACAATGGTTCCTTTAAGAATAAGTGACAGTTTTACTGTGTTAGCTTTGTTATTATAGTGGAATAAAAGAGTCCAGGCTGTGTTTGAGTTAGCTGTGCCTGTCCTGTGTTCCTTGGCTAAGATTTCAGCTTGCTCTTCTGACTGAGAAGGTACAGAACTTGGTTGAAAGGAGATAACGTTTTAGGTCTATATTTAGATGTACGGGAATCACAACAAATGTACAGATAACAATGGCATGTGTGCTTCTTCCAGGGAACTGATCAGCAAAGCAAAGTTTCTTATTATCTTTCTCTGTTAAGAGCACTTACTACTAACTAATGGTCTCGATGATGTGGTGATGAGACTTTTGACACTTCTTCACCACATCTAGATGGGCACAAATAGGACTGCAGTACAGGGTCCATACTACTTTTAGGCCATGGCCAGAAGATGGCGGATCGCAGCTTGCGTTTCTCCACGGGCATAGAACCTGCTGCCCGGCTAGGAGAGACTTCAAATTGGGATTTTGTACATAGTAGTAATTTAGGTTGAAAAAAGACACACGTCCATCAAGTTCAACCAGGAGGGCAAAAATACCCTTTCCAATTTCCTTCAGAGGGGGGAAACAATTCCTTCCTGCGCCAAGATGTCAATGGGACCAGTCCCTGGATCAATTTGTACTATGAGCTATCTTCCATAACCCTGTATTCCCTCACTGGAATGGAGAGAATTCCACATCTTCACAGCTCTCACTGTAACGAATCCCTTCCAAATATTTAGCCGGAACCTACTTTTTTCTAATTGGAATGAGTGTGGATGAAATAGCAGTTAGGAAGTTTATCTACAGAATTAAAGGATAATTCAACCCTAAATTTTAAAAAACCTTACCCCCCCCCCATCCCCACCAAGACCCCCCTCCCTCTTCCCACCAGCCAAACGTTACCTCGGGCAAATGCCCCTAACACTTTACTTACCCTTCGGTGCAGATTCAGGCATCGGACTTCACGTGCGCCATCTTTTTCTCTTTGGAAATCTTAGGCATAAGACCAGCATTGCTGCGCATGTGCAGTTGGAGAAATTTTCTGTTTTGCAACAACTGCGCATGCACCGGAACTCAAGAAAATTGCCGAAGCACTGGTCTCATTCCGAAGATTACCGAAGTGACTGAAGATGGCGCCCGTGAAGTCCAATGCCTGAATTTGCACCAAAAGGTAATTAAAACATTAGGGGCATTTGCCGGGGTAACACTTAGCTGGGGGGAGGACGCAGGGGGTATTGGTGGGGATGGTGGGTAGGGTTTGTTTTTTAAATTTAGAGTTGAATTTTCCTTTAAGGTTAAACATGAAGGACATGTGTATTTTTTCAACGTGTGTATTTTTTCAACCAGGGCAATTAGTTACAGGGGCCTGTGCGGATGGAGTTGATGTGGCAGCCTTGGTGGGCCCAGACCCCCTCAGTCCGACTATCGTTTCTAATACAGTCTAATAAAATGCCCAATCAGTAAATGTTTGTTTGTGCAGGGTCCTGTAACATGCTAGTACGTCCCTTTACTCCAATTATGGAGTCAATAATAAACTGCCACATGCTGTGAGAACCATATGCAAGCCAACGTATCACTGATTTACAAGCCACACGTAATGCCCCAAGCTTTTTTCAATCTGTGTTAATTGAATATGGAAGTGGAATAGAGTGCTTGGAAGAATAATGAGCGGTTCCAAACAATGGGGAACTTAGACAAATACCTGAGCTGACATTAAATATATAGAGAGAAAAGCAGAACTATCAGCAAGATCAGGATTTCACGTCTGGGATCAATGAGGGGTTGCTAGTTACATATTAGCGCCAGAATATATCTCGCTCTTTTGTGCGCGCCGGGTGTAATTAGCGCTCCTTTATAGAACTCATGAATGGCTCTTTGATTACATGATGGGAAAGTTTGACTTCATGAATACATCACACAAGCAATGAAAGGATCACTGTACCTACCTTGCTCATGCCCATTAACACTGCAGATATATATAATTTGGAGGCAATTTAATTCCAGACAAGAAAATTGTAGCAGAGATTACCCGGAAGGATGAAGGAAGAGATATTAAAACACAGCAGGATGTGCTGATCCAAACAGAAACATGCCTGGAGTTACAGTAGATAGGGACACCTTTTATTAAAGATTGTCAGTGGAAAATATAAAGTATGATAAGGACATTATATACTGTTTGGACGGAAGTTTTTGGTATCGTCAAGTGGAATGTCTTGGTTAAAGAAACAGTAATACCAAAGTGTTTTAAAGGAATAACAATATAATGTAGTGTTGGCCTGCACTGGTAAAACTGGTGTGTTTGATTCAGAAACACTCCTGTAGTTTATATAAACAAGCTACTGTATAGCCATGGGGGCAGCCATTCAAGCACAGGATACACAGTAGATAACAGATAAGTACTACTATAGTTTATATAAACAAGCTGCTGTGTATCCTGTACCTTTTCTCCTTTTTCATATTTGACTGGCTGCCCCCATGGCTACACAGCAGCTTGTTTATATAAACTACTGTTGAGTTTCAGAAACACACCAGTTGTACGAGTGCAGCACAATCTGTACATTATATTTTCGTTACTATAATGCACTTTAATTTTTTGGTGTTACTTTCCCTTTACCAGGTAACATTTCCCCAGAGCACAAGTGCTAGAAAACTAAGGGGAGCAAGTGTGCACCCCTTAGTGCTTCTTTAACAACACTTGCACCCTGTGTGATGCTGCACACTTCCCCTTATATTAGAGGGCAGTATTATGAGTCCTGCTATAGGACAGGGCCTTGTTGCTTCCTCACTTTGAGATAGGGCACACATTTGTGTCCCTTAGAGAGGTGTCATTAAATTACCCCCAAAGCCAAACATTAAGGTAATAGGGAATTGTTTTTACATAGTGCTTTTATCCTGTTGGGCTCTTTACAGCAATTGAGGCAGCCATTATAAATACAGTGGGACACCAGGAGATTAAATCACTTGTCTAGCATCACAGGGAATCGAACCCAGGTCACACACATGACAGCCCAGATCAAAGGCTAGTCACTTAACCTCTAAAGAAGTACTCCCTCCCAAACAGAGGCAGTGCTACCCATCAGGGTTGGCAGGCACCCAGCCTGTCCACATCCTTTAAATGCCCTAGATTGTGATTGCTGCACAGGAGCATGCTCTACGTTGGCATTTAGGAACAGGAAGTGATGCGGCAGACATGGCAGCTGCCAACCTCATGGTGCAACTCTACCTTCTCCACTCAGGAGCAAACCCATAATGGAGTGTTGGGGAAAGAGTCCTATACAGGTTCCCAAGGTTTTCTTCAATGGGTTACTTTTCCTTTAAAAAACTGCTCAAGTAGAAAAAAGCCAGCTTTCACAATAAAATGGGTAGAAAAACACAGATTGAAGCAAAAAGGGCATACTGGCTTTCAAGGATTCTTCAGAGATCACTTAAAGTGGACCTGGCGCCCAGACATAAAAAGCTGTATAGTAAAAGTCCTTTTCAAATTAAAAATGACATCCAAATTCTTTTTTTATTAAAGCATTCATAGTTGTCGTGAACGCATTTAAAAATCTCAGCTGTCAATCAAATATTGCCTGCCCCTCCTCTAGGCATAGGGGTGTGGCAGGCAATTACTTTCACTTTCCATTCAGCACTTTCAGGATGTCACTGCTCTCCCCACATTCCCCCCCCCCTCTCTTTACCATTTAATTGTGTAACCAGTGCATGGGGATGGACATTATGTCCCCCATTCTTGTGCACAAACAAGACTCTGAGATGATGCAAGACTTTCCTTAATAACTTTGTCCAGAAAATAGTTCCTGCCTGCTTGTTATAATTATCAATTCCCAGACAGAAGGAAACAAGATTAAAATATTTTATATAGTGTAATTAAAGTTTATTTTTCTTGGCTAATGGGATAAGATAGGATTTGGAATATATTTTTTTTGGATGACAGGTCCCCTTTAAGTAAATAGTAAAAGACATTTATTTGATCCACAATAAAAAATCAGCCTCTCCATTTTCACTATGTGTTTCTTGCCCTGCAGACACCTTGACATGAACTTATACCTAAGTGTCTGCGGGGCACGAAATGCGCAGGGAAAATGGAGATGTTTTTATTGCGGATTAAATAATGGTCTATTACTTTTGTAACCTGTATGGAACCCTTGAGTGCCTATATACACATTTTTGATGCTGATGGTTTGCCACTTGCTGTACTGGGAGTCTGGGCCTGGATCACTTCTCTTGCTCAGTGAGTGCTCCTACATTTGGATCCTGTGTACCCAACTTTCTCTTGTTACATTAAGCACAGAAAACACAGACATAAAAATATCCGGGGTTTGCGGGATTTTGGAAACAACAACAGCCTGTTTTCGTTTTTTTGTGTTGAATCTCCGAGCGTATCAACGTAACAGGAACAGAGTCATCCGTTTGTTGCTATTTAAAGCCCCGTCCTTCTCTGGTGTAACTAAATATATAATTCAATAGAACAGGGATTCGACTCCCAACACTTGACAAGGGACTCTGTTGCTAGGCAGCGGGGCCCCACGTGTATCAGCATTAAGGGAAATAATCACACTTGCAAAAAAAAGAAAGGGAAGACTGCAAAACAAGCGTTGGTTCCTAAATGAGCTGGAGACACTGTTATTCTCACTTGCCGGCTGCACGTAACACTCACTTTTCAGCTGTCACATGTATATATATATATATATGATTTTCAGTTGGTTACAGAGAAATGCAACAAGGTGAATAAAGGTAGTGAAGGATCTCTCTCTCTCTCTCTCTCTCTCTCTCTCTCTCTCTCTCTCTCTATATATATGTATATATATATATATAGGGGACTGGTAAATTAGTCCCCCAGAAATATTTAGCAGGCACCCCCCTAGTGTTCTAGACACCTAACTGGGTCCTAAAATACAGTAACGAGGCGGAACTGTTTCCTTATCCTGCTTTAAGCTATGCCCCTTGGTGTTCTCACAGTGAGCAGTAGATGGCATTGTGCTAAAGTATAAAACCCTTGTGAGCCGTGTGCTCAGGGTCCATGTGGTGCTGGCTCAAGCCTGAGCAGGCAAGCAAAACTCGAGTGGAACCTAGACAAGTCAGGTCTAGTAAAGATAGGCTACTCACCTTCATAGGTCACTCTAGGAGTGACAGACAGACAGGATATTTAGCTGAGCATCTTGAGGCTCCTACGAGGATTGTGAGTGGGATTAAGATCCCGGGTACTAATTGCCCAGAGTAGGGACTAAGGGGCACATTCACTAAGGGTTGAAGTGAAAAAAAATTAGAATTTAGAAGTAATTTTGGGCTACTTCGACTATCGAATAGGCCAAAATTCGATTTGAATTGAAAACATAGTACTGTCTCTTTGAAATCCTTTGAATTGCCATTTTATCCTTTGGGGGACCTCCTAGAACCTGTCCTGAAATTTTTTCCAAGTCCTAGGACTTAGCAAAATCTTTCATTTTGAACTATTCAAATGATTTTTATGCTATTGAAAACGACCTATTCGATTGATATAGGTTTATTTTTGTTTGAAAAAGCCCTTTAAAAATTTTTTATGGTTGAATTTACACTTCAAAATTCAACCCTAAGGGCACTACACCTGGCTCCACACAGTTTTAATTTAAGGTCTCATCCGGAGCACATTTATTGGGAGTGGAGCTCATAGTAGGGTAAGTTGCACTCAATTTACTATAGTGCTACATATATAAATAATTATAGAAGTGTCCCCCTTGTATCATGTGAATCTCCAAAAAGGCCAACGTTTTCCCAGGTGGAGCAACTCTGTAAATTCAGCTGGTCCAAGGTACCCATAACTGCACCTGCCATTCTTACCGGACTTAGGCCCTCCCCTCAACCGAGTACTTCTGCCGTAGCGAGTAGATCTTCTAGCTAATAAGAGCCCAAAAGTCCCACTAAACCTCAAGTTGCAAAGGTGTAAATTTTAAATTTTTATTTATGTTCCATACACTGATGCAACTGCTTAGCTACTGAGAAAGACCTTGATCTTCTGTCAGTTACAGAAAAAGGTAACAGTGAATAAAGGTAATGACGATGTCCAGGTTTACACTGGAGAAGAAGTGCTTTATGGGAAATAAATATGGAAGGAAACCATAAAACATGTTATCCACTGTAATAAAACTAACGTTGTCAATTGGTACATTCTGGAAAGGGTTCTTTGTTTTTTTTCTAAGCAAGGCTAAAGGTGTTGATGGAAAATTGATCTAGGAACATGTACAAACTCCCTATTTCTGTCAGGGGACCCTTGAAACTTATCCGAGACAACTTTAGATGTTTTGTTTTGTCCTCTACTGGATCTGCTCAATTTGATAATCCACTTTAATGAAGTGAAACATTCTGCTGCAGCACTCAATAAAAATTCAGTAAGGCGCACAATTCTAAACCAATTATTTTTAATCAGGAAGTCAATTCAGAACATAATTTGTGTCCTTGGAGGAAAATCTTTAGAAACCCTTATGAAAGGAACTTCTAAATGTGAAGAGTTAAGTTGGGCCTATACCATAAGATCCACTGGTTTTGTAAGGTTACCAAACAAGTAAATTTTTATCAGATTTGGCCACAAGCAATCTGCCCCCCCCCCCCCCAACGCCATAAGCAGATCATAATGGGGGCCTAGGATCACCCATCAGGAGAGGACATGAAGGCCATCAAAATGAAGCCTTTACTCCATGGGATCTTCTAACATACTGGATAGATATCTGGTTAGTTCTCATGCATATGAGACAGAATGGCTGTTGTGGTATAAACAACATAATGTCCAATGAATTGTTGATTTGTATGCTGTAGAAATGAGCCGCGGTGGTCCCTTATTTTCTGTAAAGGGATTTTGGACACCAAGCTAGACATTCATTTTTGCAAGTGACTTTTTTTTTTGTTGACTAAGAAATAAAGTCAAAAAGTAGTAGAAGTGCAGAATAATACAGGCAAGGGACTCAGTCGAGGTTCCAACATCAGTACAGCAAATTAGAAAACAAAATGGGAAACCCAGCCACTAACACCATAAACATATTCTACTATAATGTGAATTTATGGAAACACACCCCCAAAAAACCCATACAAGCAAGCAGGGATACTGTAATCATTGTACAATAGTTTAGGAACACCTTGCAGGGGATCCCTGGCCCATCTGATACCTGTATCTACATAGGGAGTTTTGCTTCCTATGACACTTTGTAGTAGCACAAAGCCAAGCCTCCAATCTGCCATTAATTTTCAAATTTTCTTGTATCTTCTTTCCTTTTGACTAGAAGTTGAGGAGTTCAAAGCTGCTGAGATTCATTCAAACCATTGTTTGAAAATATCTATTTCTGTCATTCTACATTCAACAGAATTCTAAAGAGTTCTCAATTGGTTCTACCATGAAAGTCACTCTTACCCTAACCCTAGGGCAGGGGTCCAAAACCTTTTGTACCTGTGAGCCACATTCAAATGTAAAAAGAGTTGGGGAGCAACACAAGCATGAAAAGTTCCTGGAGGTGACAAATAAGAGCTGTGATTGGCTATTTGTTGGCCCCTATGTGGACTGGCAGCCTATAGGAGACTCTGTTTGGCAGGACACCTGGTTTTTACATAACAAATACTTGCTCTCAAAACAGGAATAAAAAATAAGCACCTGCCTTGAGGCCACTGGGAGCAACATCCAGAGGGTTGTCTGTGATCCACTGGTTGGGGATCAGTGCCCTAGGGTAAGTGAATGTTTCAGGTGCGTTTTCATTCATACCCTAGTACTTAAAAAGCTTGGAGAAACATTCTACAAAATAAATCACATGCAAAATTCATCAAGAAAATCAAGAAGTTGAATTTTGATAATGTGTCCACCATAAGAGTATCATACAGTGTCTAGCCAGTACGTTCTGATATCCCAGATAATCATTTTTTCAGCATGTTCTTGTTCCATCAGCAAACATAATACTCCCCCTAATTCCTTGATGTGAACTTCAGCCTGAATTAGTCTTTTCTCCAAAAAAAAAACCACTGCTTGGAAACAACAATATCACTGAAATTTTTTCTGTGTTTTTGATACAAAGAGCACCCCAGAATAAAACTACGACTAATTGTAATAAAGACTTTCCCCACACAATAAGGGGTTTTGCCATGTTGACATTTTTGCTGTCAGCTTTAGTTTAGGCTGGTCCATGTTGACTAAGAGATTTCATGCTGATTTGGAAATGAAACAGAAGGGAAGGTTTCTGATCTCAGTCATGGATCAATTTGATTCTCTACAGGATGCCAAGCTGCCTCGAAACATGGAGTGAAATTTGTAATAATTACTTTAAGGGTTTTGTTAAAACCTTTTATTGCAGACAAACAATGAAGGTATATGAAGCATTTTGGCAACCAGCAGCCTATCCTATTTGTTTTAACTACAGTATAGAAAAAAGTTTAATCATACTAGGCCAGATTTTTTCATACTTTTAGTCCAGATTTCCCAATAGACTGGAATTGTCTTGGGATAAACTCTTATTTAGATTTTTTTTTTATTCAGATTAAATTCAGTTATAAAAATGTATCACGTGAAACAAAACTCACTAATGGCCTTCATCAAAAATTTAATTTTTAGAGGCTTTTTTCTATTGGAATAAACAATTTAAAAAAAAAAAAACTTGTTTATTTATTATAAAAATCTGAATATAAAAAACTAATTTGAATACAATTATGTGAAAAAAGCATGAATAACTTGAATTTGTGAGTTTACAATCTGAAAACCCCTAATTTGTAAGTTTACAACATTCAAAAAATTGATTTGGGTCCAAAACGAGCCACGAATGTCATTGGCCAAATCAGAGCCAGCTCCTTAGGTTGTGCAGTAGTCTGCAGAACGAAATTGTATTATTCTATATGATAAAGTTGTCTACCCTGTAATAGCACTGTTCTGCAGGAAAATTTGAGAAGTTGTAGTACTAGCCCCTTCTATAATATTGTAATGTACCTGCGATAGAGTATCATTTGATTATTGTGAGGGAAACACAGAGAAGTGGGGCACCACATGTCATTGTGATATCATCTCCCACACAGAGAAGTCACAGCTTCTCAACTGTCTTTCTGTATCAAACTATCAGGCACCGTCCATAACCCCGCGTTATCACTGTCCTCTGTGGAAATGTCTTCCGACGTTTGCATCGCACAATGTATTACTAGAGCCAGAACCTTTTTTCCCATCTGTCAGGGGCCTGATGATGAAGATTTACTCCATTGTGTGCTTTTTTGATTTGATTAAGGAAGAAAACACTTGTGTGTCTCATTGAGGCTTTCTGTCCTGGAGTGTCCGCTGTCATGCCATGTGCACAGATATCAAGATGGACAGATATGGCAGAGATGCTTTATGCTTGGGACGCACATTATAGCTTGTGCTTGCAGTTCCAGCTTTGGCACGAGGAGAAGGACCTGATGATACATCAGCTTTCCCTCTGAGATCTGATTATTATGTTGTTAATCTGCTAATAGTGTTTTTATTTCTATACATAGTCACGTGCACATATTAATTCAGAGCTTCCATAATAATCTCAGATAAGGTCATGTTCTATGATGATATGTCATTGTCATAGAAGGTGGTGGTGGCCAACCAGGACCATAATCAGCTGAATTTATGATCAAATAACTGCCATCACTACCAAAGAGCTAGGAATGGGAAGTCAAGCAACCAGAAATGGCATTGGCCAACTCCACTGCACTAGTAGGGACCTCTCCAATGATTTATCCATCACTTTCCTTATCCTTAAAACCTTTTGCTAAGACAAACTATATGAACTTTAACCATCCCTATATATATCAGGATGCTCACTACATCCATTAGGTTACAACTTGACCACTATCCACCACGTGGGCCCAAACTTCATTTCCACTGCATAAATGTAGAGGCTCCATAGTGAAAGCATCAAGCTGTGAAATATTTCTGGTGTTCTTAGCTTTGGCCAATGTCCTCACTAGAGGACACAGAAGACGACTGCCGCCATGCTTCACTGGCTTTAAGTCAGGTTGGTGCATAATGTAATAAAAGTCCAGCCAGTCCTATGTTTGCTTTCATAAACTGACCAGTAAATGCCACCTATTAATTAGGTACTATGGGTTTTTAGAGCATACCTTTGAACAGTTGTTAAATTATACCCATTCTAACCTTTCATCCAAGGAGAAAATCAGATTCTTTTTGTTGTATACTGTATTTATCTTATATTAGCTTGCCTTGTGTCTGGCAGCAACTACTACAGAATATTGACTTATTGTAGGATTTAGGGGTTAACAGTAAGTGAATTACGCTGGTTTTCAGCCAAGTTTGGGCCTCCTGGTAGAGCATGCAAGAAGCAGACACGTATTCCACAAATTCTAACAAAAATGTCAGGACCAAATGATTCAGAACTCCCCAGAATAGATACCCACGCGTTTCACTGAGAGCATAATGACCTGAACAGCATGAGCCTCATATTTTCAGCACTGAACAGAATGCAGATAACCAGGACCATAAACTGGGATGTTCCTTTCTTGTGAACTTTTCATTTGTAGTTGTCAGATCATGGGCCTCCAGACAATTTACTTCTGAAAGATATGGTGTCAATCTTTTATTCCATATAATAATGGCACCAGGGCAAATTTCTGTGATGCCATTATCACATATTTGACATAGGCCAAGATGGTTTCATGGCATAAAACCGCTGTTCCATATATATAGATATATATATATAGTAGCTTCACTGAATACCCCCATAAGGCAATAGCAGTAAAGATATTGGTGCATTGCCATTCAACCATATAATTGCCCCCCTAAAAAATGTAGGTGTCCCTGAGTCCCTCCCTACAACCCATTTGGCTTAACACATTCGACTCCTTCACCATGTTGGGTACTCAACTAATACCTACAAAGTGAACCTTGATTTCCGTACCATGTAGGGGGTCTGTGCACACCTTCCTGCTTTTGTAGGGTGCAGACCTCCTGCTAAAGTGGTGTATTTCTAGGTTAAACAGCCTTTAGTACGTACCAGCTTCCTGGAAATTTCTCAGAGGACATCTGCAAGAAGACTTGCCACATTATGGAAACACTCAAAAACCACAATGGCCTGTTCCTGTACCCCATTCTAGGTTCCACTATGTGATAAACAGCTTCAGATAAAACCAGACCACTGTGGTGCTGTGCTGCAAATAGCATAACTGATGTAAAGAGCCATTCACAGTTTTACTGTACTTACATGCACATGGCTAAATCTCTGAGACAACATTGTATGCTACTGGCAGGGTCAGCTAGGGTTGTGTTTATAGAAACCTGTTTGTAGCACAACACTGCAGTGCCCATGGTCTGGATCCATCTGAATATAAGGCTACTGTATTGGGTTGTAGGGGATGTATTGTAGGGGGCTGTATTGGGTTGTAGGTGATATATTGTAGGGGGCTGTATTGCGTTGTAGGTGATGTATTGTAGGGTACTGTATTGGGTTGT
>CM044439.1:157148706-157180857 GCA_024363595.1 Xenopus borealis
GGGGGGGGGGGGGTTGTTATCTGTTAATTTAATTATTTACCTTGCATGGACCACACATGGAGTAGGTTTAGTTTGTCCTCTTTAGATAAAGGAATTACAAAAACTAGAGATTTTTTTGGGGATTAGAATGATATGGGAATAAGTAGGTGCAGCAAAAGCACTATTCATTGTACTTATGTTGAATAAGGAGGCCCTGAATAAGGGTCAAATTGGGGTGCCCAAGGCCCACCTGAGGAAAACATGTTTTTTTCAAAAAGCATCAGTTAATAGTTCTGCACTAGCTGAATTCTGCACTGAAATCCAGTTTTCAAACAGATTTTTATATTCAATTTTGAAATCTGACATGGGACTAGGCATATGGTCAGTTTCCCAGCTGCCCCCAGGCATGTGACTTTTGCTCTGATAAACTTCAGTCACTCTTTAATGCTTTACTGCAAATTGGAGTGATATCACCCCTCCCCCCAACAGCTTAACAAAAGGACTATGGGAAGGTAAACAGATAGCTCACTAACACAACTGCCTGGTAGATCTAAGAACAGCACTCAACAGTAAAATCCAGGTCACACTACGACACATTCAGTTACATTGAGTTGTAGAAACAACAGCCTGCCAGAAAGTAGTTCCATCCTAAAGTGCAGGCACAAGTCACATGACTGGGGGCAGCTGGGAAACTGACAATATGTCTAGCCCCATGTCAGATTTCAAAATTGAATATAAAAAAAATCTCTTTGCTCTTTTGAGAAATGGATTTCAGTGCAGAATTATGCTGGAGCAGCACTATTAACTCGTGTGTTTTGGGGGGAAAAAACATGTTTTCCCATGATAGTATCCCTTTAAGAATATTATTGTATGCTAGCCATGTATTTGCTTCACTCGATTGTGCATGCTCTTTCTGCCCAAGTTGGGCTCACAGCGGGACGGTTACTAAATGAGACAGATGCAGCCAGGCTGGTACTGTGCCATTGGGCATGGCATAAACAACAATGCAACAGTGAATCAATTAAAGACAATGCAGCCTGTGAGCCGGAGAAGCCTTTGTTCACTGGCCCAACCCATAATGCTTTCTTATAAAAGCTTTTTTGCTTTTGCTGTAGGCTTTCCCTTCATTGCACTCACTGGCTCTCTCTCGACCTTTTGTTTTCTATGCCATTTGCTCCAAAGCCTTCTGCAAGTAACTGTACATTCTGTCTCTCAACCCATTAGAGATTGCTTTATTGTTATAGTGCCGGCCAGTAGCAAGTCAGACAATATAGAGCCAGGCTCAAAAGGCTTTCAGGTGCTCAGTGAAGGGTGTATTTATAGGTATTTTCCTTTGACCATCAAATTATTGGCTGATAAAGGTTCCAATCAAGGATCAACATTGCTCTTGTATAAAAGGGGAACTGTCCATGGTAAATGCTATAATTATATCAGCTCCCAGTCACTCGCTAGAGCAATGGTTCCCAAATTTGACTGCAGGGATTTCACTCATGTGAATAATTTGACATTTTAAACATACCCTTAAATCCATATGCCTGCTCCTTCCCTGTGGATAAAAAAAGCACCCCAGCACATGATTACACACCTTAGGGGCCCCTAAAAGTTATTGCCACATGCTAACAAACACCCACCACATGAATTCCCCACAGGGAGCATGGGACAGGCTGAGTATGACACAGACAGGTAGCATAGGGCAGGCAGAGTATGTCACACACAGGGAGCTTAGGACAGGCAGAGTATGGCACACGCAGGGAGCATAGGGCATGCAGATTATGTCACACACAGAGAGCATAAGTGAGGCAGAGTATGTCACACGCAGGGAGCATAGGGCAGGCAGAGTATGGCACACAGGGAGCATAGGGCAGGCAGAACAGGGCACACACAGGCATAGTATGGAACACACAAAGAACAAAGGGCAGGCAGAGTATAGCACATACAGGTAGCATAGGACAGGCAGAGTATAGCACACAGGGAGCATAGGGCAGACAGAGTATGGCACATACAGGTAGCATAGGGCATTCAGATTTTGTCACACACAAGGAGCATAGGCCAGGCATAGTATGGCACACACAGGGAGCATAGGGCAAGAATAGTATGGCACATACAGGTAGCATAGGACAGGCAGAGTATAGCACATACAGGTGGCATATGACAGGCAGAGTATGACACACAGGTAGCATAGGGCAGACAGAGTATGGCACACACAGGGAAATGGCACACACATGAAAGAGATGATTGATTGCTATGGGTACTAGATCTAGATCAGTTTGTATATATCCAGCTTGCTTA
Source organism: Xenopus borealis (assembly GCA_024363595.1). Classification (NCBI taxonomy): domain Eukaryota; kingdom Metazoa; phylum Chordata; class Amphibia; order Anura; family Pipidae; genus Xenopus; species Xenopus borealis. The sequence goes on from CM044439.1 coordinate 157,150,975, forward strand.
TGTTAATTCCTACCTCTGAAGCATTTGTTCCAATAGCTTTGGTGTCTTATTTAAAAGACAGTGAAGAAAACATAAGCCCCAGAGTTACTGGGTTATTTATATTCTTTCCTTACAGATGCATTTGCTTTCTGCTCCTAATATAATCCGTCTGCAGCTGTTCCCTTCATCTTGCCGTTGTCTACCTGAAAACAGGCACGGAGCAGTAGAACTATACAGCTACATACTGACAGCGCAGTTCCTCCTACCCCCTCCCCTGGCTTTCTCAACCTGTCTAAAAATATTATTGGGCCAAACGCAGCACTTGAAAGGGGGTCGGTTCAACAGGGGTGAAACTGGCCAAAATTGCAGCAGGGCAGTTACCCATGGAAACCAATCAGATTATTTTTCAGTGTTTAACTTGCAGCTGGCTAAAAAAAAATACTGATTGGTTGCTAAGGGTAACTGCACAGGTGCAAATTAGCCCAGTGTTAATAAATGAGCCCCAATGTGACTGGGGCTTGTATACAGGTATAGGATCCATTATCCAGAAACCCTTTATCCAGAAAAAATTGCAGCGAGGACATCTCCCAAAGATTCAATTTTATCCAAATAATCCATATGTTTAAAAATTATATCCTTTTTCACGGTAATAATAAAACAGTAGCTTGTACTCCATCCAACTGAAATATAATTAATCCTTATTGGAAGCAAAACCAGCCTATTGGGTTTATTTCATGTTTACATGATTTTCTAGTAGACTTAAGGTATGAAGATCCAAATTACAGAAAGATCCATTGTCTGGAAAACCCCAGGTCCCGAGCATGCTGGATAACGGGTCCCATACATGTACTACAATTGCTGTTAGACTTCAAAGAGACCGTAATTCCTTAAGAATACATTATTATTATATTAATTATTAAATTAAAATAATAATTGCAGTATCTGTCTCGTATCTGCTGTTCCCGACTGCATACACCATTGAAGTAATGAGTTTATTCTAACCAGCTTTCCAATATATGTAGTATATTCATTTCATAGTTGCAAGGGGTTTTAAAGTTGTAAATATAACTACAGTTGTTGGTTCCTTCCTGCACCCCTGGTTCTGACTCTTGAAACAATGTAGCAGAAGCCAGTTCTTCTCCAGGTCTGGCACTTTGTTTCTCACTAAAGACGTTCACAAGCAGGAAATATTTGAGGTGGAAAAAAGTAGGGATGCACCAAAATCCACTATTTGGGATTCGGACAAATTTTTCACAAAGGTTTCAGGGACCCTTCTGAGGAATCTGAATCCTAATGTGGATATGCTAATTATTGAGAAAAACTGGAGTGAACATGTTTGCTTTTTTTTTTGTGACAAAAAGTCATGTGATTTCCCCTAATGCATATGAAAATTCAGATTCAGTTCGGCCAGGTACAAGGATTCGGGAGAATCCTGCTGAAAAAGGCAGAATTTTGGATGCAATCCTAGAAAACTGTAAAACTGGTGCCCATCCAAATGCTATTGGCCGAGGTACTGCACACGCCTCTATAATCACTCCTTGAACTCTGGCACTTGCAATTACACTGGAATTCTGTTGCATTCTGGGTAAAAAAAAAAACAAGGCTGATATAATGCAAGTGTTTGAGCTAGTAGGGTGACCCTGAGCCTCCAATAGTTATAGTTATATGTAGGTATAGGTTTATTACAGCAGGGCTGGCCCTCCATCTGTTGCTGAGGGACACTTCCCTGCACCAGTTGATGGTCGGAATTCCTGAATGACATTGTGTTCATTGTAACGTCAGCCTCATGTGCCCATCCCATGCTGATTCCATAATTCCTGCTGTAAATCCCTTGTAAGCCTGTGTTACATTCCACAGCTTATTCACGTTGCTGTAATGCATAATGCGACCACTTTATGGCACGGGGGGTTAATGTGAAAGTGGCGGCCTGGCACATCTCTGCTTCTAACTGTCGCTTCCAGCCGTGTGACCGGATACACAGACCAGATGGGCACAGAGGAAGTGGCTGCACAGAAATAACATTTCCTTTGAGGGGATCATTTATATTGTTTCATGTACAGACTAAAAATGTCAGCAAGGTGATTGGCTTTGCTTGTATATGTATATAAATGTATGAATTTATATTACAGGGGCCATGATGCTTTGATGCTATTTGTTCAACAATAACTGCAAAAATGTAGCAGCAGGGCCCTCACTTGATGTGCAACTTTCTGTTAAAAATTAGAATATTTAGACCACACCCCCAATCTACCTCAAACCCCACCCACCTTCTGGTAAACCATCTCCCTTTGTTATTCTGGACTGCCCTGTGGCAACAGTCTAAAAGAGTTTCTTCTGACACTGTAAGTCTCCATTAGAGTTCTTTAGTCCGGCCCACTGTCTGAGTCTATGACTTTATAGGCCCTGATCAAAAGGCCAGATAAATAAATAAGTTAGTTCAGAGATACTCCTGCCTGATTGCAATGCAGTTCTTATCTTTCTCTGCCAGCTGCTGGGGGGTCTCCGTTTAGATTGGATCAACTAAATTCAGAGATTGGAATTCTGATTGGCAGCTTACTGGAGAGGGGCTGCAGTTCTGAAACACAAGCAGTGCTGGAATTGGGGTGGGATGCACATGGATGCCATCCCTTCACTTCTTTATTTTTGTGAAATAGCATAGAAGACAGTGAAATAGAGGGGATGGAAGAGTTTTGTATCCCGGAACTTTCTTTTGCTAGAGAAGAGATAGAGACGTGTTAAACAGATAAAGAAGGTGGAGGCATCAGAGAATGTTATGTTAGCAAAAAGAGAAAATGAAGGTATTAAACAGGTTATGGAATAGTGATCACACTGGTGTCTAATAAAAGGGCAACCAAGTCTGGGAGTTTTACTTGGAAAGCAGCAAGTAAGTTGCAGGTAAAACTTAGTCCCTTTGAAAAATGTATAATGAAGTAATAGAATTCTTAATGAATCAGATGAAAATTGAGCGTAGGACTGGCCAGATATGGGATGACGTCGTTGGCCAGAGGGAGAACTTTCTGATAGAGGTAACTGCTTGGGGGTGGGACTCCCAGACTAAGCCCACCCCAGCATAAAATTATTTAAGAAACTGAAAAGCCAAGCAGTAAAGGCAGCCTTGGGCAATATATTGCCTCTATGCAGTGGTGGAGGGACAACGTTGGAAGTTGTAGCTCTGCAGAGTACGATTTGAGAGAGGGACAGAGCCAAACCCCCCCCCCCCCCAAAAAAATGTATCTATATCTGTTTTGCAGAAATAACATCACTATTAAGTAGCCAGGGCACTCCAACCCCTTCTATAGTTAAACAGGTACCTACAAAAGCTACCAATGACAACAATTTAATTTAGTTTAGGGTGCTGAGCTCCAACACGAAATCAATGCTTCCAACCCAATTTTGAGTATTTAACATCCAAATAATAACAGATAGTTATATTAGCAAAAGCTTTTAAACACAAGTTGAACAGAAAGGAAAATAGAACTGATTGCACCTCACCAAATATTCCTCCACCACAAAGGCCGTATAAAAATATATTGGACTTTTAATAGCTTGTATTAATTACCGTGGCAGAGTAGCCCCATGATAGAAACTGGCACAGGCTGTACATATTGGAGCGTGGTGCTGACCGCAGCAGATCACTTGCGGCTTGAATCTAATTAAAGAACAGCTGCAATTTAAAATCAATTAATTTGCCGCCAGCTCAGGACTTTCCACAGCCTCACTTAATGGAACATTAGCATCAAGAAGCATCTGTACTGTCCAGGAGGCACCCCTAGGTTGGGGTGAATTGTTGCCCTATGTGTGCGCCCCTTCCTAAGCCTGGGAAATAAATAAAAATGGCTGGTTTACTCCTCTCTTCCAAGTACTCTGCAGTTCTGAGTCTTCTTTTTTTTAATAGAAGAAGCACAATGGTCCAGTGCAGAAGGTTTGCATGTTCTTAGCGGGTTTGTAATATTGTAGAAATTCAGGAACTGGAGATCAATTGAGGAGCTCCATGGATTCTGGACTCATGAAGAGTCTGAACCCTGAACAAAGGAATCACAGAGTTTTTATAGGGAGTTAACAGTGGGAGTGAATACATATATCTGGTTGCAGCACAGAATAACAAAGAACTGCTCTTACAGCCAAAGAAGTGGCACTGCCCTCAAGGCCAGTTTACTAGTGACCAAGGCTAGTTTGAGAACAGCATCCATCCCAGTCAGGGGGCTCACAGGGGAATCTGCACATGCTGAATTTTCAGTAACATATTGACACCCCTGGTGATTTTTGGATTGACTCCAGTTCAGTAACAGAGCAACCAACCAGAAAATAGCTTTTAATGGTATAGTGCAGTTATAATAATAAAAGCTGGGTTTTGATTGGTTACTGCAGTGATCCCCAACCAGTAGTTCGCAAGCAACATGTTGCTCTCCAACCCCTTGGATGTTGCTCCCAGTGGCCTCAAAGCAGGTGCTTATTTTTGAATTACAGGCTTAGAGGCAAGTTTTGGTTGCATAAAAACAGATGTCCTGCCAAACATTCTCTCCTGTAGGCTGCCAGTCCATATAGGGGCTACCAAAAAGCCAATCACAGCTCTTATTTGACATCCCCATGGACTTTTTCATGCTTGTGTTGCTCTCCAACTCTTTTTTAAATTTAAATGTGGCTCACGAGCAAAAAAGGTTGGGGACCCCTGGGTTACTGTATAAAGAAGAAACCCCTTAGAAGCTCAGCAGTGTAAATTTTGGGGTTGGGTGCCAAGCCCCAAACCTTCAGCCGAGGGACTGTAGAAAATATAAATTGGAAAGGCACTACCAATAACTCCAACATACAGATCAAAAATGTAAGTCATTATTAGAGTATACACAGAAATCCTTACGCGTTTCATGTCACAAGGTACCTAATGTTTTTGCTCATAATGGTACATGTGGAAGATCAAGAATTTAGTGGATCCCAGGCAATTACATAGTGGGGCACCCTCAGCAGTATACGTGTAATTGCATGCTGGGTAATACTGGAATCTTACCTACATAATGGATAACTAATTATCAAGTAATCTATGCAAACTGCTTGGTGTGTCCTGATCTGAAAGTGTTGGGTTCACAGTAACTGACCAGCTGTCAGATAAAGCTTTATTAATGTCACACAGCTGCACAGAAAGGAGCAATGTATATGGCGTCTCCCATCTCCATGATTAGCATTCCGTTCCATCTGTCTCCCCATGCGCGGGTGAGCTCAGGAAGCGCACTCTGTTTGGCTTGTGACATCTGAAAAGCAGTTCAAAGAAGGAGCCATCAAGGCCGGGTTGGTAGCCGGCGCCATTCTGTGCTATTAAATACTGTCAGTTCTGCAGGAGATGAAAGACAAAGAAATGCTCAGAAGTGGTTTCTGTACAATTTAACCTGAGCCGGGTGCCAGCAAGACGCATTTCTAGCAAAGTATTCAGGAGGCAACTGCAGAGAAAATGAGCATCGGCTGCAAATTGAAATGCGACGAGGGTCGAGCGTGAATGTGAAGAGGTTCATATCCCTCTTTCATGAGGCTCAGCCAACACGATTTACAGATTTGTTTAATATCTGAGATAAATCCAGCCGTTCCTCTGATATCAGCAGCATCCACCCCTCATCTTCTGCTTAAATGTCTTCTTCCAATCTCAGTATTGTGGCACTTGTGCACCCACACTGTATCTGGCCAGTCCCGACCCTTTAGGCTGGAAATAATTAAGTGTTTTTGTATGAAAATTGACCTTGTTTCTTGTTTGGAGGGCGACTCATCATGATGATCTTGGGCGGAAAGAAGTTTTTGTACTTTGTAGAATGGAGTGTATTCATTAAAAAAACATTTTACAAATTTTTAAAAAAGTGCTAATTCATATTTATGAAACCTCTCATGGATTAATTACAACTGGGTCTCAAAAAGTTGCGTCAATGCGTCAGTAGACGATTGTGATCTGGTGCCTTGATCTCAAAATAGCAACCTCAGACTTTCAGAAATTTCTCTCCCTGTAGTGCATTTAGTATTTTTTGTGATCATGTAAAACAAGATCTACTGTATTTCCTGCAATCACTAGTTTATTTAACAAATTTGTTTTCCACCAGGCTGTACAATTAGAGGCCCATTTATCAACTCATTTTAGTGATTTAGATGTTTTTGAAACTACGAATAAACTCATTTTCTCTAAAACTACAAATGACATATAATTTATTAAAAGATCCCAATACAAAAAGTACGAATGAAACAAAAAAATGCTCAAGATATGAAAACCTCTAAAAATTAGAGGTTTTTGGACAATTAATAGTGAAGAAAAACTCTTAAGGGTCTGAATGGTTAAAAAAAAAGGTCCAACGGGATCAATGCATCTCCCATTGACTTCTATAGGACCTCGACTGCATTTACCTACAAAAGTTTTGGGTGAGTTAGGGTCGGATATGAGTTAGCTTTTGTCAATTGGTGCACCACTACTGCGGAGCCACTTCTATAGAATCGCTGTAGGTATTAGCATTTGGGGGGTTGTTTTTGGAGTTTTAAAAAATATTCTTCCATAAAATGTGAAGAGAGCATAGAGATACAGTATGTCTTTGCATCACAGAAAAACAAAGAACTGCTCTTACAGCCAAACAGGTAGCTCTACTCTTAAGGCTGGGTTATTAGTGACCAAGACTAACTTGAGTACAACATCCCAGTGAGGAGGCTCACAATGGAATCTGCATACTGCATCATTTTCAGTAACATATTGGCACCTCTAGTGATTTTTGGATTCACTGCAGATTTGATCCAGTTCAGTAACAGAGCAACCAATCAGCAAATAGTTTTTAATGGTATATAGACCCTCATTTGTGGCTCATAATTCATACAGTCTACCTCATTTACATTTGCATGGGAAATCTCAGTTACATTTTGTAGACATTGTATAGCTATCAACCTATTTTCAACTGATGAACCATATCTCAAGTTTTGGTATATGTTAACATGCAGTGTTTTATATGGAGTTGGTGTGTGTCAGTATGGACTCAAACATGAACCTAAAGAACTGTGCCTGATATCGTACCATCATATTGTGTAGCACTTATTGCTCATAAAAGTCCCTACCCCAATGGAGCTTGCAAACTCTTCTGTAGATACCTCTACAGGGCCTCCTAAATGTATCACTGAATGAAACTCATGTGCAGAGCTGCTCAGTGGGGTTGGGAACTTTGGAGCTACCGTATCCAGTGTCGTCATCCCTGGTCTCCATTGTCTTCATCATTGAGCAAGAGCATGCACACTAAAAGCCCATCTAGTCTTGGTTTCCATACCAAGGAGCCTGAACCCAGATATTATGGAGCTTGGCTGTTGCCAGACACTGTTGCTCAACCATGAAGTTTATTCACTGGCAGTAAAGGGGCAGGGGTCCGGTGTACAGAGGGCTGATAAAAAACAGATGGTGGGGTTTTCGTTCCATTTTAATATTTCTACCAAACATACAAAGGCACAGCGTTCTTTTAATGTGATTGTGCAACTGTGATCATTTCTACTCATGTGTTATATTTCCAGGATTTTGTTGAGTTCTAATCTTAGAAACACGTACCTCATATCATTTATCTACATCATACTGATGGTTAAAGGAAATAACTGATAAAATGCATCCCACTACCTTCAGATTTGCTTCGTATAATGTCCTTTAATACTCTGAAAAGAACAGCCAGTCCTTCACTGACATTTAAAATTCCTGTCCAACAAACTGTGGCTCTTTCAGCTCAACCCTCCAACAAACAACAAGAAAAAACCCCATCTCCTGTCATTGGGACAGAGTCATAACCTTGCAGCCGAAACGCGTGGCGCTTACAGTGTATTAAATGAGAGGGCTCTGACAGACTCGGCTTTCTAAATCAGCCGGTGCAAGGACACAGCAGGCCTCGTGTTCAGAATCTCTGCTTTTGCGCAACAGGAATAAAAAGGAAAACATTCAGAAAGAGTAGGTCCTATTGAATAATAGGTGAAATTGTGAAACGAGTCAGATTTGCTCCAACACTAACAGTGGAGCTCACCGTGGGTGTAGAACCATGTTTCCCTTTGTTTCTCTGTGCTTATGTTTGAGTTGGTGCTGCCGTGTTATTTAGACTCCTTGCTGCACTGTTATATACAACATGATGTGGCCTTCACTGTTTTCTTCTTCTAATTCACAAAGAATGTCATCTTCTCCTATAGCATTGCCCAGGGCCTGTCTTATCTAACACCAACCCAGCTTTGCCCATCCCTTCATCCTCAGCTACAAAGGTATTTTCCCCTAATTTACACATCATCTCTTGCCTGAAGGAGCCAGACCAATCTTCTTTGTAAAAGCAGGAAAAATCCTAGTGGGCCCTGGTGGTCCTCTCCTTTGCTGAGCAGCGGGAAGCAGTGAAGTATGCAGTATTATCCTTGTACAGGTTTGGGCGAGAAAATTATTTCAATCTATCCATTGCCTGTAGTGATATTTTGGGTATACCTGTGGTTAATATAGTTCTTGTGAAGAAAAGATCCTTACCTGGTGTTCTAGTGGGCCGGCTGGGACGCCCACCTCGAGCTGCAACACGCAGCGCTGCTTCCTCTCTTCTTCCTGTTCCTTAGGCGCTGTTGTGTTGTGATCATTGCCCGTGATAGGTTTATTCCTGGTGCCTTGTACCTTGTGCTGTTAAGATTCTAGTCTGTCCTGATTCCTGTGTTTGACCCTGCCTGGCTTATTGACTATTCTGACCTCTGAAACTGACTTCGATCCTGCTTGAGCCTTCTGACTGATTACCCAGTTTGACCCTTACCTGCCTGATGTTCCTTGCTATCTGCCTGCCTCGACCCAGCCTGTCTGACTACGAATCTGCCTACTCCTGTTTGTACCGTGACCTTTGGCCTTACTGACTCTAACTAACAGCCTTGCCCCTTGCCTATCCAGAACCTTTCCCTTGCACCTCGTAAAAGGTGGCATCTGAGTAGCTGAGGGCTCCTCCCGAAGCCAAAGGCGGTCACTTAACTGGTGAAGCACGAGCCTAGACTAGGGTGCTTGGTACTGGTTCTGGTGTTGGGTGCCGACTGTGACATTTCTCATGATCCGTTGTCTACAATGATCTTACTGACAGTGTCTGGGGTTAAGGTGCTCATAATTTATTCATTCAGTGATCTTAGTGTCATGTCTGCAGGTGGCAGCAAGTGCACTTAAAGAAGAAGGAAAGGTTAAAACTAAGTAATGCTGCTCTGAGTCCTCTGTCAAAAGAAACACAGCATTTCTTTCCTTCTATTGTGTACACATGGGCTTCTGTATCAGACTTCCTGTTTTCAGGTTAAACTCCAGGGCTAGGGCTTGAGCATGCTCAGTTTGCTCCTCTCCCCCTTTCTCCTCCCCTCAATGCTGTAATCTGAGCTCAGAGCTATGAGCGAGCAGGGAGAGACTCAGGCAGGAAGTAATGTCACAGCAAGCTAATATGGCAGTTGCTACCCTAAACAAACAGACACAGTGTCTAAAGCAGTTTACTCAGGAATGGAAAAGCATTCTAAGAATAAAAATGTTGTTCTAGCTTCCACTGTTGTGGCTAATCTATTGTCAATAAACTGCCTTGTGGACTATCCTTCTCCTTTTAAGTGTGTAATGGGTCCTTGTGGTGAGGCTCTCTGATTCAAGGTACCACAGTCTGACACGGGATCTGTAAAAGTGTAAAATGTATAACGCTGAATCATCTGCTGAACCCCCTATGACGGAGATACACACCCATGATATAGTGGAAGGGAACATTATATGGGATGGGAAGCATATCATTCTGCACTGGACTTTGAAATGGGAATTGGACCTCAAACTGGTTATGGACACTGGCGTCAGTGGGTTTCAATATTTTGAATCTCGTGTCAACTAGGTTTGCTGACATTATAATATCCTGAGTAACCTGGCATCTAGTGGGCACATTGGTGATGACATCACGCAGCAATGCTGGCTCTGTGACATCACCACCATATTCTGGCCTGGTGCAGTTGTGACTGGGGCTCTATATAGTCTTCTCTCAGTACTCCTTGTTTATATCCAATACTCCTGTATTCCAGAACATTATAGCCAAGCTGGTGCTGTACTGGTAGAGGGGGATTATGGAAGAAGCTTTTCTCACTCCACTACAGCCATTGTTGTTTATTTGTGTCGCAAGGAGATAATAAGCCGGAGCACCTTTCTTTCTTTCCCACTACAAACACTTTTGTTCTACTAAATGATATTTTGCAGAAAAGGTTAACGTGGAACAAAGTGCACGGCTTGTGTTTATCATAGAGAAGGTGCGAGGAAGGGGAGCCATTAAATAATAATAATGATAGATTTCCGTGGGCAACACAATTCACTCGCTGATTAAACACGGGAACAGGGGTTCAGGCACAAAGGAAGATAATTAGAGAATAGCGCATTGCAGGGGCAAAACAGGGAAACGTTGTGTTTCCTACGACAGACGTAATTGCCAGTTATTCTCTGTGCAGCCCACATTTATGTAGCTGTTGTGGTTGTGCAAAATGAATCAGGGCTTAGTCAGTGAGCTACAGGGGATTCTGGGAGTTCAGGAGAAGGAAAGGCTGCAGGTTTGTCTCATAGGCTGACACATAGGGCAGGCGGCACACAATGAAAGGCTCTTGTTGCACATATGCCCTTGGGGTTAAACAGGAATCAGCAGGCTGAAGCCATGTATGTTGTGATAATCCTCTGGCTGGATCCCGGGAGCTCTGTGTAATGCAGCAGCTTCAGCCGCGGAGAGGCAGTGGATTATCTGTGCCAGAACCATACAATGGAAACCTTATTCAGAAAAGCAGCAGGCCTCTCTATAGCAGTCATATTAAAGGGGCAGCAGCAGTTTTATATATATATATTAGCATTACCCCATCATCTACATGTTGCAAGCACTTTTATGAAAGTACTTTTATTAAAGTGGTAAATGACTTATGTGGTATTCGAACCCAGGTTTCCCAACTCTATTGAAAGAAGACAGAGGACTCTTCAATAGAGCAGGGAATAGCTGATCAAGGATGATATTAAGGAGCCCTACACCCTAGTAGACATACATAAAGGTCCAATCTAAGTCCTGAAATCTTGAGTCCCTAGGACTGTCCTATTTGTATACGGATTTCCCTTGGAGGTCAGCATAAAACATTGTATATTAGCGAAAACTTTTACAGGACCAGGGCAGGGCTACAGTAGGTCTGTCTGACCTGGACAATAAACAGATGAAAACTGGACCTCTTAGCAAAGGCAAACGTGATTCTTGTCAGCCATGAATTTTTTAACCTGCTGGTTGGATATTGGACCAATTTTTAAACACTGGACAGACCCTATACAAGGGCCGATAAGCTGCCAGTTCAGCTGGAAAGCTTTGAGTTGGAAAATTATACTGGTCCATGTATGGCCATCTTAAGAAAGTCAATTAGCCTGGAAGAATTGATCTGATTTCGTTACTACCCTGGATCGGTTTTGAACCCAAACTTTCCAGAATCAGAAACAAATGTTACAGAACTGAGATAAGAGTTGTAGGCAGGCTTCCCTGAGTCCAGATTTGGAGTTGAGATGGGAGTTGAACCCTAACTTCCTAGAACCAGAGCCAAATGTTACAGAACTTAGATAAGAGTTGTAGGCAGGCTTCCCTGAGTCCAGATTTGGAGTTGAGGTGGGAGTTGAACCCATTCCTCCCTGCATTAGAGCCCCTGTTACAGATCCAAAAGAGGGAGTTCACGGAGGAAGCTCAGTGTTACAAAGTTGAAAATGGAGCTGAACCCAGACTTTTCTGCATCACAGCCCAGTGCTAGAGAGCAAACATAGCAGATTAATGAAGCATCCCAAAATCACAGCCCATATTTACAGCCTGGAGGAGCTGGCATAGAAAATGAACCAAGACCGTTGATACTTAAATTAAATTAAGGGAATATTGTGGGCAACAAATCCATCAGCAAACTGATAAGAAATCTCATTTTGTTCAGTTTTCCAATCAATATGTGAGATTGAGGCCGGCGCTGATTGACAGGTGTGCATTTGCCATTTTGTCTCTCCTGGAGTCAAACATTTACTGTGGCCTCAAACTAAATGGCATTGGCAGCTTCCAGGGCTTCTTTTGTTCTCTGCTATGTCTCTCTCATGCATCATTATGTTAATTTTAATCATGCGTGGATATATAATATGCCTAGTCAGAACCATGCACCGTATATTAGCTGTACATAATGTCACTTCTAATGGATGTGTCTCACAGAGGATGGGCCAAGAAAAAAAAATCACATTTTATCAAAGAAATGAGATGAGGTGTGATATGTGCTTGCTCTTCCCTCAGGCTTTGTATATTTAATATATATACATATGTATATATGTATGTTTGTGTGTGTATATATATATGCTCTACAATTGGTGAGGAGCCTACAAGATGTCAGATGCCTGAACTGGGTTTGTGTATAGGAATTTCTTAACAGAGAGATGTGAATGTAAACAGGGGGCTAAGCAATATGTCTCCTTGCACCTTAATGTTCTCTTAACACTGCTATAAGCGTGAAATATTACACCTTAAATGAGAAACCCCAAAACTAATTAATGAAAATCTTTTGAGCGTGTTTGCAGTTTACATAAATTTTTTTACAGTAGTTTTCACAATATTAGCAGTTTTTACATTGCTAATATAAAGAATTTGGTAACAGCCTCGCCTGCTGTTCCGATCAGGTGACCAGCTGTCAGAAAATTACGTTTCTGGGAAGAGAAGGGTCTCCCCGCCCTTCTGCTCAGTTCTTTCACTCATTGCCAGGTTATTGTTAGCGGAGTGATAGAACAGAGCAGAGAAACGACAGGAGCTGCTTCTGTGCTCAGTGAGGACTGGCCAGGGGGCACAGTTGTTTCACATTCATGATATTGGCAGTGTAAAAAACTGCTAGAATCTTAAAAAATAGAAAAAAAATGTTCAGATCAGAGGACAGGTGAAAGTGAGTTAGCCAGTAGGAATACTGATTCATAGCTTGGGCCCTGGATTTTTTAATCTTTTTTTTGTTATTGCCTTGTAATTGAAGGTAATTGAAGGTAGGGTTTATATGGATTTTGACCTGAGGATGGGGTAACATGGTTCAGCCGTAGTATAATCAGAGGTATAGGAAAGGTTTGGAATATTTAGCATCTTCTTACAGACACGTATGTCATAACACTTCCTTATCGCACATATTTTGCACAGAACGTTTATCTTTTTCAGTAATTTATGGAGATGCTGTCCAGCTTCCCCGGCTTCCCTTAGATGTTGGCCTCAGCTTTGATAGTCGGAGCTTTGAGAGCCTTCCAAGTTTCCCAGCTATAACATCTCACACTAAGGGATTTTCTCTCTATTTTTTTTCCCTTCCTCCTTTTTTCTGGAGATAATTGGGCCTATAAATAAAAATCTGTTGCGTGGGCAGCTTCTTAATTGGGAGGCAGATGACACTTAATGGCACGGTCCTTAGTGATAAAATCAGAGGCGCAAATCCCACATTTTAGTCTCATTGAGGCGATAGATCTAAATTGTAACAATGAAGCGATGGCCAAATCCACATAGTAGCAGAGTTGGTAAATAAAAATAGTATTTTTGAAAAACAATAGTATAAAAGTATTGAGCTAAATGAGAAATAAGCCATAGATACTCTCTAGATCTCCAGTATTAATTGTTAAATGATTTCTCTTTCTCTCTTTAGTTTTTCCCATATGGAGATGCATCGAAGTTCGCCCAGCACGCTTTCAGAACCTTCGATAAAAACGGCGACGGGACGATCGATTTCAGAGAGTTCATCTGTGCTCTTTCCATCACCTCAAGGGGAAGCTTTGAACAAAAACTTAACTGGGCGTTCAACATGTACGATCTCGACGGCGACGGTAAAATTACAAGAGTGGAAATGTTGGAAATCATAGAGGTAAGTCAAATGTCCAGGATGGCGCATACATTTTCTATTTTACTCTAAAGTCAAGAAGAGCTGTAAGCAAAGCGGAGACTTCTGGTTTAATGAACTAGAAATCTTCCTAGAAAAGCAATATACTATACGTCTCAGCCATTGTTCCTAACAATTATGGACAAACTAGAAGCTAAGTATGAATCACAGCCACCTTTAAATTTAGTTGGTCAACTAAAAAAACAAGAGGGAGGTCCAGCTGATGAGAAGCTCAACATCTGAATGTCCCACAAATGGATGAGCCAATTCTTCTGCCTACAAATCCTGAATTTATTGGCCATCTACATGGCTCATTGTACAGATATCCACCCTCCTGTCACAGGAACCCAGTGGATGATGGTTATCTCTACCATCAGTTAAAAAGTCCCTAAAATGTGCTTGTCTGTAGTTATATAAGGTTATAAAGATATAGCTAATCCACAGCAATAGAGTTAATTACTATGTTCTGTGAAATTCTAAAATGCAGAAATGGATTAAGACATCATAAAAATAAAAGTTAGCCAATTTCTTTATATTCAGTTTTTTGCAAAAATTCCAGTCAAGGACATTCACGCTGCAGGCGAAGTTTTAAAAAATATCCTGCCAGAGAACATGTCCGGAATTGATAATTAGGGGTCAAATAAGAGATTTATCTTGTGCTGTGATATTAATATGGTTAATATAAGAATACCCTTGATACTCGCGAGACAATGATTTCATAATTTTCACAAAATATTTTTTAATTCCGAAATATAGACGATCCAGGTATTACTTAAGGATTTTATAGATGGTTTGTTGACTCAAAGATCAGGCTGCCTCTCAAATCGACATTGGCATAACAGCTTTGAGGTCATACTTTAAAGGTTGCAATTGACTTGTTGACTTTGAGATTTGATTGTTAAATCAGGATTTGCTTTACTTCCTTAGAAATTAAATAAATGACCAGTTAACTATAAGACTCCAGATTATTCAATTCAATAAGTGAAATAGGACTTGCTGACCTTGCCTTCAGGCATGAATTGATGGATTTTTGTAGCCATTTTACATTATTTCACATTATGGCTTGAAGAACTGGAACTAAATAGCTGGTATAGGACAATGACCTAACTTTTTAGAAGTCAGACATAGTTCTGAAATGGACTTATTGGCATTACCTTCAGAAGTGATTTGGTAGTTTTGGTAGGTGGTTGACTACATAGCTTGAAGAACTGGAACTAAATGGCAGGTATAGAACTGTGAATTACCATGTTAGATGTTACCCATAGACCAGATAAGAACTTAATGACTTTGCCTTCAGACTTGAATTGAAGATCTGTAGTAGGAAGTTGACATGATGGCTTAAAGAACTGGAACTGAATGACAGATATAGGAAAATGGCCTACCATGTTAGAGGTTGAACATATACCAGATATGTAGTTAATGACCTTGCCTTCAGACTTGATGGCCTTAATTAGGAGGGTGATGTAATGGTTTAAAGTACTGGAAGAATAGCTGGCATGGGACAATGATCTAGCTATAGACAAGATATGGACATATTGTCCTTACCTTCAGACTTGAATTGATTGCCTTTAGTAGGAGGTTGGAGTAATTGTTTAAAGTATAGGAACTGAATAGGTGGCGTGTGACAATGGATTAGCCTTAGACCGGATGTGGACATACTAAACTTACCTTCAGACTTGAATTGATGGCCTTTAGTAAGAGGTTGAAGCAATGGCTTAAAGAACTGGAACTGAATAGCTGATATAGGACAACCAGCTAGAGGTAGAGGTTAGCCATAGATAGGACAAAGACCAGTTAGCCATAACACAGAATTGGACTTGCCTTCAGATGTAATTTGGTGGCCTTTACTAGGAGGTTGACTTGATGGCTTGAAGAACCAGAATTGAATGGCAGGTGAAGGAAAATGGAATACCATGTTAGACGTTAGAAACAGACCAGATATGGACTAAATGAACTTGCCTTCAGACTTCAATTGATGGCCTTTAGTAGAAGGGTGATGTGATTAAACTATTGGAACTGAATAACTAGCATGGGACAATGAATTAGCCATAGAACAGATATTGACATACTGATCTTACCTTCAGACTTGAATTGATGGCCTTTAGTAGGAGGTTGAACCAATGGCTTAAAGAACTGGAACTGAATAGCTGTTATAGGACAATGACAAACTATGTCAGCAAATTGTTATATTTTCTTCTAAAACCCAAGAGCATAGCTTTGGCACAATCATTTGCTCTTTTGGGCTTTTTTAATTTAATTGTTTGAGATGTATTCTCTCTCATGACTTACATAGAAATGCAAATTTTTGTTGAAAAATCAAGTCATGAATAAAGTATTTTTGCATGACCCAATTTAATATTTCCCATATGCATTTGAAAGGAGCGGCTGGCCCCAACTCAGTGAATACGGCTAAAGAGACACATTTTGATGAACAAACTCTCAGTTAGACATGCCTTTGCAGGAAGCCTTCATCAATGAACAAAAACCTACAGGATGTAATTATTCATAAGTCAGCGACCAGGAGCCGTAAACACAGTTCTCATGCAGGCTCATTGAACATGGTCATAATAACGGAAAAGTTACCATGAGCGTCACATTTGTTATATTGTGCTGTGGTTCAGTGAACCTAGAACTGTAATCTGGTTCAGTGAACTAAAGTGATTGTGCGGCAATTAGACATAACAGTGCCATGACAAAACCTACGCTTCTGACTTCATTAACTCACTAGGAGCCTCAAAGTTTTTGGGCAGCGGAATTCTCTTGCACCCCAAATAGTTTAAAAGTAGCTATATTGTAGCGTGTCATATGGGCTAAACATCAAATTCTGTTTGTGGCCCAAACACAAAGGATTGATCCATAATGATTATTGGAATTTATTCCTACCAATATGGATAGATAATGAATCGTATGGATTCATTTAAAATCTTTCAAATATTAACACCCAGCCTGGAAAGCGCTTCC
This sequence comes from Xenopus borealis, assembly GCA_024363595.1. Taxonomy (NCBI): domain Eukaryota; kingdom Metazoa; phylum Chordata; class Amphibia; order Anura; family Pipidae; genus Xenopus; species Xenopus borealis. Next base: position 157,167,781 of record CM044439.1, read on the forward strand.
TGGAATCTGGATTTGACTAATGATTGAATCCACTCGACACCAGATTTATTAAGTTCACATGAAGGATTCGAAGTTCGATCAAATTTTCAAACAGATTCGAATTTTCAAATGTTTTTGAAGACCACTTCGAATAGTGAATTTTGAAAATTCAATGAAATCGAATGATTTGAATAATTTGAATAAAAATCTATTTGAATATTCGACTATTCAACAGTCGAATAACTAAATTTTTATTCGACTGCCTTCGCCTGATCACCAAAAAAGCTACCGAATTGGGTTTCATTATTTTTGATCGAATAAAAAAATTCGATCGAATGGTTAAAATTGTTCACATCGAATTTGGAGAATTTTTATTCCCTAACTATTCCCATGGTTGAATTTGAGGGTTTTTTTAACCCTCGAATTCGACCCTTAGTAAATCTGCCCCCCATCTGTACTATTAAAAAATCTACTAAACTGAAAGCTTAATAAACATATTCACACATAGTCTTTATTGCTTCCTTATCTTGTTTATCTATTTTATGATTTATTGGTGAATTGCTCAACCCAACCTTTATTTTTTCAGCTACAACCAAACACACTCATGCTGTGAGTCACTGACCCATTTTTACGTGCTCTAATTGGCTGATTCCTGATAGATAGCATAGATGTGATTTTTCCATTAGGGACAAAACAAAGGGTGAGGGTGCACAATAATGACTGCACTGCAAAACCTAATTGTCAACACAATAATTTTGCATCCACTTCAGTTATGGTGCATGTTTATAACAATGGCTATAATAATGATCATTGTCCATAGCCTTGTATGGGATTAGACATCCAAGACCATCCATTTCATTGACAGTATGCATGGGGTTATCAGGCATTTCTCATGCCCACAGATCTGAAATGCATCTCCTATAAAACAGCACTAATTATCATGATCATAATACACAAATAAAGAGCATTGCATACAGGTTCATAAATAGCATAGTCAAAAGGGAAAGACCCGCTCCAAACTCACCCCTCACGGTATACTGTGCTAGTAATATCCACTCCAGGACCAGGTGCTCAGCCGACATCGCCTCTGCTGAACCACAATCGGAGAAAAATACAGACCAGCGGCACTCTGGATAAAAGAATAAGGATTTTATTCCAAGTTAGGAAGGATCCATTACACCTGACGCGTTTTCGGGAGAAAACCCCCTAAAATAGCATAGCTCAGTATCCATAATTCACCAAAACATCATAGCGTTAGAGAAGCTATAGATCATTCAAACTCAATGTTTGAGAGCCAGGTCACGTAGCTCCCGGCCACTCACTCAGCCTGCCTGGTAGATCTCTCTCCTGGCAATCACTCCCCAATCCATAAATTGCTCCTGAGGCAGGTGCTTCTGCTGCCTATCTGATTAGTTTGTTAATTTGCCTTGGGAGAGGGGAAAATACATATGTATTTACCAGATTAGCCACAATGCCAGATGCTTCAGTATAATCTGTTCCTTCTAGAAGGTTCTGTGGTGTATCTGTATGTCTATGATGGAAGGATGTGGATAGAGATTGATGGATATGCTCTGGTGCATCTGTATGAGTATGATAGAGAGATGTGGATAGAGATAGATGGATGGAGTCATTGGCTTACCAATATATTTAGATATGGCCTCCTTGGCCATTACCAGCTTTGTCTCCACCAAGGTTGCATTGTCCCGTAATTGTCCTTTATTTAGCATGTTCTAAATCAAACCAAAAAGATGTTGAAGGCTACATTGATGCATTTGGCACGTTATAATTTTTAGATATGCGAGATGCTTCAGTATCGTCTGTTCCTTCTGGAAGGTGCTCTGATGCATCTGTATGAGTCCGATAGAGAGATGTGGATAGAGTTATATGGATGGAGTCATTGGCTTACCAAGATACTTAGATGTGGCCTGCTTGGCCATTACCAGCTTTGTCTCCACCAAGGTTGTTTCTCTCCCGTAATTGACCTTTATTTAGCATGTTCTAAATCAAACCAAAAAGATTTTGAAGACCATATTGATGCATTTGGCACGTTATTATTTTTATATATGTTAGATACTTCAGTATCGTCTGTTCCTTCTGGAAGGTGGTCTGATACATCTGTATGAGTACGACAGAGAGATGTGGATAGAGGTATATGGATGGAGTCATTGGCTTACCAAGATACTTAGATGTGGCCTGCTTGGCCATTACCAGCTTTGTCTCCGCCAAGGTTGCATTGTCCCATAATTGTCATTTTTTTAGCATGTTCTAAATCAAACCAAAAAGATGTTGAACACTACATTAATGCATTTGGAACGTTATTATTTTTATATATGCCAGATGCTTCAGTATCGTCTGTTCCTTCTGGAAGGTGGCCTGATGCATCGGTATGAGTACAATAGAGAGATGTGGATAGAGATAGATGGATATGGATGCATGTATTTATAAAGGTCATGCAACTGCAACCGCATATATATTTATAAACACACACTAAACTATGAGAAATTGGCGTGATTGATCTCTTCTCCCCTACCCTCTCCCTTTCTCTCATCCCCCCCAGGCTATTTATAAAATGGTGGGAACGGTGATTATGATGAAAATGAATGAAGACGGCCTGACACCCGAGCAAAGGGTAGACAAGATCTTCAGCAAGATGGATAAGAACCATGACGACCAGATCACATTGGACGAATTCAAAGAAGCGGCAAAGAGCGACCCTTCCATTGTATTACTGCTGCAGTGTGACATTCAGAAATGAGCCGGGACGGAGGCACATACGGACTGCACACAAGTTTCAATGTTCCATTCAGTTTGCAGCTATTTCCACGACGATAAAAAAAAAAAAAAAATCGACAAAACACAAAAAATAAAATGACAAAAAAAAAAAAATTTTAATTGCTTGGACTACCCATAAATGGACTTGCTTCTTGTGTTTGAAACACTCGTGTGCATGAGAATGTCATTTGCTAAAGAATTTTAAAAAGTATATAACATATAAATATATATAAAAACAAAAAAAATCTGACTGCCACAATGTGAAGTTTGCGATGTAATTTCATACCAGTCCCATTCCTCGAAGCCTGTGCATCAGTTCTGTACTGCATTGAAATATGATCCTATTTATTGTCCTGCTGATGCTAGCTTTGTGTCTCCTATACTGTTATTGGTAGTGACACTGAATTCCATGGCAATGTAACTGTTTTAATAGCCCATCTCACCTGCTGTTAAGTAGTATGTGGGCGGAACTGTGGGGCCGTTTCTCCGCTCCCTAGCGCTCTGCCCCACCCGTGAGCTTGTGATGTCAGTGACTATAAATGTTTCCCATCTGCATGCCCTTTATTTAGGTTTGCCTTAATTCTTACCTCATTTTCAATATGGAAAGAGCAGTGTCCACGATAGAGATGGAGCGATTGATGCATCTGGCACATGGCAGCGCACCAATGGAATAAAAGGGTGTGGCTGGGTAGACCGGTCAGCTCCATCTGTATGCAGTATGAACAAATTCAGCTGAAAACTCCCCTAGGAAGAAAACAGGTCCAGATGAAGATATATATGTATCTATGTATATTTCACATACAGATATGAGAATATATATATATACAGAAAAACTATTGTTTTATTGGGAGAGGAAACAGTATTGTTTTTTTGGGAAGTGTACTGATGATTTCTGCCTGGATTTTCAAGAGGTTGCAATATACTGTATGTTCCCGAATAAATACTTTCTAACATTTGACTCTCTACATCCCCCGCCCTTTCCCCGCTGTATTTCTCCAGGAAAGATGGTTAAAAAAAAATAATATATGTATGTATATATATATATATATAGATAGATAGATAGATAGATAGATAGATAGATAGATAGATATATGAAATTTCCTGGCCAAGCTTGCTTTATGGCTATAAAATGATGGCCCTTGTCTTTCTGAAACATAGTTGTTTGTATATTTAAGGGGAATGCAATACAGGCAAGTTTGTTGTTGCGTCTGTGTCATTTGTGACCGCGCACACACAACATTTTTTTTTTTTTAGTTTTGTGTTGAAAGGCGACAACTGCAGATGGAGCTAACCAGCAGTTATGTATTTGACAAAAGATGAGGCAGTAAATTGTATTCTACAGATGGAGCGGATCTTGGTGGGTCATAATTGCACGACATTCATATAGATGGAGCAGAAAAAGGGCTACTGAGGTCTGCTCCATCTGTACATCAAAAAAACTACACTTTGCCTTAGGCACAACCACCTGTATCTTTGTGTCGTAACTAGTGATGGGCGAATTTATTTGGCAGGCGCGAATTCCTGGTGAATAAATTCGCGAAACGCCAGTGAAAACTCGCCTGCTGAAAATTCGCCGGCTCAAAAAAAAACTTGTTTTGCGAATTTTTCGCCAATTCACGAATTTCACTGGAAATTCGCCAATTTTTCGGCGATAGATTTGCCCATCACTAGTTGTAACTAAAGACTTCTCTGTAATGCTAGGTTTTTTTTTTATTTGCATTTTTTATATCTGAAGTAAAATAGTGGGATTATGGGAAATAAATCCACATCAAATCGCTTGAAATACAACTCTTGCCAAATAAAATCACAATGGCAGAATTCTCCATTCTCCACCAAAATTTGTGGTTTTCAAAGGCGGTTCTGCCAAATATTTTCTGCTCTTACTTCTCTGGTTTTCTTCTCCTCTTGGGATTTCTGTTCTAAACCTTATCCCTCAACTCCTCAACAATAATGTTAGTTTGCCGAGGGTTACAGATGATGCAGTGTAGAACCTCCATTAGTTAATGAGGCCTTATGTCCGAGACACAGACACTATAATAAAGGGATGTGTGGTGTTTTTTCTGATGCTTTATTTAAGCCAGTTTCATATGTACAGTTCCTAACCAGGACCTTCACTTTATGACTGTAGAAACAGAATAGTGATGCACCATAGAATGAGTTTCAGTTACTGCCTAGCTTAATGCTATCCAAACTTAGGTCCAAAGAGCTCCTCCAAGACCTCCATTGACTTTAGACTGCCCAAAACAGAATACATGTCTGTGTAGCATAAACATCAGATATAGTGGAAACTATGATAAAACGGCTTTAGAACCCAGAGCCAGAAAGCAGGAAACATGGAGATATGGCCTGGGCAGATAGACAACAAGTGGGATGTGGCAGCTACATATCTTATTTATAGGAAGAATTGGATTTTAAATGTAGGCTAATGGAATCTTGCTTGAATTCATATGTTATATATCGGCCTAAAACCCTCCATATACTCAAATGTATAACTCCAGTAAAGCAGCTAGTGGAAGTCACTTGAGTAGTAATCTAGATCTTCTGAAGCATTGCGTTATGCATCTGTGTTTATATTTATAGCTTCCATCCAGACTTTACACTCATCCAACGAGGTTTTTCATTTTTACTGCAATGTGAAATGTGTTGCTCTCTGAGAGACTGGGAATTTCTCAAGTTCATGATGGGACCTACGTTCCCAGTTATAGGTCAGCAGAGCAGTAGAACAACCCTGAATGACCCATGTAATGTATGGTCCCTCGTACCTTATCCATATGTTCAGCCACAACACACTCATGTATGAATGGTATATGCAGTGCTATTAAACTCGTGCGTATTCCAATGAATTCAGGACAGAGCAGTGAGATGTATCAGCAGTTGTTGCCAATGGTTGGGGGACTAACCAATAATGATACTTATTATTCAAGCTGGTTTGAAAGTAGAAATCTAAATGGATGTGTACAGAGAGCAAAGTTTAGTGTCCAAAACTTAATCTTGCAACATAGGGAGAGGTGCTAAATCCTATACACATAGTGAGAGCAACGTTTAGCATTTAGATTTTATCCTCCCTATACCTACTCATGACCCACATCTTGAATCTTGCACACGTAGTGAGAGCAAAGTTTAATATCTTAATCTTGCAATGTAGTAAACTTCAGTATCCGCTCCCCGGGGCAAATTTTCGCCAGCGCTACACAAATTCACTAATGTGCGAATTTACGCTGAGGACGGCGACCGGTAGTGTAGTTGCGCTAGTGTTACTAAATTCAACATTATTAAACAATGTAACAGAACGGCTAATTCCAGTATATGGGATACACAATAACTCTTCTGTCTTTGCTTTTCAGCCATGTTAATAACATTTCATGTAAATATTGTTACTGACCATGGAAACCATGTTATGATACAGGACTAGAGCAATTAAAATGCCCAGTGTGTCTCAGCCACAAGACAAAATAAAAAAGATCCTTTAAATCAGGCCGAATCCCTGTAAGAAAATGTGTCAGTTTTCCATTCAGAATGAGTTTAATCTCTGGGTTGCCATTAATATCAATATCTGTGTATTGTTCCTTCCGCTTGTTTCACGTATTCGGAGAATCGCTATTTTTGTCCCCCCTTTTGCAATAGAACACAAGCCAATCCTTCAGCGGTGATAAATGACTGGGCCAATTACATTGCTTGCTGAACTCTCGGCCAGCTGGTTACATTTATCAGCGGGGGCTCCATTTTTATGTGTAACTGTGTTTTATTATGCCGCTATCTGTCTACGCAGGGCATCATCAGTATTCCCATCCATTCTCATATCACAGCTTCCAGGAACCATGTGGCAACTTTCTCTTTCCCAGAAAACAATGGGGGGCATATTGAAGTGCAAAGCTTTGCTCCATTACAATGTTAAAGCAGATACACCTATAGTACGACATACCTGCCTCAGAACTGCTTGCAAAGAGCTGGCCTGTTCAGTAAAGTCAGGGTCAGACTCAGGGCCCAGGCTGCTGTCTCAGGGGCTTTGTATGGGGCCTGCCGGATCTTCACCAAATCCAGAGCAAAGATTGTGTCTGGAGGGGGGCACCCTAGGCAAGGGCATCAATCAGCCCCCCCACCCTGTCCTGTATTATCTTCCTGGTGCCCCACTGACCCAACCCTGAGTAAAAGCCAATAGGTTACTGAAAAACAATAAAGTTATAGCATTTATTATCTGGAATGTTTGGGATCTGGCTTTTCCAATTACCACTACAGTTATGGGATCTGTTAGCTGGAAACCCAATAACCAGAAATCTACGAATTACGTGAAGGCCATCTTGCATAGATTACATTTTATGGCAAATATATTTTTCCTCTGTAATAATAAAACAGCAGCTTGTTCGTGTAACATACTAAGATATAATTAATCCTTATTGGAGGCTTATTGGGTATTATTTAACGTTTTAATGATTTAAGGTAGAACATGCAAATTACAGAAGGATCCATTATTCCGGGACAAACCCAGGTCCCGAGCATTCTGGATAACAGGTCCCATGCCTGTAATAGGATATACCTGCCACTCTTTTATTATCATTTGACTATGGAACATGCTTTCCCAGATTTTGGAACTTTTCTGAATAATGGGTTTCTGTGTAAGAGATCCTGCACATGTACATGGTTTGCAGAGTAAAATAGGACAGATGCTTTGTATAAAACATATAGTTATGTAAAGCACAACAATTCAAGCGTTGCATTAGTTTTATTGTAAACGACTCCAGCAGAGTGTTAGTGTTTGAATACAGTCAGAACAATCATGGCTGCTTCCAGTTATAAAAACAAATATACAGATCAATATGACTGTGAAGAATGGATCAAACTCTTTTTTTTAACACATATAGGAAGATAAAGTGATTATAAAACCTTCCATTAAAGTTCATGGCTGCTGTTTGGTTTGAAGGGGCTGTATACGGTAAAAATGACTCAAAGCTATAGAAATTATAAACAAATAATACATGGGATCATTCACCCCAAACTGGCCTTCAGAATGTGCCACCTAAATTGGACTGTCACTAGACCAACAATTTTAGAAACTTTATAAACAAGGCAAAACTTTTACCCAAGCCGCAAGTAAAAAGCAGAATGTAAGAGAAATCTGACACAACTATTCTAGAAAGTAACAAAAAGGTCAGTTTTAAGGTGCCAGTGGGCCCAGGGCAAAGGTCTCAGTGCTGCCCCAATAATTTAGTGATCGTACAACCTCAAACAGTTCATCTAGACTACAATTAGACAGGCAATAAAGTAATGTTCTGTGCAGGGTCCAGTTGCTTCCTCATGTACCAACAGCCATGGGAGCAGAGAAATACAAAATGGGAAAACAAAAATGTCTTATAAAGAACTTTGTTGCGGTGGCTTAAAATGAGGGGTCTGTACTTTCAGGGGGATGTGTTAAAAGTTATAGTGGATGAAAGAGCTGATGGCCCTCGATAATTGACCCTTTTGCCCATTTATCATAATGGTCCTGGTGACAGTGTTGGGAGGGGGGTTGTGAATGGGGCAAAGGTAGTAGTGGATACGTTGAAGAGTAATCATTGTAGTAACTGGCAGGGAAAGGTGGAAGGGGACAAGAAATCTCATGCCATGAGAGTAGGGTTCCCACCTGTGCAGGCCAAACATACTGGTATCTTGAATATGTTTCATTGGTCAAAGTAAAAGAAACTGGCCTGTGATGGGATAGGACAGTTGGAAGGAGGGGCTAAAAATACTAGAAATATAAAGATTTACAATAGGGCAATTGCTAAAAGTTAATTTCCTGGTGTTTCTGGCTCTTTAGACCAGCTTTGCCCCTTAATATGTTATCTGACATGCAGCAAGCCACCCACTGACATTTATTGTATGGTGGAATAAAACACAGATTCTAGCAAGTGGAAAGTGAGTTTACGTCTATGAGTATAAATGCACCTACAACACATGGATGACCCTTCTTGGTCTTCTTTTTAAAGGACAAGGAAAGGCAAAAAAATAAAATCCCATTTTTACTTTCTTTAATGAAAAAGAAACCTATCTCCAATGTACTCTAATTAAAAAATGTGTACTGTTTTTTTTTATAAGAAACCTGACTGTATGCAGTGAAATTCTCCCTTCATTTACTTCTGTGGATAGGAATTGTTAGACGGTCCCTAACTGCTGTGCAGAGAAACAATCATACTTATGAACAGCAGGGGGAGCCCTCACCTTACTCCCCAGCCATGCAGAACTCCAGCAGCTTTGTTTGTTTCCCTGTAGAGCAGTCAGTGACTGTGTAGAGATTTGTATTGGATTTTATTTTTTCCTTTACATCCCCTTTACTTTTTCCAACTCCAGCTGCAGCGACAAAGATCATGGAGCCAGATTTAAACAGATAAACTGGGATTCTATTTGGAGGATTATTTTGCTGCAGCCACTGGTTCTGCAGAGTTGGAGAAAGTTTGTATTAAACAATACAAAAACTATAAAATCCACATTAGATTCCATGACAACACAGGACCCAGTGCAGTCTGTATATTCTGATTATTAATCAGTCTCGCTGTATCAGCTTCTGGCAGATATTATTTGACTTGTGCTGTTTTGATCATTTATGCCGATCCCTAAGCTTAGCCCAGATCACACTGAGCATGTGCAGAGTCTTGGTCTTGCAAAGATGTATAACAAAGTTACAAGATAACAGCCCCCTGTGGCCAACTTTGAAAGCATAAATTATTTGTTTGATTAGGCTTGTGGTGCAGTAAGTTCATGTTTATGTTTAGTATACAAAATACAGCATTTCTAGCCTTATTCTATTTTACACTTTCCTTGCCCTTTAATCAAAACTAATGTTTCTCCCCATAGAGGAGCTCTTGTCACCTCTCCAGCCCTCAGCTGAAAGAGTCTTATTCATAAAATGACTTGGCTAGGTGATAGGAAAGCGCACGGCTTCAGGGGTCACCCTGATCCGCACGGGTTATTTAGAACACAGGGAAAAGAGAAGAATGAAAGAAGACTTTAGCAAAATCAAACATAAAATTGTTCCATTGGTTTTGCTGTTCCTAAAGACACTCGGTGTGCAACACAAATAATCACTCCCTCTGTATCTAATTGCACAGGCACGTATTACAACAATGCAGTCATTGCATCGACCACAAAATGTGTATAATAAATAACTTATGGTTACATCTGAGACATGCCCTGGCTAAAAATTGCATGGTGACCAATACCAGTGATTAATAGTGTACCGCGCACTAAAGAATTTTAGGACCTTCCAAAACTTTAGAAGATGTAATTGTGATATGAGTATTTGTGACATGAGTATTGAACATTGGGTCGAGCCTCCTAGTGGACACCAAAGAACCTTATATTAAAGGGCAAGGAAAGTGTAAAATATAATAATGCTAGAAATACTGTATTTTGTATACTAAACATAAACATGCCACAAGATAAATCAAACAAATGATTTATGCTTTCAAAGTTGGCCACAGGGGGCTGTCATCTTGTAACTTTGTTATACATCTCTGCAATATCAAGACTCGCACATGCTCAGTGTGGTCTGGGCTTCTTAGGGGTCGTCATAAATTATCAAAAAACAATGCTGCTTGAGTTCTGCATGGCTGGTAATTAAGGCAGGGGCTCCCCCTGCTGTTCATAAGTATGATTGTTTCCCTGCCAGAAGTTAGGGACTGTATGAAAATTCCTATCCACAGCAATAAATGAAGGGAGAATTTCACTGCATACATTCAGGTTTCTTATAAAAACAGGACACCTTTTTTAATTAAAGTATATTGGAGATAGATTTCTTTTTCATTTAAGAAAGTAAAAATGGGATTTTATATCTTTGCCTTTCCTTGCCCTTTAAGATACTCATTAGACATAGAAAGTGCTAAATTCTTCAGTTGTGTAGGAAGGTCTGATGGAAAACTCCTACATTGAGGTCCACCAGGATATTGTCTGGTGCACTGGCAGACCAGTTCCACGTTGCACACAAACACACAATAGGAGCCAAAGCAACCAGAGGAAGTCCACAGAGATCTGGGATATACCATGCATGGTGGATTGTTCCTTGGTTGGAATAGAATTGAAATAATAATAACCCACTGTGGCAAGGCAGATATTTATCTTATGCACTGCTAATTCCTCCAAACACATATAGACTTTATCTCTGTAGGGTTCACATCTACTGGCCCGGCCCTTTTCTTAAACCTGCCATTGGCACCCTGCATCATGGACATCTGAATAAAGTGCAAGCTTAGGACACCTCCTGCCCACACTGTATACAGCACCTTTGGGCTCAACTTGGGGGGCAAAAAATTATTATTAATTATTTTCATTGTTCGCTCTTGGTGCCTTCTTCCCAATTTCTGAAATATGAATCTTATCGGGAATCTTTTCTGAAATTTCTCAGGGGTTTTTAGAACTGCACGGTTACATTGAAGTGATTTTATGACCGGTCATCAATCAAGTGTATGTTCTCCCGCGTTGCTCACTGCCTTGAAAAAAAAAATACCCATAGAAATATATTATAACCATGCACATCAACGATCAATCAGTACTTGGTATGTGGCCTTTTGTTCTATCAAGTGTGTCTCTCTAGGTTCTTTTGAAGGTTGGTGCACCCACTGTAGCTGTGACAATATCTCATATAAATGAAGTTATGGGAACATTTTAGCATATTGTCAGAAGGACATTTAATTTAGAATATACTGTATTGCTCAGTAACATTCCCTTATATACATAGTCACGTCTTTCCTCCTCTTCATATCTACTAGCGTTTGCTTCTCGCCCTTCCCACACAGTATCCTCCTTTCATGTTGCAAGGAGTGGAACGGCCAAGGTATTTTACATTTAAGAGTGCCTCGCCTGAGCGAAGAACACAGTTCATACGAAAGTACATCCAACCGCAACATCAACTGCTATTCTACCCTTTCATTACAGGCTGGGGAGAGCAGTAAACAAGAGCTGTAAGTGTATGAGTTGGTGCTGAACATCCATGACATTCCCACCCACGCCGCTCTTTGTTATAGCGTTCATTTGATAAAACTGTTTATACAGCAGGCGAGTGTGAGATGCAGCATCCATACCTGCAATGAACAGAGAGAGAGAGAAACAAGATGCCATGTTGTAAAGAACTATGGCAGTGGTTTAGAAGGGCATGGTGTAGTGGTGGATTTAAGGAGAGACAAGTACAGTAGTGACATACTCTGCCTGTGTGTGACCTACTCTGCCTGTGTGTGACCTACTCTGCCTGTGTGTGACATACTCTGCCTGTGTGTGACATACTCTGCCTGTGTGTGACATACTCTGCCTGTGTGTGACATACTCTGCCTGTGTGTGACATACTCTGCCTGTGTTTATTTGGATTATGTATACCGCACAGTGTTTATATCTGTTTGAGTATAGACCGAGGTAAAGTAACAGGTATAACGTTTATTTCAAATTTAAAGAAGAAACACCCCGTTCTATCTCAATTAAAACATAAGTAGCCCTCCCAGGATCGTTCTATAAGTTATATCCGTAACCACTGTTTTAATGCTTAATTACTATTAGGAATGACCTTCGGAATTCACCAAATTATTGTGCTCGAATGGGAAAAAATCTACTGAAATCCCTTAGTTAATTAAACCAATTAATTAAACCAATTAATTAATTCTGAAATCAAGTGCTATGTGCTGTAGTTCATCAATCAAGTCACCACAACCACTTGGTTAATAAAATTAATATGGAATTCATTGAATTTAAATTATATGCTCTAAATTCCAATTCATCAATAATTTCCCACAATCACTTGGTTGTCATAATTAGTATGCAATTCATTAGTCTAAAAAGAAAAGAAAAGAAAATCCTTCGTTTAACACCTTAATCGGAGGACAACAACCCCCCTTATTGCCTAGATAGTAATTCCAAGGTGAATTCTTGGTGGCTATTGCATTTCTACGATCCAATGTAAAAAATCACCCCACAAAAATTAAGTTTGGAAAAGGAAATGTGGATAGTAGTGGTGGAGTCGTCCCAATCGCTTCTATCTTAATCTTTGGCTGTCTAGGCCCTGGGACTACCACAAGAGAAGAAGGCAGATCATGGGGGACTGTGGTCTTGTTTGGTTAACTGATCTTGATTCGAGAGAACTAATCTAAAAAACCACAAATCACCTACGTCTTGTAAAGTGAAAATAGAGAGAATTGTGAGTTAAAAAGGTTTTTAAAAGCTTGTATAATAAAATCATCCAGGAAAAATTTAAAGGAGAGGCGAAGGAGAAACGCCGACGTACGTTTCGCAAAATTGCTTTGTCAAATACAGCCTTTTAAGCACATCGCACTTTATGTACACAATTAATTTGGTGAATTCCGAAGGTCATTCCTA
>CM044439.1:157183130-157195578 GCA_024363595.1 Xenopus borealis
GTTAGGGGCCCCTAAGGTGTTTAATCATGTGCTGGGGGTGCTGTGTTATCCACAGGGGGATAGAGGAGGCATATGGATTTAAGGGTGATGAGTGATATCCCTGCATTGAGCACCAACCATTTGGTTTTTTGGTGTGCTACCACCATTAATGTGGACATAGTCTTGTGGTAACGTGTGTGGTTTAAAGTGGGTGTGGTTTAAAAACAGGGAGTGGTCAACACTGGCTTCCATTATCGGCCCTCCACTATGTAGGCCAGAAAAATTTTGCTCCTCTGTACAACAGAAGTTGGACAGCGTTTTATTATATTATATACACCAATAACTATATTAACTTACTGTAGATCTTAAGATCCCAATAGTCTTGGGTATTAAACTGGTTGAAGAAATCATCCAAAGCACTCTTAAAGGCATTGATAGAATCTGCCATCAGAACATCACCCGGCAGGTCATCCCATTCACAAGTTGTGGGGATTTCTAATGAAATGCAGTCGTAATAAAGACTGACATTGTTCATAATGGATTTGATTTCTGTATAAACAGATATACAGTTTTATGATGTATGGTGAATAACTGATCTAATGAGATCTAATGAGGATCAAGGTTAGGTAGGAATCTACATTAATAATGAGCCCGTATACTTAGGGGTTTGGATCAATACAAGTTGTTCTGCTGGGGAAGTTTTGTTTGCCTTTCCCTAGGTTAACTTGTAATAGGTTTTGGAAGGGAAGAACCTGATGGACAAACAGCTTTACCTTCCTCCGGCGGGCCATGGCAGAAGCAAGCCCTGTAGAAGAATCCATCTTTTTAGATCATGTGCTTCTTATTTAGACAATAAATGCAGTGACTTGATAACCTGATTGGTCAATGCCAATGTGGTCCTATACTTCTAGCGTTTAGTCTTTAGGGACCTCAGTCATTAGACATCTGAAAGTCTTGGGCACTTCGATCTACAGGGACCTCTTCTTACTCTTACTGATGCTACTTAATCTCAGTATACTTGTTGATTATAATGTTTGTCCTCCCTAAGTTATGCAAACAGGTGCGAACAGTTTTAACCTTGAGGAGCAGAGGGCGCCCATCTCTACTACAGGGCTACTATTCTTACTTTCTTGAGTTACAGAAAAGAGTTGAAGCTGAACAGAGACAAGTCATCTGTAAGGAAGGGCACGGCGAACCGCGTGCAGAGTCTGGCAGCACACAGAGTGACCTTCATGAATAAATGAGCAGAAGATGGTTCAGTTTGTAATTGGACAACTTCCCGATGTCACTCACTTTCAGTGTGAGCTGTTTGTTTCACGGTGACACGTCTAATTCTTAGTCAATTCTAGGAAAGGCAAACCTAGAATGATGTTAGTTCTTGTGCAGGAGAAGACCAAACAATGAAATATTTCTGATTTTGATCAGATGTACAGTAGGAGCCTTTTTTTTGGGGGGTTAGGAATGATGCTAAATCACAAAAAAAAAACTCTGGAGGCACGGCTTTATAGATGAAGGCTGATACTTTGCCTCGGGGGGATCAAAGCGGTGGCTTTATGATGTGGGATACTCTTTTTGGATGAAAAATACCTCATTATGCATTAGAACAGGGATTAGTATGTTGGGAACTATTGTACCCTAGTGGCAAGCTGGGATACTGTGCAGGAGAGCAACATGGCCAGCTTTAACTTGCACCATGTCTTCTTCTTTTGCTTCTACCAAGATGTTCAGTCCCTGCTAATGAATAGCAGCCCCTCACTGTAGCTATGGGATAACGAGATCAAGAAATCCAACCTAGAACAATGTTAGTTCTGCTGCAGATCTCTGCGAGAGAAGGCTGAGCAATTGAATATTTTTGATTATTTTGATTATGCTGAATGTACAGTAGGAGCCTTTTTTGCAGTAGGAATGATGCTAGATCACTAAATAAACCTTCTGCAATAAGAGGCTGGAGGCATGGCAGAATAGATGAAGGCTGATAAAGTGTCTCAGGGGAATCAAAGCAGTGGCTATATGTAGTGGGATACCATCTTCTTGGATGAAAAATACCTCATTAGGCATTATAACAGGGATTAGTATAGGGGTCCTCTTGTAGCCTAGTGGTGCACTCCAGGCAAGCTGGGATACTGTGCAAGAGAATAACATGGCCAACTATATCTTGCACCATGGCTTCTTCTTTTGCTTCTACCAAGATATTCAGTCCCTGCTCATGAATAGCAGCCCCTCGCTGTAGCTATGGGACAACAAGACCAAGAAATCTGCGCCACCTGCAAGACCGCTTATATACATTTTCTAGGTGAAGGGAGCTTAGAACACAACTGTATTTTTATTTTCAAGACAGCTACACTTTAAACAGTAGACATCAATAAAATGACAATGCTCCGATTGGCTACAGCTTCATCTGGCTAGAGAAAGTACCGTCATTCAAGAGAGGAGATGGTTCTAACAGTTCATTTGGCTGTAGTTTGATCCAGCACGGAAAGTTTCCAATACTCTTGATTGGCCACAACTTAAGTAGAACTGGACCTGAGAATGTTCCAATACTCTTATTGACATTGTCCAACTGAATACTCCAATAAGTCTCTGTTCCACCACATGAGAATACCCTGAATGAGAGCAGGTCTCTGCACATATTCTATAAAAGCTTAGCTTGTTAATAGTTGATGCAGAAATGATCTTTAGGCTGAGACAATACAGTGGTTTATTTTTTATTTATACTTTGATCTTTTCAGAACAAGGAGCCAGTGTTAAATCTGTACATCTCAGCCTCACCTGTCTATTAGGGAGATCAGCTCATACCTGTCATCTATGTAACGCACAGTTCCAATATGGTACCCGGAGGCTCAGGTTCCTTCGTGAACAATAGCTTGCACACCTTTGCTTTGTGTCTGCAGCTGCAGGCTATTATCCCTACCCTTTATCCTCTCCACTTACATTTAACTCCCTGTAATCCAGGGAACAAGAAACATACCATTACTCCTACCAACTATTCTATTCATTTTCCAGAGTGCAATTACATGCTACAAATCCCAACAATGTTTTTTTTTTTTATGTTTTATGGAGTGCTGTGTGCGTGGGTTGTATCTATGTATATATATATGTGTGTGTTGTATGTATGTACAGGGCCATCATCAGGGGGACACAAGGGGTGCTATTGTACCCGGCCTGGGCTTAAAGGGGGGCCTGGCAGTGCTGCACTTTTTTTTTAAATAGCCAGGCCACCCTTGATAGCACCAACGCCATGCTGCAACTTCCGTAGTCCTGAACCAGAGTCCTGCACGGATCCATTTCTTGGAATCTGACCCGTACCTGCAATCCGCACCCTGCTTGGAGCCACTACCCAACACGAGCCACACGTAGCTTAACCGCAACCTGCTGACCATCAAGAATCAGGAAGAGCTGTGATTGTCTGCAGTGAAATCATCGGAAGTAGGCGTGATCATAAAAAAAGCAGTAAAAGTTGCTAAAGAGAAGGCCCGACCCACAAACCAGCAGAACCACAGTTTTTGCGGGTAACCTGCGAGTACCTGACCTGTTGCAGGACTCTATCCCAAACTGCAGAGTCCCGAAGATCCAAAGACCAGAAGCCACGAAAAGGAGCCGATATATAAACAAGGCCTGACAAGTAGATTTTCAGTACAGTAGATTATATATTTAACCGTTAACCTCAAACTATGTTCCCTCCAAACTGTAACCTACATTCTCGCAGGAAATCACAGATGGGTTGCAGTTGGTCGAATTGACCACTCACAGTAATCTGCAATGCGCTACTGACTAACTAGTTGCAGGCCATTTCTACTGCATCATCTCCGAAGGTTTGCGGCAGCTATAAGGTGCCATTGACAGTCACTATTTATTGAACTGGTGGCGGCTGATTGGGCCAGTGCAAATGTAAAGTGCCAGTGCCTAGTTTGAATCCAGGTCTGAACACCAGAACCTTATCTGAATCCCAGACTGTACCTGGCCTTTACTGATGTTAAAACTTCCAGTCGTCAACTCTCCTGGCCCAATAACACAGCACCAAAAAACATCATGGACACTACACAAGGAAGTTAAGTCATCTTGAACAGAAATGACTCCCAGAAAAGATATTCTGTATTGTAGTTAGTACAGGTGGGAACTCTAGGGTTGCCACCTGTCTGCTTTTGACCCAGACAGCCTGGTTTTTGGAAGGGCTACCGGGTCAAAATTTTCCAAATTAGGAAAACCGGACAGGATTCCCTGTGATTGACACAGTGATCAGTCAATCGCCGATCACCACTTCATAGCTCCGCCTCCTCATGGAGCTCCTCCAATGCTATTACCCCGCCCCCAGTCCGGTGTTAAACCGGCGGAAAGACCATACGGTATTCTCGAACACCTAAGAAGAGGTTTCAGCGTTATTCTCAAAGTGAAACACATAGCAATGTGCCCAATAGTGTAAAAAGTATTTTATTTATTAGATCATTAGAAAGTCACATTGCATTTACAAAACATCCACCATGATCTGGGTCTGTGTTTGCAGAGATTAAAGCTGAAGCCGGCATGTCTAATGATTCCCGACGCGTTTCACCTTCGTCAAAATATCGTTAAGATATTGCACCGTATATATATCCTTATATTGAATAGTTTCCCAGGGGACTGTGAGAGATTTAACTGACTCAGGCCTAGAGCCAGGAGGCAGACTTACAGTATATATTTATACCTTATTTATTTATGAAACAGAAAGGAGCAACAAAAAGTACATTGCCTGTTTGCATCCGTGTACTGAAGCCCCCCGTATGCACCAGTTAGCAACACACAAAGTGCACTGTAAGTCCTTCCAGCAAGCTGCAGCTTTAAAGGGAATCTACTGCAAAAATGAAAATTTAATGAGCTTCAGCATACTGAAAGTTTCTAAATACAATCAATTAAAAATAATTAGCATTTTCTTTGAAATAATCAAGTACGTTCACTAAGTCTTCATGCAGCAGTTGTGCGCAAGTCTTCATTGACAGTTAGATTCAATATATCATGGGGGGGGCTCTGTTTTCTAGCTGATGTATTAAAGGAGAAGTAAACCCCCTAAGAGCAAAAATCCCTCCCCTGTGTTGGCCCCCCTCTCTCCTCCCCCACCCCCGGCCTACCTGTCCCCCCCGGGCAAATGCCCCTAAATTGTTACTTACCCCTCAGCCCAGGTCCTGTATTCATGAGAGTATAGCCGCGCATGTGCAGTAGGAGGCATTTGCCGGTTCAGATCTACTTTGCATGAGCCAAAAGCCAAAAGGTTTTCCCATCGGACTTTCGGATAACGAATCTTTCTGTAAATTGGATCTGCATACCCTAAGTCTATTAGAAAATTGTATAAACATTAAATAACCCCAATAGGCTGGTTTTGTTTCCAATAAGTACTGATTATATCTTAGTTTGGGGCAAATAAAAGCTACGGTTTTATTATTACAGAAGAAAAAACGAAATAATTTTAAAAAATGTGGATAATATAGTCTATGGGAGATGCGCTTTCTGTAATTCAGAGCTTTCTGGATAATGGGATTCCGGATAACAGATCCCATACCTGTACAAACAAAATAACTGCCTTTTGCACAAATCCTGCATGTAGAGAGACGTGATGTCTGGTTATTTTAATAGCGTGAGCTCTAATAGCTCTTCTAGGCAAAAGGAGCCCCCCTATAAGATATATTGGATGTAATGATCATTGACTATCTGACACCCAATTGTTGCATGAAGAGAGAATGAAGAGAAACAGATGCTGACAGAGGGACAGTGATGACAAACTTGAATATTTCAGAAGCAGTACAGAATTTTTAATTGATTGTATTTAGAAAGATTATGTATGCTGAAGCGTATATAAAATTTTCATTTTTGCGATCGTTCCCCTTTAAGGTAGGACTGGAGCCTTAGCAATGTGTCTGCATTGCAGAACCAGTTGCAGCCAGTGAGCACGTACATGGTGTGACTTACAGTCTGATTCATTAACAGTCCATGCTACATTAGATTTTACGCTGCAGGGTGAGGGCTTACGGATAGATGACAAATTCATCCGACTCGTTGATGACGATTCTTTGATCGCCCGATATTTACACCAGGCACCTTTGCCCCTCTATCAATGGAACCGGCAAACAGACAGAGAAGGGGCTCCCTGGCTCCTGGGGATCAAGCAGGAAACAGCACATGCCTTTATAGAAGATTTCATTAGAAACAGGGGCTGTTATTTTCAGCTGGGGGGACACGACCTATTCTCTCATGCATCACATACACGTCGGCTGTAGAGCAGTCACCAGCAAGAAGCCCACTTGACAGAGCAGCCAGGGGGCACAAGCCTGGGAATACGCGTGCTCCGATCAATGCAGCACAATTGCACAGAATAATCAATGCGGAATGCTGTCACATTATTGATAGCGTTGGGAACCACGCAGATGTTTGGATAATCACACGTTTTTGTTTCTGTTGTTAAAGGGATTCTGTCATGGGGAAAAAATTTTTTCTAAACTCATCAGTTAATAGTGCTGGTCCAGCAGAATTCTGCATTGAAATCCATTTCTCAAAAGAGCAAACAGATTTTGTTATATTTCATTTTGAAATCTGACATGGGGCTAGACATATTGTCAATTTCCCAACTGCCCCAAGTCATGTGACATGTGCTCTGATAAACTTCAAAATGGAATACACTGGTAGTTCAAGGCTGGTGAATGGCAGGGATCCCCCTTGCCATTTTATTAGTGCTCACTAATAAAACGGCAAGGGGGATCCCTGCTATTCACCAGCCTTTAAGTGCCAGTGTATTCCATTTTGCACTGTACACGGAGGGTGACCGCTACCTCTTACACTGGGCACCAGGCGTTCCTTATTGAGGGAGTGTAGGGTGAGTGTGCTACTGCATTTATTTTCAAAGTAATCTGATAAACTTCAATCACTCTTTACTGCTGTACTGCAAGTTGGAGTGATATCACCCCTCCCTTACCCCCCAGCAGCCTAACAAAAGAACAATGAGAAGGTAACCAGATAACAGCTCCCTAACACAAGATAACAGCTGCCTGGTAGATCTAAGAACAGCACTCAATAGTAAAACCCATGTCCCACTGTGTTCTATTCAGTTAGGAAAAACAACAACCTGCCAAAAAGCTGTTCCCACCTTAAGTGCTGGCACAAGTCACATGACCATGGGCAGCTGGGAAACTGACAAAATGTCTATCCCCATGTCAGATTTCAAAACTGAATATAAAAATGTTTGATCTTTTGAGAAATGGATTTCAGTGCAGAAGTCTACTGGAGCAGCACTATTAACTGATGCGTTTTGTAAAAAACATGTTTTCACATGACAGTATCCCTTTAAAGGGGATATAAACCTCAAAAAATAAAACAGCCTAATGAAAGAAATCACCACTGTAAGCAACTTCTCGATACACATTCATTACATGTTGGCAATGGTTGGAAAGTTATTTGTAGATGTAATTGCTATTGAAAGCCCCATCTGTCTCCGCCTTTATATTCTTTGTCCTGGTGGCTCTGGGATTGGAAACGAAAAGGGACACAAAAGGGCTGCTTTCAATAGAAATTACACTGACAAATAACTATAAAAATCAATGGAAATGTGCAACAAACACATATTAGAAAATTGCTCAGAACGACACTCTCTTTCACAGGGCAACATTGTATTTTTGGGTTTACATCCCCTTTAAAGGGCAAGGAAAGGCAAAGAAATAAAATCCCATTTTTACTTTCTTTAATGAAAAATAAATCTATCTCCAATATACTTTAATTTTAAAATGTGTACCGTTTTTATAAGAAACCTGACTGTATGCAGTGAAATTCTCCCTTCATTTAGTGCTTCTGGCAGGGAAACAATCACTTATGAACAGCAGGGGGAGCCCCTGCCTTACTTACCAGCCATGCAGAACTCAAGCAGACCATACTGAGCATGTGCAGTGCCAGTGTCAGACAAAGATGTATAACAAAGTTACAAGATGACAGCCCCCTGTGGCCAACTTTGAAATCATAAATCATTTGTTTGATTAGGCTTGTGGTGCAGTAAGTTCATGTTTATGTTTAGTATACAAAATGCAGCAATTCTAGCCTTATTCTATTTTACACTTTCCTTGCCCTTTAAGTATGATGTGAAACAATTGCAATTGGAAGTCAAGTGAGGGACCCCTGCATTTCTAATGGGCACTAGTAAAAATGATGTTTCCTTGCAATCCAAGCCACCTGCTGCTTGATTGATTTTAATATTCCAGAATTTTTTTTTAAATAATCACTTATTTTGGTGTTTTTACATTATGTATACATTTATGTATTATTTATACAGCAGTGATTTCCCTCTGCTGGGCCCATTCTTATGGGGTAATATAATACAAAGACTATCACCTGCATCTACCAACCCATTGCCCCCTCATTCCTGCAGCAAACTAGAGGTACTGTCAGAGTCTTGCCTTCCTAAACCAAATACAGAGATATTACTCGTCCTTCCTCAAAACATGACGCTGAAAGAAAAACATTTTGAAAGCATTTTACCTGCTAAAACTGTCATTATATCAGAGCTGCAGAGAGATGTTTACAGGTCAGACGCAAGGCTGAAACCAGGAATAGGAGTGTAGGTTTGTTTTCCTGTATATTAATATATGATCAGGTACAGGGAGGTGCCACGGAATAAATGCAGCAGTTCTGGAACCATTTATGAGCAGGTGCAGGGAGTTGCAGGTGAATGTATACAGCTGTTCTGGGACAATTAATGAGCGGGTGCTGGGAGTTGCAAGTGAAAATGCAGCTGTTGTGGAACAGTTTATGATCAGGCACAGGGAGTTGTAAGGGAATATATGCAGCTGTTCTGGAACAATTTAGGACCAGGTGCAGGGAGTTGCACTGTAAAAGTGCAGCTGCATGGAACAATTTATGATTAGGCGCAGGGAGTTGCAAAAGAATAAATGCAGCTCCTCTGAAACAATTTATGATTAGGCGCAGGGAGTTGCAAAAGAATAAAAGCAGCTCATCTGAAACAATTTATGATCAGGTCCAGGGAGTTGCAAGGGAATAAATACAGCTGTTCTGGAACAATTTATGATCAGGTGCAGGGAGTTGCTAGGGAAAATGCAGCTGTTGTGGACCAATTTATGATCAGGTCTTGCAGAGTTGCAAGGTAAAAATGCAGCTGCTATGGGATAATTTATGTTTAGGTGCAGGGAGTTGCAGCTGTTGTGAAATAATTTATGATCAGGTACAGGGAGTTGCAAGGGAATTAATGCAGCTAA
This sequence comes from Xenopus borealis, assembly GCA_024363595.1. Taxonomy (NCBI): domain Eukaryota; kingdom Metazoa; phylum Chordata; class Amphibia; order Anura; family Pipidae; genus Xenopus; species Xenopus borealis. Next base: position 157,192,331 of record CM044439.1, read on the forward strand.
TATTCTGGAATTGTATAACATATAATAACAGATGCTGGGAATTAGAAAGGAAAACCCAAAATATGTTGATTGCTTTTTGTAAACAACATAATATAGTGTAGAAAATGACTATGGTAGTTACACTTACTCCTGATACACATTGCCCCCAGAAAAGAATACTTTTAGTAGCAGATTATATTTTATTTATACAGCAGTTTGCTTTTATTTCTCGTAGCAGGGCAAGAGAGGAGCAAGCAGTGAAGGGAGGGGCCGTTTTTTTACCCTAGGCGAGGAGGATGGACAACACAGGGCAGAGAAGGGGTTAAATGAACAGGACAGAGAGGGAGAAACACTTGATGAAATAATAAAATGAATTAATAAGAGTACAGACCACCAAGGGGAAAGGATCTGTATAAAGGGACAAATAAAAATTATATAAAATGATAATGTCCTAATACACAAGATTCACCTAAGCCAGGTGGGTACATGAAGATTTAATTGTGGCCCCTATAATGTCATACCAAATTATGTTCACATAATGCCAAAGCCCTTCTGCCAGAGGCTAAATTGTTAATATGAGATAGAATTGTAGCTACAAACCCTGGCTGTATTTTAGTAGAATTTGTTGCACCACAAAGCTTGCAAACTGTTGGAGATGTTTTCCAGTAATGCTTGTACCTGCTCCTATGTAAGGAGTGTCTTGACCATGTCTAGCAATTCCATGTGCATCTTCCTTATACTGAATTCTCTGTAAAATGTCTATAAACTTGGTCAAATGTGCACGACATTTGAAGCTCTCCGTGCCAAGCTGAGTGTGATATTGTGACAAGCTTCCCAAAGCGCCAATGTTTTGTCTAATAAATAAATCAGTTATTCTGAAGAACCTTCTTTGTCTTGAAGTCTTCTAAATAATAAAGGTTCTGGTAAGCAAATAAGCAATTCACTGCAGGAAGGGGGTTAAATGAACAAAGAAGAGAGGGAGAGAAATAAACAGGGCAGATGGAGAGAAAGTGCAGGGAGGGGGTTAAATGAACAGGGCAGAGAGGGGGTTAAATGAACAGGGCAGAGGGAAAGAAACAAACACTGCAGGGAGGGGTTAAATGAACAGGGCAGAGAGGGAAAGACATGAACAGTGCAGGGAGATGGGGATAAACACAACAGAGGGACATAAAGGAGCAGTTCAGGGAAAGGGTGAGCTGATGCCTGTAGAGAAGGACTGAGTGTGACATCACACGCCCACTTCTCCCTCATTGGCTACTGCTCTTTAATTTAGGCAGAAGTGTTGGAGGCTCTAGACCCTGATACTGGACTGTGGACAGGAAGCTTGCTAAGGTGGAGGGAGGGGGAACATGTTTAAAGCAAATACAGACAATTTGAACCAAAAAGGTGTTCAAATAAGAACTATTTCTTCTATTTTACATGGGCTGATGCATTGTGGAAATGTAGGCTACATGTCCCCTTTAAATTTGGAAGTTCAATTTTAATTTTTTTAAGTGAAGAGGTGGACTTCAGGCCCCACATTTCCTAAACTCTGCCGGGCAGCTCATTGGTGAGTGAAGTGCAATTCTGAGCGGAATCACCATGTTTTTTTCCTGCAGCGCAGTATTTCAACCCAAAATTAGAATGTGTGCATGCATTTTGTCCAAAATTGGACCTAGTTATGTGGAAAAACAAGTAAGAAGGGGCACACCCTTTAAATAAGATATGAGGCGTTAATCAATAGGAGGCTCCCCATGAGGGTAACCAAGGCATGTACAAAAAAACAAAAATGCATTGCACACTCCGTTTTCAATAAATTAAAAAAAAACAACATTGATTACATGAAGAAAAGGGGGTTGCAAAAATTTTGACCATTATGGTCTTACTCAGGGGCTCAAATAATAAATAAGAAGAAAAAGGCAGCCTTTTTCTTCTTTATGTCCCTGAGGAAGACCACTATGGTCAAAACACGTTGGGCTCACCCATTATTTTGTAACCCCCTTTTTTTCATGTAATCTATAGTTTTTTTTAAGTGTGCAATCCATTTTTGTTTTTCCAATTGTGCACCAGATGTCATTTCCAGTGTTCGTGATTTGCTAGTGACAACTGCGCCTGAACCTTAAGGCACAAGTGTGTGGCGAAACTGGACACAAGCAGAAGCCACAGAGTCAGGAGGTAGCGGAAGCTCCAGAGGAATCTGTATTAACACACACAGCAGCACTCAATTTGGAAAGGATGGGGGGGGGGGTGCAGGAGTGCAGCGCTGCTTGCTAAACAAGGTACTAATCTTCAGCAAAGCAGATTACTCCAGCCTTCTGAAATTACACATATATGTATTTTTAATTTACACAGACCCTATTCCACAGATTAATAAGATAAAGATACATAAAACTATCTTTTCTAAAGTTAAAAAGAAATCAATATATTTTGGTTTCTTAAAAGCTGTACTACTTACTGAATAAATAAAAACCATTAAAAATTCTTGTTAAATGGATTGCCCCTTTCCCCAAACCACTCAAAAACCACAGAAGTCAAGTACTCACAGTTTATACAGAGTTGTTTTGCAGTATGTGGCTGCCATCTTGGATTCAGTCACCAGGCAGAGTAAAAAAAAAACTATGAGAATTGGTGCTGGAAGCAACTAACCTCGGTATAGAAAATGGAATGGTGCTCTTAAAAACTGTCTGGGGAATCCTGGAAGGTCCTGTGGGAGTTTGTATGCAGTATTGCCTTGTTTTGCATTATTTATATATACATATATATATATATACACACACTGATATTGGAGCGCACAATCATAAGAGGGTTAATGCCTGGGTGCCATAGATATATATCTATATATCATGAGCTGTCCTAGTGGTTAAAATATATCATTCGGCATATTGAATAGTTCTGACTTTCTACTTGCAGGATGGTTTGGCTCTGACATGGAGAAAAAGAGGAGAGATTGATCAATGCACATTCCCTGGTCCCATCACATAAGTAATCTATGCAGTTGCATTTATTTACAAAGACGGGGGTTTTTTTTTTTTAGAAAATTATGATCATAAGATTGATAAGCCACCTCACCACGTCAAGGTAAAACCCACATGGTGGTCACTAACTATTTACCTCTAGTCATATCAAATGCTAAAGCCTCCCGGCATAAATGCATTACCTGAAATAAAGTTCTCCCGACCTTTCCTTTGGAAATGGGACTGGGCAGTTTCTCTCTCTTAAAAGCCGCAAGCGGAGGTAGGATTAATCTCATGGAACCAATGCTGTGGTCTTGGTGATCTCTCTCCTCTAAA
>CM044439.1:157216495-157233059 GCA_024363595.1 Xenopus borealis
CTGCAGCTGGGCCTATGTAGTATATACTATACATCAGATCTACTGCAGCTGGGCCTATGTGGTGTATCTGGGACTAATGTACTGTATCCCATACTATAGCTTTACCACAAACTGTATAATATCCTGTATACTTTATTACATATTATTGTATCTAGATCTGAAGTCTGGTACACCACACTACAAACCTACTGCAGCCGAGACTGATATATTGTACAAGTGCTGAATTGTGCTGGGTATAGTATGAGCCATGGCAATTATTGTGCTGTTAAATGAACTGAGATTGGGCTGCCAATTAACACATGAAAGCCAAAGCAATCATTTAGGCCGATTTCCTTGAAAAAACGAGAAAGCTTTTGAGAATGAAACCAATCAACAAATGTTTTGATAGCCTGCAAATATCAATGATCATAACACAGATTAGCTCCTTTGCTGCCAAGCAGTTTTAACCAGAAATATCATTGCTGAAATAAGGGAAATATGTTCCATGTACAACATCGCCACCTAATGGTGGATAAATGTATGTCACTATATTAAACTTCCAATAAATATTACATCATCCTACTGCTATTTCAATCGATAAGAAAGTGATCAGAGGTTCCTAGAATATGTCTAGAAATGGAACATCAATCTTGTGCATCAAGAACCCTTTAAACCAGTGGTTCTCAACCTTCCTAATGCTGCGACCCTTTAATACAGTTCCTCATGTTGTGGTGACCCCCAACCATAAAATATTTAAATATTTTTGTTGCCAGCCCAGAGGGGATTGTTAGGAAAGTACAGGAGACAGTGTGGCTGCATAAAGGTTTGTTTTCCGTGCGTATTACGGCAAAAATTTTTTGTCACACCCCAATTACGATGTTAATTTTACAATATTTAAATGGGCAGGGAGAGCTGTATGGCAGTCCTTACTAAGGGGATATAGAAAGTTGTAGTGCAACTGGCTTCCCTACACAGGTTACTGAACTACAACTCCCAGCACCAACACCCGGAGAGCTACAACCTTGCCCCAGGGCTAGTGGGGAGAGAGATGAACCTGCTCCTGGAACCCCTTAAGTGACCCCTGTGAAAGGGTCATTTGACCCCCAAAGGGGTCCCAACCCCCAGGTTGAGAACCACTGCTTTAAACGTAGGAGAAAAAGGCAACTATTACAATGTATAAGCTTTTTATGGGTCTGTGCAAGTGTTGTAGGGTTTGATGCATGACAATAGCCCTGGGATATTATGAAGGAATCTGTCTCCAACATCTCCAAAAAGCCGATGGTATGTAGTTTACTAAAAGGAGTCCTAAATTGCTTATGCTGACCTACTTATTAGACACGTTTTAACATACTGATTCCATACCTCCCAACATTTTGGAAATGAAAAAAAGAGGGACAAAAAAGTTGCAGCGCTCAGCAAGGCAACATTTTTTACCACGCCCATTTTTGTGGCCACACCCCCTAATTACCATGTTCAATTTTACAAAATTTGGCAGGATATGAAAGTTTGAACACATTTCTGCATTTTTCAGTTATTACAGTTTTGCTAATGAAGGTGAATTGCCCTGTAAGCTGTGAGTCTAATTTTTAGACTTGTTATCTTATATTGTTACAATTACTTATTTGCTTATCTAGAAATTGTTACAAAAGCATTTCATCTTCTGCCGTGGCTGTTCTGGGCTCTCTGCCAAAAGCCATTTAAGTTTGTTTCTTTTTCTGGCTGTTCAGTGCACAGAAAAACGTGACTTTCCAGTACAAATGAGGGACTGCAGATTATGTTGTCAAAAGAGGGACTGTCCCTCTAAAAACGGGACAGTAGGGAGGTACAGTATGTGATTCTTTCATATGGACTTACAGTTATTGAGAGAGTCTCGTTCTTATGGTCGAAGTTTATCTTGCCAGAGTAGGCCCTCTGTGATAGCAATGAGTCAAAGTAAATCTTGCACCGGAACGTAAGGCACCTGTAATCGGGGAGGTGAATACAAAGTACAGGTCAGTACTGTAAAAAAAAACATTTTGAAAATCTATAAAGGGATTCTGTCATGATCTTTATTTCTAAATGACACTGCAAATAATTCCCTCTGCCATATAAAATGTATTTCCTGAACCAGCAAGTGTATTCTTTTTTAGTTGTAATATTGGTGTGTGGGCAGCCATCTCACAGTGCTATAAAATATGTTGGTGCTATAGAAATACATGTTATTAATACTAATAATCTCAGGTCATTTTGCCTGGTCATGTGACTAGTGCCAGCACTTTAGGATGGAACTACTTTCTGGCAGGCTGTTGTTTCTCCTACTCAATGTAACGGAATGTGTCGCAGTGGGATCTGGATCTTTACTAAGGAGTGCCGTTCTTAGATCTACCAGGCAGCGGTTATCTCGTGCCAGGGAGCAGTTATTGGGTTACCTTCTGTTGTTAGGCTGCTACTACTTGCAGTACAGCAAAGAGCGACTGAAGTTTTTGAGCACAAGTAACATGACTGGGGGCAGCTGAGAAACGGACAATATGTCTAGCCCTATGCTCTTTTGAGAAATGGATTTCAGTGCAGAAGCAGCACTATTTAATTTATACTGTACCTGACTGTATACCTTTAAAGATGCAAAATTTCCCTACCTATGTACTGTAGTGTTTTAAGGCGCCTATACATGGGCCAATCATGTGACGTATCCATCTGCGATGCAATACAAACTGGCAGATAGCCTGCCATATCAAGGGACCAACCACTCTCCATAATACATGGATATCCGTTGGGATCATCAAGCTCAAGCTAAAAATCTTGCAATTCTATTTGGTACGTGTATGGCCGGCTCTAGATAGGAGGAGGGTTCATTTAATTTCAAATCAGGTTTTGTGTTCCTTCTCTCTAAGCTCATAAAAAGATTGAAAATATAAAGGGCACTGGGAAGAATTCAAGGTTAAGTAACTCTATTTGTAATTCCCCTTGCAGAGATTGTATTGGATACAACAATTAATTGGAAATCTCACTGTGACTAAATGCAATGTCATTTCGGAATTCTAAGAAACAACAGTGCGGGGAGAGAAAATGAGGAGATTCTCTTTGCCAGGCATATTACACACATCACTAGTTTGATTAATTAAGGGTTTCAATCCTGTGTCGGGAGAGATCACTTATCTAAAATTTACCTGTACAACTTTCTTCGGGTCTTTTTAATTCCCTATCATCAGAGCTCAGGCAAATTATTTCTCCCAACAAACCAATGACCGAAAGCAATTAGGCATTTGCTTTATGAGTATCACAGGCAGAAGGTTACTCAAAGGTAATTGTCTGTTCAATTTAATACCAGTAGTATAGCACTGAATCTAGCCATCAACACCTACAAATTTTTTGGGATGTTGATGGATGATAGAAAATTCATACTTTACCTTTATTCCAATTTTCTTTGTCCCAGGTGCAATCACGGAAATTTGAGAACTATGTGCTTATAAGTAAGCTTAAAGGAGAACTAAACCCCCCAATGTGATAAGTCCCCATTGGGCCCCCCTCCCTGCCTCCCCCTGCAAAGTCTTACCCCTGAATTATTTCCCCTCTAGAAACAGCGACAGCAAACGCAGAGTGAGCGCAGAAGAGCTCACAGGCGCCATCTTCTTCTCTTCGCTAATCTTCGGGTCTTCTTTCTCCCCTTCTGAGATTTCCGTCTCTTTTGTTGCAAAGCAGAAAATTGCTACAACTGCGCATGCACCAAAACACCGATCCATTCATGAAGATTATCAAAGAGAAGAAGAAGATAGAGCTCACTCTGCATTTGTGGTTGCTATTTCTCGAGGGAAAAGAACTCGGGGTAAGACAGGGGGAGGCCAATGGGGACTTATCATAATGGGGGCATTTAGTTCTCCTTTAAAGGAAAAACAATGAAAAGAAGCTGCAGGCAAAATATAAGCAGCTGAAAGCCTCCCCCAGCTCTGTGAAACTTATTCATGGTGACCCTCTGACAGCATTAAATCAACTCGCGGAGTTGTTTCAGTTACGCTGGCCTGGGGGTGGAGCGATCCCTCCAGAGGCCAATTACAAATGGAAACAGAACCCAGCCTATGGAGGGATAGCACCGCCCCCAGACCAGCTTAACTGAAACAACTCAGCAAGATGATTTAATGGTGTCAGAGGGTCGCTGTTGCTAAGGTTTGCTGGGCTGCGGGAGGTTTTCCGCTGCTTATATTTCGCGTACAGATTCTTTTCACGGATACCAACACGTTCCTATTTTTATAGGAACGTGTCAGTATCACTTTTAAGCTGAAAAAAGGCCAGGCTACAAATTCAACATGTTGAGTTTTAGGGAATCTGCTTTGGCTTCACTTTCTAAGAACCACATTTACTGCTTGATGATGAGACAACCTCTCAGCTTAACTTCTCAGCAGCTTTCCAAAAGTAGTGCCACTGACCCTCAGAAGATGGCCTAAAAAGTTGAAAACATGTCCAGCTCTGTGACTAATTTGATCGCCTTGGATCATTACAATTATAGGGTGGGGAAACTCTAGAATGCTATGTTAAGTATATAAAATTAAGCATTTCTAATCTTGGCTTTAATTTTGCTGTGGTGTATAATCATGTGGTGTACATTCATTTCACATGTATATTTGTATGGACTACTAAGTCTCCATGAACTGGATTTTGTTTATGCTACATATTTTAAATTTATTAGCTTAGATTTTGTTAGCAGAACATCAAATAACCTCACTAGACTGTACCATTGATCTATAGATAGCATAAAAGGTTTAATACGTTCAAAGCAAACTAAACTGTAAAATGGAATAAATATCTACGGCAAAACGTAGAAATGTTCTTACCTCCGAAACTGCTGGTAACTCTTGTACCTCTGGGCCATAATTTCATCTAACAATTTGATAAACCTCTTCAGGTGCTTGACTTTGCCTTCAACATCTTGATACCTTTCTTTTGCTTCATGGTATTGCCTTTGCAGCAGAAACGACACAATAATGTCACTGTACAGCCACAACAAATATAACCACAATTGCAAAAAATAAGGTTCCAATGTAATTAAATGTCAGAAATCTTACTTTATATGCTTTACACTTTTGTGATAAAAGTATTTTTTTTTTTTTTTTTAAATGAAAATGAAATTTTGACATCTTGTAGCAAGTAACGTCCACAGTACATAAACAGAAAGTGAACCTTTATCCTAATAGCGCTCTGAAGTGCCTGCCACACTATTTTTAATTCAAACTGACAACGTACAAGAGTCTAATTATCTTGGCAAGTGCGAATTAGTGCTTCTCCACAACCTGATGAAGACATTACGAGACTGACAAATCCAGAGAAATAAAGAAGCAACCAGCAAACTGCATGACAATTCAAATGGACTAATGATTCATTTATAGTCAAAGCCATATTAATAGGACACATACTTCAAAATAAAGGTTTACACCAACATGGACTAGCTAGCTACGATACTATAGGAAGCTCCATGGTTTTCCCAAATACAGTTCAGCAATAGCTCCCAGCATCCTCAGCTGCAAAATCTGAGTAAATTTGGGCATGCTCAAGATTGTGCCATTGCTCGTGCCATCATTTGGGAAAAAAAAACAGGAGCAGATGGGAATGAATAGCCTCAAAAGCTTCTACTTTGGCAACTAGAATAACCTCCTTTGAGTAGCTGAAGGATGAGGGTTAAAATGAAAACTCAAACCTTTTCCCTAAAACAGTTTTGCCTACTACAGGAAATAACCTAACCCCACACACCTATAACCATGGACTCAGAAGCACTAAGGCAAATCCTACCTGCTCCTCCCAACAAATTAATTAAACTTTTGGTTACATACACACATGAACATGTGAAGACAAGTTAATGTCCCTTGAAGAGAAGCTTGTATGAAGAATTTCATTTGCCAAGGCCAATGAGAAATAAGACTGGCTAATTGCCTACTTTATTATTTCCTCTCTGTTTCCATGGAGAACTTCTTCAGAGTTTATTTTTTCTCTTAAACGGTTAATTTCGGTGTCTAGGCTTCTAGCAGTTCTACTGACTTCTATTCGTTCTGGGCAGATACATTTGGCCTGGGAGATTTTCACCTGAAACAACAAGAATGAACTGCATTACTTCCAAAATCAAATTCTGTTTCAACAAATAATTTGTGGCTGATTTAAAAGAGACCAGTTAGATGATAAAAGATAAAATAAAGCTTATATGTATCAGTAAATACATGGGATGGAACTCTGTACTCTCTGTACTGTCCAGATCTAGGGGAACTATCACGAAAATGAAAATTTTATATAAGCTTCATCATACTGAAATAAGAAACTTTATAACTACAATCAATTAAAACATCTGCATCCTTTCTGAAATAATCAAGTTTATCTTGACTCTCCCTCTCTCATTATCTGTTTATCTTCATTCGGTCTTCTTGCAGCAGTTGGGTGTCAGATAATCATTGACCGTTAGATCAAATATATCTTGTAGAGGGATTTCCTTTCCTAGCAGGTGACTTTAGAGCTCACTCAAACAAACAAAATATAACAAAATAACTGCCTTTTACACAAAGCCTGCATGTAGAGAGACATGGGGGGGGGGGGGTAGATTCATCAAAGAGTGAAGTTCCGCCACTAGAGGGAAATTCCACAGCTCTCAATTCATTTCTATGGGATTTTGCAAGGCGTATTCATCAATGGGTGAAGTGAAAGTTCACCCTTTGATGAATACGCCTTTAAAAATCCCATAGAAATGAATTGAGAGCTGTGGAATTTCCCTCTAGTGGCGGAACTTCACTCTTAAAGAACAAGTAAACCTTTTTTTTTTCTATCTGTAAATTTGCTCTAAACAGCCCCCCAGATTAATGTACCTTAGTCCCTGCTGCAAGTCTGCTCTGGTTTCTGTGTTATCAGCAGCTTGTTTCCCCTTCTTCCTGGTGCAGAGTGAAGCCCAGCCCCTTAGCTTACTGAGCTGACCTTATCTCTTGGACTAGTCCTGGAGATCATTTGCATACTATGACATAGCAGAGACCAGTGTGTGTAGCAGCTTTTGCTTGGGGAAACTAGCTTACTAATGCACACGCTGGCTCCCTCTTCCTCTCTATTGTGGAACAGCAGCAAATGGACTGCTCAGTAAACTAAGGGGCCGGGCTTCACTCTGAACCAGGAAGAAGGGGAAACAAGCTGCTGATAAAACAGAAACCAGAGCAGACTTGCAGCAGGGACTAAGGTACATTAATCTGGGGGGCGGTTTAGAGCAAATTTACAGAAAGAAAAACATTTACTTTTCCTTTAACTTCACTCTTTGATGAATCTACCCCATGATGTCTGGAGATTTTAATAGAGTGAGCTGTAATAATAGGCAAAAAGAGCCCCCCTATATGATATATTGGATCTGTCAATGAATAATGTCAACAGAAATTCAACAACAATTTCAACCGGGGCTGCGTTTTCTTGTACTGGTACAGGTATGGGACCTGTATTTGGATAACATGGAATGTATGGAAGATGGCCTTTCAATAATTCAGAGATTTCTGGAGAACTGGTTTCTGGATAATGGATTCCATACCTGTAATGTGCCCAATGCATGGACATGACCAGTACAGCAAGCAAGGTTCCATATACCAGCACAGCCTCACCCTCTATTTATTCACAAACTAGGGGATTCTATGCAATCACAGCCTCTGCTTACACATAAAAATACACATCTTCCAATCTTGTGCTCAAATTTATTGCAGATATAGCATAAGCCCTTTTGACATGAACAAAAGCACACAGTGGTTAAGGCAAATTTTCTATATTTCAACCTCTAATCTATAAAGTCTGAAGAATATTTCTATTATCCAAAGCAGAGAGTTGGCACTTGGGTTTCCATACTGTGTGTTAAACTAAGGAAGACCTCTCACCTCCAACTCTTGTTCTTTAGCTGCTACTTCTTCCTTTCGTTTTTGGATGCGGTCTAAGTGCTCCTTCATTTTGTCCTCATAGTGCTTTCTATGTCGTTTGCAGTTCTCCACTTCTTGATCAACTCTGTGAAGGTCTTCCTGCATTAGGTAATTCATGTTTTTAAAGGATATGCTCAGAAATATAGAATGCATGAGACTCAACTTTTTTTCAGCCAGTTCTCAAGTGTATAAACTGCAGTGACTTGTATTCTCCATTACTCCAAAATCATCTTTCACAAACTCAGCTCTTTATTGTTATTTTTGTTGTTTAATGTAATACCTTGAAATGGACACCACTTTGAAATACACTTGCTTGTAGTGAAAAGCGATAGCTTGTTACAACTAAGTAAGAATGCTGCCACATTTTAAGAGTTTAAATGGAATATATACCCCCCTTTTTGACATGGACTCATTCAGTTGGACACAGACAACCCTGATTCTACAGACAGAAAGGAAGCCATGATGGTTACCTGTGCTGCAGGGACCAGTTCCTACCCAATTTCAGTGTTTATGCTCCTTTTCTACACAAGTCTAACTGAATGAGCACATTTAAAAAGGGGGTATATATTGCCTTTAATGGGGATGTAAAGGCAAAAAAATAAAATCCCATTTTTGCTTTCTTTAATGAAAAAGAAACCTATCTCCAATATAATTTAAATAAAAAATGTCTACTGTTTTTATAATAAACCTGACTGTATGCAGTGAAATCCCCCCTTCATTTTACTTGCTCTGACAGCTGTGGATACTTTCAAATAGCAGGGGGAGACCCCCACCTTACTTCCCAGAATTCAAGCAGCTTTGTTTGTTTCCCTGTAGAGATTTGTATCTGCAGACCTAGTGCAGACTGTATATTATTATTATTAGTCAGTCTTGCTGTATTGGATTCTATGGCAGATATTATTTGACTTGTGCTGTTTTGATCATTAGGACGACCTAAGCTTAAAGGAAAACTATACCCCCCGAACAATGTAGGTCTCCTTAAACAGATATTGCATAAAACAACTCATATGTAAAACCCTGCTTCATGTAAATAAACCATTTTCATAATAATACACTTTTTTAGTAGCATGTGCCATTGGGTAATCATAAATAGAAAATAGCCATTTTAAAAAATAAGGACAGCCTCCTGGGATCCTAGGATCCAACGGTGCACACAAACATACCAAACTAACTATAAAGTTAGGTCACATGAGCCAATTAACAGACAGAGTTGTGTCTTTTGCTTCAACACTTCTTCCTGTTACAGTTAGAGTTTAAATATTTCTGGTCAGGTGATCTCTGAGGCAGCACACAGACCATCATGAAATGGTGGTTCAAGGCAAGAGATGTAAAAGGGCAATATTTACATAAATATATATTCCAGTTTAATAAGATTCTTTAATATGTCACTTGATTTGATATAAGCTATCTGTTGCTCAAAAATTCATTTTCGGGGTATAGTTTTCCTTTAACCCCCATCTGAAGACCCAGATCACACTGAGCATGTGCGTAGTCTTGGTCTTGCAAAGATGTATAACAAAGTTACAAGATGACAGCCCCCTGTGGCCAACTTTGAAAGCATAAATCATTTGTTTGATTAGGCTTGTGGTGCAGTAAGTTCATGTTTAGTATACAAAATACAGCGTTACTAACATTCTGTTTTAGACTTTTGTGGCCCTTTAGGTCACCTGAGTTCACAGAGTCCCTGTAGTCTATGAATAATGTGTAAAAAGAGAAAGTAACCCAAACAACAAATATGGTTAGAAATGCTGTATTTTATTTATTCAATTTCAGCCTTCTCAGCAATCCAAAAACAGTTACCAAATGTCTTTTTTCCATTTGGAATCTTTGCCTATAAGGCTGGTAATTCCCTTTTCTCTGAACATGCATTTATGCCACTGGTTGCCACTATGCTTTGTTATGATTCCTAGCTATAGGTCATATGTTTCCTTTAAGTAGAATAGAGATTACAAACAGACTTATTCAGAATGAATATAAAGCTTACCTTCACTGGGTCAGCTACCTCTGCCACTGAGCTGATTTTCTTCTTTATCTCCTCATAGTTACTCTCCGCCATTGTTAGAAATGATTTCAAATTCCCCATTTTCTCCTTTGCCAGTTCCACCTCTTGTTTAACATGTTCTATTTTATTCAAATTTTCCTCTGCTTCACCCTCCTATTATAACAAGGCAAAGGGAAACATCTCATTATTAAGAGGAAATGTAACTCAATAAGGCATAATCATTTTTATAATTTTAAATGGTGTCATTGTATACTGAATCACCATTTTCATTTAAACACAAAAATTATGAAAATAGCTTATATTATAAACCAATAACAGGCTCCTTTTGCCTAGATCTGTGATTTTCAACCTTGTGCCTCCAGCTGTTAAGAAACTACAAGTCCCACAATGCATTTGCCTGACTGTGGCTGTCAGACTCCTTCATTGCATTGTGGGACTTGTAGTTCCTTAACAGCTGGAGGCACAAGGTTGAAAATCACTGGCCTAGATGCATTAAAGCTCACTCTATTAAAAAGGAGATTTTGTGGACTCACCGTAAAATCTCTCTCTCTAGTTGCTTGGGGGACACAGGGACCATTGGGTATAGCCGATGCCATTAGGAGGCGGACACAACAAGAATGAAAAAAAAACTGTCTCCTCCTCCTCTGGCTATACCCCACCCCAGCAGGCGGAGCCTAATCAATTTGTGCCAAAGAACGAAGGAGGTTTTCAACTGAATATCAACCTTAATATAATAACCATAACTTATCACACATGTAACTGACAGACAGAATGGGCCTCCAAACAGGGTTTGGAAGCCCAGTGTGAGTACAAAAAAAATCTAATTTTCTCCAGAGTCAGCTTGGGGGACACAGGGACCATTGGGACGTACCAAAGCTGTCCCATGCATTTAGGGCGGGAGAGGCCCTAAGTGGAATGTACCACTGCGGCTTGAAGCACCTTTATGCCAAAGCGTGTGTCATGTGCCGCAAAAGTGGTAGAATTTTGTGAAGGAGTGGTGCCCTGCACTTTTATACTCTAGACAGGAAAGCAGCTTGTCTAATGATAGTGCCAGTTTTGGTAAGCCTGCTAAGAACTGGGTAGCCCAGTCTGGAGTGGTGGAGCTAGTTGCAGCTGGTGGCTCTCCAAGTGAGGCGATCACTTGACCCTGAGGTGGCTGGTTTGTGGTAGAAGCGGTACCTGAGGTTTCAGTCTCAGCTGGTTTACATCTATGGCATAATGGCTCCTTATGCCGAGGGCAATCTTTTATGGCACAAGCCGAGAATTTGACAGAAACTGCTGGTGTCCCTCTAGTAAAGAGGCCCCCCACCGTTCCCCTCAGACATGCTGTGTATGTGAAATTGTAAATAAGCTGCTGGAGGGAATAGCTGCGGGAGTTATAAAATAATATACTTTACTCCCTTTGCTAAGCAGGTCTATCCGGGGAGTCTGTGGAAGGAGCGCGTGTTATCTCCGTGTCAGTGAGACAGACTGGGCACATGGCTGTGCGGAGCGCTGTTCCCGGAAGTGCAGTCCTGTGTGCTACAGTATTCGCGTCACCCAGTATTGCGCTGTTAAGATAGTATCGGTCTGTGTCCTGGCCAGCGACACTCCTCCTGTACATGCTACACAGTGTAGGAGCCCCTGAACATCCCTATATGTCACTTCTTGACAATTCTGAAGAAAATAAAAAATCTGTCCTAACCTCCCAGAGGACACAACAAAAGACTGATTAGGCCCCGCCTGCTGGGGAGGTATAGCCAGAGGAGGAGGAGCAAGTTTTTTTCATTCTTGTTGTGTCCGCCTCCTCAGCTATACCCAATGGTCCCTGTGTCCCCCAAGCAGAAATCACCAGACATCATGTCTCTCTACATGCAGGATTAGTGTAAAAGGCAGTTTTGTACTTTGTTAGATTTTATTTGTACAGGAATTGATTTGATCGAGTTCTAATTCATCTGCTAGGAAAGGGAGCCCCCCCTATAAGATAAATTGGATCATTCATTTGACACCCAACTGCTGCATGAAGAGAGAGGGATAGTGAAGATAAACCGGGTTATTTCAGATTCGGTAATTAGAAAGTTTCTTATTTCAGTATAATGAAGTTTATGTGAAATTTAATTTTTTTTAGTTCCCCCATAAAAACAGACATAAATGAATTTGTATTAGCAATTATTTAAACTAACCCAATTAACAAACTAACTTAAGATTATAGCAGCTTTACATTATAACAGATATATTACTGCATGATTACACTTTTAGTTGCAGCAATAAAATTCACACATAATCACTTTTAATCTCATACAGTAATCCATCATTTTCAGCATTGTTCTTTCTATGCATCATACAAGAACAAAGACTGTATTATTAATCTCCTAAACACACTGAATGCAGGATAGAGCCAGGCAAAATAGTATTCACACTGAAGACAATACTACTGGGCTTGGCACCTTACCACCCCCCGAATTATTTGTTAATAACCTTACCTACCCTAGTCTGCACACTCCCCAAAGATTGTGCATCCCAAATTTCCCTCACAACTGCATCCCCAGCAGTCTGGATTTGCAAAGCCCCGTTTTAAATCATTAAGAGCACATATCAATTGCTGAACATCAAAAATTTAAATTTAGTTGCAATGACTCCGAGTAGAGTCCTGAACAGGTTCAGTTGGGCAGAAGTGCAAGGTACAACTCGACTCAAACCCCTGGCCATCTATCAAGGGTTCTGTCCCGGCTACCCAAACCATGGAAAATCTTTAACCAGACCTAAATAAACCGAAATGACATCACTCCTGAGGAGGATAAATCACGTCAGGGGAATACTTTTCTTTTAGCACGGGAAGGTGAGGGCAATGTGAGCCTGCAATTGAACAAGGTACCCGCAGACTACCCACGTTTAGGAAATTCATGGTATTTCTGCCCAAAACGCAACCAATCTGCAGGTATTCCATGGGTACCTGACCCGATGCAGGACTAAACCAGGCCATTAAAATCAAGCCATTGACGTGACCCCAATCCAGAAAAGACCTTGTCTTACCAGAGTGGCAATATCTATGGAAGGCTGCTCTTCCACATTCTCCAGTTCTGCTACACGCTCAGACAGTGTGTGAAGGTCTATCTAGGAAAAATAAAACCAACAGTGGTCATCATCATATTGCAGCATTCTTGATGAATTTGTAAGGTCTCCCAAATGCCTCGTGCATATTGGTGTTCCTTTAATTCAGTTCAAATGAGCACAGAGCAATTAACCTCATCCTTAAACTGCTACTGCATTCCTAATGGGCTGCAGGGATTTTTGTTCTCCAAGTGATCTAGGATTGTTGAAAAGCGCTGCAACATAATTGAAATTAGATTTTACAGATGCATTTAGTTTTTTTCAATGGGGCTGTACTCACACAGGCGCATGTAGGCACCGAACACAGGTTGAGACGCAACATACTGAATTTTTCCTGCTTTCGTCGCCTACTTGCACCTGTGTGTGTACAGCCCCATAGAAAAAAAAATGAATGCGGCTACTCCTGCACTCCCCTGCGGCTGAACGCAGAAAACCAGAATGCAGGGGAGCGCAGCTTCAAACGCTCATCTGTAAGGGCCATAAAAAGCAGCTCAAATCACAATGCATGATAGAACATAAAATTACATGATCAAATGTAAAAAGGCCTGAACAATGAATCTTCCTTAATCCATACATGATACATTGAAGTTGAATGAATACAGGTGTGGGACCTGTTATCCAGAATGCTCAGAACCTGGTGCTTTCCAGATAATGAATATTTCCATAGTTTGGATCTTCATACCACAAGTCTACTAGAAATTAATGTAAACATGAAATAAACCCAATAGGCTGGCTTTGCTTCCAATAAGGATTAATTATATCTCAGTTGGGATCAAGTACAAGCTACTGTTTTATTTTTACGGGTATGGGACCGGTTATCCAGAATGCTCGGGACCTGTGGTTTTCCAGATAACGGATATTTCCATAATTTGGATATAGAAAATCATGTTTTTTTTCTTCCAATAAAGCAGGGAATTGCAACCTTGGCTCTCCAGCTGTTGAGGAACTGCTGGAGAGCCAAGGTTGCAGATCCCTGCAATAAAGATTAATTACATCCTAGATGGCATCAATTACAACCTACTGTTTTGTTGTTACAGAGAAACTTTTTTTTTCCAAATTTGAATTATTTGGATAAAATGGAGTCCATGTGAGACAACTATACCGTCATTAGAAGCTTTCAGGATAATGGGTTTCCAGATAAAGGATCGCATACATGTACATGAAAGAAAAATTCTACAATGTTAAAAAAGAGGCAGTAAAATACATTAAATCAGTGTGCGTGAATATAGAACAGATGAAAACATTAGCAGGAGCTTCAGCTATCACAGTAGGGATATACAGGCAGCCAAGCTGTATTTTTATGTCCCTTAGGCAGTTAAGAGGATGCTGGAGCTATATAACTGCTATATAACTGCAGCAGCTGGATAACCGGAATGTGTGAATCCCTGTTCTCAGCTATTAATTCCATATTCTGGCAGCTTTATTAAGAGACAATGCATTTTGCACTAGTGAAGATTAGAAAAGGGGAATACAAGAAGAATAGAAATATTTCTAAATGATAAAGCAGCCATACTTTCCCTGTCTATTCAATCAATGTAGCCATGTCTTTGCAGATTTACCAGAATGCCATAGCATCAGCTTGGAAACTGCGGTTAGAGCTGCTGTCGACTGTCGTACCATCAATCACATTGATCTGCATCCCATCTGTAACAGCACTAACTGCATGATTTTTGTATCCATCAAACTGCATGATTCCACACAGCAGATGGTACAAGCTAGCAATTCCCCACAGACACACACACAATATAGATGGATAGATAGATAGATAGATAGATAGATAGATAGATAGAAAGATATACAGCTATATGAACAAGTTTGGGAACTACTTTAAGCATGCATAATAATTGACTCCACTTTCTGGGGTGTTTTTTTGAACAAAGATTTTTAGTGAAGCAGTATTCAGAAAATTAAATCAAATGTGAAAAACTGGCTGTGCAAAAATGTGATTGTAATTTTGCCAATTTAAATGCATGTAACTGCTCAATACAGATTACTGGCAACACCAAATAGGTTGAATTAGCGCTTTAAGCCTTGAACTTCAGGCAGGTGTGTCCAATCATGAGAAAAGGTATTTAAGGTGGCCAATTTGCAAGTTGTGCTTCTGTTTGACTCTCATCTGATGAGTGACAGCATGGGATCCTCAAAGAAACTCTCAAAAGATCTGAAAACAAAGATTGTTCAGTATCATGGTTTAGGGGAAAAAACTATCCCAGAAGTTTAAAGGTCAGTTACAACTGTAAGGAATGTAATCAGGAAATGGAAGGCCACAGGCACAGTTGCTGTAAAACCCAGGTCTGGCAGGCCAAGAAAAATACAGAAGCACAAATGCAGAGGATTGTGAGAATGGTTACAGACAACCCAAAGATCACCTCCAAAGACCTGCAAGAACATCTTGCTGCAGATGGTGTATCTGTACATCATTTTACAATTCAGAACACTTGTATGGCAGGGTGATGAGAAAGAAGCCCTTTCTGCACTCACACCACAAATAGAGTCACTTGTATGCAAAAGCTCATTTAGACAAGCCACAGTCATTTTGGTACAAAGTGCTTTAAACGGATGAGACAAAAATTGAGTTATTTGGTCATAACAAAAAGCACTTTGCATGGAGGAAGAAGAACACCAAGAAAACCACCTGCTAAATTCTGTCAAATGTGGTGAAGGTTCCATCATACTGTGGGGCTGTGTGGCTAGTTCAGGGACTGGGGCCCTTGTTAAAGCTGATGAATTCAACCCAATATCAACAAATTCTTCAGGATAATGTTCAAGCATCAGTCACAAAATTGAAGTTACACAGGGGTTGGATATTCTAACAAGACAATGTCCCTAAACTCACTTTGAAATCTACAAAGGCATTTATGCAGAGGGAGAAGTATAATATTCTGGAATGACCATCACAGTCCCCTACTTGAATATCATGGAAAATCTATGGGATGATTTGAAGCAGGTGTCCATGCTCGACAGCCATCAAATTTAACTGAACTAGAGAGATTTTGTATGGACGAATGATCAAAAATACCGCCATACAGAATCCAGACACTCATCAAAGGCTATAGGAGGCATCTAGAAGCCGTTACATTTGCAAAATGAGGCTCAACTAAGTATTGATGCAATATCTCTGTAGGGGTGCCCACATTTATGCACCGGCTTAATTTCGTTTTGATGCACATTGCATATTTTATGTTAATCCAATAAACCATAGGTCACTGCTGAAATACTACTGTTTCCATAAGGCAGGTTATATATATTAAAAGGAAGGTGCTGCTTTGAAAGCTCAGCCAATGATAAACAAAATTCCAAAGAATTAAGAGGGGTTCCCAAAAGTTTTGGGATAATAAAATATGTATTCCAATGCCTGGGTGCATCAACTATAAACAAAGATATAAAATATTATAAACACTGAAGTTACAGGTCCAGTGAAAATATATTTTTATATACAGGGATGGCCATCTCCCATAGACTACAGTTTATCCAAATAATCCAAATTCTTAAAAATGATTTCCCTTTTCTCTGTAATAATAAAACAGTAGTTTGTACTTGATTTAAAATAAGATATAATGAATCCTTATTGGAAGCAAAACCAGCCTATTGGGTTTATTTAATG
>CM044439.1:157233872-157265510 GCA_024363595.1 Xenopus borealis
TGCCTTGGGCTGGTACACAAGCACAAAACATCATGTACAATATTTCTAGCTACTTCTTTACTTAGGCTTTAGTTCTCCTTTAAAGGAGACATAACTCAGCCCACACAAACCTAAATGTAAAAAGGTGGAGAGTGCTCTTATAAGCACCTTTGAAATTTATATTATATTTTTATTAATATTTTCATGATTTTAGCCATTTTCAAATTGAGAATATTGTGAATAATATATACAATATCTCTTGATGCTTCTCTGCTCATTTGCTTCATGGGGCAGAAGCTAGAATTGTAAAAGCTAGCTCCCCCAGCAATTGTGTTATGAAGTGGTGCTAAACAGAAGAAAGGATGGTTACCTGCATTTGTTTCTTTGAGTTGTGATACTGGCGCAGAATAACTTCATTTTCCTTAATGTCTTTGTCTACAGACTGCACACGCTGCTGGAACGTAGCCATCTGGGATCCAAAGTTTCTAAGCTCTTTCTCCAAATGACTAAAAAAATTTATATGTTTTAATGTAAGTTAAGGTCAAATACATTTCTAAAGACAAGCTCCCAATAAACTGCTTCTGGCAGACAGAGAAGCTCTGACGACAAAAACAGTTGAAATCACCCGCATTAAAGGACCAGTAACAACAAAATAAAAATAAAAATTAGTATATCTAACACAAGTAACTCAAAACAACTGGACTTGTTGAGAAATTTTAATTAAGACGTTTCATTGCTCATCCGAGCACCTTCTTCAGTTCAACTGACTGGTGTAGGGAGTTCTCGGCATATAAACTCTTCCAACAATCCAATCACAACGGCACATTGTAACTCTTCAGAGAGGCGACATCTGAAATTCAGAGAGGTGTTGATTCTGTGTAGTTACTTTGATAAGATTCCCAATGTGTCATGCAACTCCTAGTTGAATGAACGGATATGTGTTAACAGTTCTGAAACCGCCGGGGTACAGATGTTCGAACAGCATTGTATGTAGCAGACAGGTGGTGTCGAAGGCCCCTGCCTCTGTTCAGGGATGGTTTCTCCATCTTAACATGAATCGTCTCTTTCACACCTCTTTTCTTCTTTATCCAAGATTTGGAGATTGCTATCTTCAAACGAGTGTCCCTTGTCTTTTAGGTGTAAAAAGACAGCCAAGTGTTGACCTGTAGAGTTCACCCTCCAATGCTGATCAATTCGCTTAATGAGCAGTTGTTTTGTCTCAGATCAGTGCACTGAACTGCTTATACCACATTGCTTTGTTTTGCTTTAGGACTTGGATCCTTTGAGTGTACCAATGGATGTTCCTGTTGGGCTTGGTGGCTGCTGTCAGAATTGGAGGGCAAACTCTACAGGACAAGACTCGGCTGTCAAATTTTCAAATTGGGGTCACTGACCCCATCTAGAAACAAATGCTCTGTAAGGCTACAGATTTATTGTTATTGTTACTTTTTATTACTCATCTTTCTAATCAAGCCTCTCCTTTTCATATTCCAGTCTCTTATTCAAACAAGATCATAGATGCTAAGGTAATTCGGACCCTAGCAACCAGACTGCTGAAATTGCAAACTGGAGAGCTGCTGAATAAAAAGCCAAATAAAAAATGAAAAAATCATCTCAGAATATCACTCTCTACATCATACTAAAAGCAAATCCAAAGGTGAACAGCTTCTTTAATTTTCAATAAACTATGTAAAATTTAAAACAGCAAAAAGCAGCAAACCATGACATAATGGGTAATAAGAAATCCATAAATAACTAACCTTATTTCTCCTTCAACATCACGACTTAAGAGAGTAGCCCTGCGAGTGTCCGATGAATAGTAACGGTTTGTATACACCTGGTCACCTTCACCTGTAAAGGCCTCACGGCAGTTTCTGGGGGGAGCCCTTTTTTGCATTATTTCCCTTGCTTCGTCCTTACCCTGCAGACAATATATTAAGATCAAATCAATGCAACCTATTATACCACAAAGCTTGCTGTTATTATTATTAACTAGGGATGCACCGAATTCAGGATTCGGTTTGGGATTCGGCCAGGATTGGGGCTTTTTCAGCAGGATTGGGATTCTGCTGAATACTTCTGTCTGGTCGAACCGAATCTAAATCCTAATTTGCATATGCAAATTATGGCCAGGGAGGGAAATCATGTGACTTTTTGGCGCAAAATAAGAAGTAGAACATTTTTCCCCTTCCCTCCCATAATTTGCATATGCAAATTAGGGTTCGGATTCGGCCGAATCTTTCGGGAAGGATTCGGTGATTGGCCGAATCCAAAAAAGTGGATCGGTGCATCCCTATTATTAACATGTATTTCTATAGCGCCATCATATTTCGTTGCGTGCTTCTCCAATCACGGTATCCAGACATTCACAAACGGGTAGGCTGGCTCATCAAGAGGGCCCTTAGCAATGGAAACGGATGCCAGCCTGAAACTCAAAGTTGGGAATGGTGTAGCATTAAAGCAAATCTGTTGTCTGGATACTTCTGATGAACTGAGCCATATCCATAGTCAGTGCATATCAGGCTGGATCATGGGGTGCTAACTGAAAACGGCCCTGAAGATTTTATAGGTAAATGTATGGCGGGCTTAAAGGATAAGAACACCTTAAAAATAAGTGAATGTAAAATTAATGAGAGTGCTATTCTAAGTACTTTTGCAATGTACATTCATTATTTATTTATATTTAATTCCAAGATATTAAGGGATAAATGCACTGTTAATATGAATTAATTTTGTTACAACAGTGCCACCTGCTGGTCATTTTTTCAACCAGTCTGACCACCAAGTAGTCAAGGAAAATGTCAGGAGAAAGAAAGAGGCTGCTCTGATGTTCTTAAAGGGATACTGTCATGGGAAAATAGGTTTTTTTTTTCAAAACACATCAGTTAATTGTGCTACTCCAGTAGACTTCTGCACTGAAATCCATTTTTCAAAAGCGCAAACTGATTTTTTTATATTCAGTTTTGAAATCTGACATGGGGCTAGACATTTTGTCAATTTCCCAGCTGCCCCAGTCATGTGACTTGTGCCAGCACTTTAGAAGGAACTGCTTTCTGCCAGGCTGTTTTTCCTTCTCAATGTAACTGAATAGTACGCAGTGGGACATGGGTTTTTACTATTGAGTGTTGTTCTTAGATCTACCAGGCACAGTTATCTTGTTTTAGGGAGCCGTTATCTGGTTACCTTCCCGTTGTTCTGTTGTTAGGCTGCTGGGAGGGGTGGGATATCACTCCAACTTGCAGTACAGCAGTAAAGAGTGATTGAAGTTTATCAGAGCACAAGTCACATGACTTAGGGCAGCTGGGAAATTGGCAATATGTCTAACCCCATGGCCGATTTCAAAATGAAATATAAAAATATCTGTTTGCTCTTTTGAGAAATGGATTTCAATGCAGAATTCTGCCGGAACAGCACTATTAACTGATGCATTTTGTAAAAAAAAATTCCCATGATAGTATCCCTTTAATGCTTAGGAAAGATCCGAGAAAGGTTTCTATTTTTTTTTCCTAAGCATTCCTGGAAAAGCATGGCCAACACCTGCACCTTGACGGAAGATAATTTGAGTCAGCCATCTAGTCCTCTTTGCAAAAACATGTTGATATGTGTAACTGCTCAAAGGAGGCCTGATTCTCCATGCACCAATTAGAGTAAACTTTCCACACCCTATAGTGAGCTACAACACCAACCGAGAAGCCTTTTCATTTTAGGATGGCGGCTTCAACAGCCGCGCCATCAAAGACAGTAGAGCAGGATTGTGGTGTAAAATGGGACCCTAACTATTTATGTTTGCCAGTGAGATTAAGTCAGCAAACAATGGTCTTTTCGGCTAAAAGGGGACCATGAGAATTAAGATTAGTTTCTCCTGTCTGAACCTCTTGAGAATCCTTTTGTGGTCTAGAGACCATAGTCCGCCTGACTCAAGGACACTGAAAAAACGGAGTACAAGGTGTTAAGCACTGGGTATGTATATGGAATGGTAGGAAGCTTTTTAGTTGAGTCAGTGTCCAGCCTCCTGGTGAGAGGTGCTTAACCCTGGTGGTCTCTGTGTCCCCAAGAAAGTAAGGGAATGCAGTTCCAGTATTTACATCTTTTGTATTCTAATGAAACAATAACTATGTGCTTGTGTATTATATTATTAAATGTGGCCCACTCAGTCCTTTCCTCTCTCATTCAGTTGACACGATGGGGTTCTGGGCCATTTAATGTAACAATGTATTATGAGTGGCAGGTTGCATTTGTGTTGCTGCAGAAGTTCATACTGTAGAATGTACAAAGCTGTGTATAAACACACTTAACATATGTTAACACCCACACATAGCCTAGAAGCATTCCCTGAAAGTATTTGTAATACAGCATTTGGAGTGACAATTTATATCATTATTAATGCATACCTTAATTATCAATATTGTCTCGATGCCTCTCATATCAATCAGGCAATTTGTAACGACGGGATGGTCGATTTCCAGTGCAGTCAACACAGTTGGGTGGTCTGGATGAAATGTGGCTCTGTAAGCAAATATGGCAGGATAAAATCATACACATTGTATATTACCCCCAAATCTTGCAAGCAAAAAACTAGATCATGAGCAGCTACAAAGATTGCAAATGTTAGATTTTTTTTTAAAGTCAAAATCGAGCCAATACCAGCCTATAACTTTGATGGGGGATGCTGCATACCATTACACAAACATGTTAAAGGGGTGGTTGAGATTTTTTTTAACCGTGTTTATTTTATTTTCAACTTAAGGGGGGTACAGAAGAGAAGGTAAAGGGGGCGGGGGTAACTGGTACAGCTTCCAATCATAGTTGGTTAATACAGTAGTCAACATTGATCATTCCAAATCAGGTTCCTACTGGAAGTGGTGTTTAAATCGCCTAGGTATGGGTGGCCCCGGTGGTACCCTAATGGAGATCTTACCCCCTCTTAAGGCTTAGTCCAGACGGGGAGATTCGGGGGCGATCCGTCGCCTGGCGACTTCTCGCCGCGACGGATCGCCCCCGAATCTCCCCGAACAGCTAGGCACCTGCGAGGATTAAAAATGCCTGCGCTTATTCACACGGAGCGGCGCGATTTTTAAAATCGCTTTTGGAGCGACTTTAAAAATCGCGCCGCTCCGTGTGAATTAGCGCAGGCGTTTTTAAGCCTCGCAGGTGCCTAGCTATTCGGGGAGATTCGGGGGCGATCCGTCGCGGCGAGAAGTTGCCAGGCGACGGATCGCCCCCGAATCTCCCCGTCTGGACTAAGCCTAAGAATTGACATCGGTCCACTCATCCCAATTTGGTGGTTTAGCTTTTACTTAACAGTTAGATATTTATATTCTAAGCCTATTTGCAATTGGTTTTTTCACTTTTTATTTTTTTATTTTTTAGCTTTCTGTTCAGCACTTCTCCAGTTTGGAACTTCAGCCTCTAGCTGGTTGCTAATGTCCAGTTTACTTTAGCAACCAATAAGTGGTTTGAATGAGAGACTGGAGTATGAACAGGCGAGGGTCTGTATAGAAAGATAAGTTATAAAAAGTATATTTACAAATTAGATAAAGTGGGAAATAAGTACTTAAATAGTAGGATTGGGCTAAATGCAGTGGAGTGTCCACAAACTATTCATATTACACAACACTCGCTCAATTGGGACTAAAACCACCATAAGCCCTACATCCCATATAAGGTGAAACAATTAGATACAGTAAGGGAAATTCATATGAAATTGATTAAAATAAAAGGCAATATTTATTCACCACCATGCCAGATAGAACATATAAAACCAATTAAAACCAAAAGCAGCGCTGCATAGGAATGAGGGATCCCCCACTTGTAAGTAACTTGGCCTCCACAGCCAATTAGTTAGATATATAGGTGCAAGGGAGTTATAGTTGGACAAAGAGATTTCAAATTGTAGGTGCATATATAGGTACAAGAGAGTTGTAGTTGTAGCTAGAAAGATGCAGAAGAAAAGAAGACAAATTCAAACGCTATAAAAATAGACCAATTGTTAAATGCCAAGAATAGGGCTTTCTATAAAATACTTTGTTTAAAGGTGAACAGTCCCTTTAAGTACAGAACCCTCACCTTTGTCTAACATCATAGACATTATTGATAAACTCGTTGACAATAATTTGAGGCCTTCGGCCTCGTGGATATTCTCTTGACATTATATTTTGCAGCATTCTTTCATCCTGGTGATTATCACAACAAAAGGCAAACATGAGTCCTTTAAGACAACACTCAACTGCAAGTGCCAGCTCTTGGTCTTTCAGATGGATGCAGGCACCTAGGGATGAAACAAGGGAAGTCAGACAACAAAATAAATACCAGGCAGTTCCCTCCAGCTGTTTAGAACTAGATCTGTAAGAAGCTGCAGCCTTAATGGGATATTGTGGCTATGCCATCTAGAACAGAGGTCCCCAACCGCTGGTCAGTGGACAGTCCTGAACTGGGTCGCCAAAATTAATCTGCAAAATTAATCTTGCAAAAAAATTTGCATTCTGGATAACAGGTCCCATCCCTGTACTTGATTCCAACAAAGTTATAATTAATACTTATTGTAGGCAAAACAATCCTATTGGGTTGATTCGAAAGTTTATTTAAAGGAACAGTTCAGGGTAAAATAAAAAACTGGGTAAATAGATAGGCTGTGCAAAATAAAAAATGTTTCTAATATAGTTAGTCAGGGAAAAATGCAAACTATAAAAGTTGGAGTGACTTGATGTCTAATATAATAGCCAGAATCCAACATCCTGCTTTTCAGCTCCCTAAATCTGAGTAAGTCAGCGACTTGAGGGGGGGCCACATGGGACATAACTGTTCAGTGAGTTTGCAATTGATCCTCAGCATTCAGCTCAGATTCAAAAGCAACAGTTATGACCCATGTGGCCCTCCCTCAAGTCACTGATTGGTTACTGCCTGGTAACCAGGGTAACCAATCAGTGTAAACAAAAGAGCTGAAAAGCAAGAAGTAGTATTCTGTTCTATTAGGTTACACTTACAGTCACTCCAGCCTTTATACATTACATTTTTGCCTAATTAACTATATTGAAAACATGTTTTATTTTGCACAGCCTATCTATTTACCCAGTTTTTACTTTTATACTGAACAATTCCTTTAAATGCCTAGTGTAGCGTCCTGCAGTGGTTCGGGTACCCGCAAAATCCTGCGGGTTGCATTTAGAAGTTCCAGGTGAGGGCATAGAAGCAGGTCGGTGGTTTTGCAGATTTGCGGATTGATGGTTGGGCCATCCTTCTCCATATCGATTTTTACCTCTTTTTTCTGAGTATGTCTACTTCCGATGATGTCACTTCCAGTTTACAATGACAGCACTTCCTGTTTTACTCCTATTTTTCTGATCATGGCTACTTCCGATGATGTCACGTCCGGTTTACAACGACGGCACTTCCTGATTCTTGATGGTCAGTGGGTAGCGGTTCTGGGTTGCAGATAATGTATTTGTGGGTAGGGGGTCCAAGCGGGTAAGAATGCAGGTCGTGGGTGCGGGTTGCAGATTGCGGGTACGGGTCCCACAAAAATGGACCGGTGCAGGACTGTAAGGAACTTACCCTGGTGGTCTAGTGGGGGGACGGCAGGGACGCCCGCCGCACCTTCCTGTTTCCCCAGCGCCGGTTCCTATAGTGAGCATGAGCCGCGCACTTCCTGGTTTAAAGGCGCGGGCAATGGCGCCAAAATTTTAAATATTTAAAGGGGCATTTTGAAGTTCATGTTGCCCGTGATAGGTTTAATTTCCTGGTGCTTAGTACTGTGCTGTAAATCCTCTTATCTGTTCCTGACTATCTGTGTTTGACCCTGCCTGGCTATTTTGACTACTCTGTCCTCTGAAAACCTGACTCTTGCCTGTAACCGACTGTGATTCTGCTTAACCCTTCGATTGACTTCCTGGCTTGACTCCTGCCTGTTATTTACCCTGATCCTGTCTCATCCTTCTCTGATTGATTACCCGGTTTGACACTTTGCCTGCCTGACGTTCTGTTGCTATCTGCCTGCCTCGACCCAGCCTGTTCTGACCACGAAATCATCTAATATCGCCTGTACCGTGACCTTCTGCCTTTTCAGACTGACTACAGTCGTGCCCCTTGCTGGCCAGAACCCCTGCCTTGCACCTCTCGCTTAAGTCCAGGTGGCATCTGAGTAGCTGAGGGCTCCTCCCGAAGCCAAAGGCGGTCACACACTGGTGAATCACGAGCTGAGACCAGGGTGCCTGGCATCTGTTCTGGTTTGGGTGCCGACCATGACAAGGACTCTAGCCTAGTGATACAAACAGGGAAAGCCCCCTTATTCAGAAACTACCAGGTCCCAAGCATTCTGGATAACAGGTCCCATAGCTCTACTACCATTATTTTTTTGTTAGAGATTTTAAAAGTATTTAAACAAAAGGTTTTGTGTATTTTTTTTCTATTCTCATAGGTTAACGTCACACACAGTCTGCCATTACCACTGAATTCAAAGGCACTGATCTGCACACAGGGAAGATTTTGACACAAGACTGCGGATGTGAATCCTTACCTTACAGCAAGTGCCATGTATGGTCTTGTACCAATAAAAAAATTTTTTCTAGATATAATACTGGTGTGTAGGTCAGTTAATTGTGCCTGGTCATGTACTTTCAGAAACAGTCGGCACTTGATAATAGAACTGATTTCAGATAAGCTATTGCTTCTCCTTCTCAATGTAACTGAAGGAGTCATGGCTGGACTTTTTTTTTTGCTCTCATGTCTACCACTAGGTAAAGCATGGGGGCATTTTTTACAATACTGTTGTCAGTTATCTTTATACCTTCTCATTGTTCTGTCAGTAGGCTGCTGGGGGATGGGTGGGGGTGATATCACTCCAACCTGCAGTACAGCAGTAAAGACTGAAGTTTATCAAAGCACAAGTCACGTGGCTGAAGGCACCAGGGAAACTACATGTCTCGCCCTACATCAAATTTAAAAGTTAAATATAAAAAAAATTGTTTGCTCTTTTGAAAAGGATTTCAGTGCTGTGAGAAGCACTATTAACTGAGGCATTTTGTTAAAAAAAAAAAGCAACAAGAATCAAAAGAGTAAAACTCACCCAAAGGTCCAACAGGCTTCTTTCTAAAGCGGCCTAGTTTATCAGCCTCATCAATTGCAGCCAGAAGGGCCGGCATATTCTGCCCAAATCTCTTTAACTGGTCCGTCTTACTCTCATGTAGCTCCTTCAGCTGTCGCTTGTGCTGTTCCAGCCTTTGTTTTATATTCCTCTCTTCATTTCTGTTTCATTTGGACATAAATAAAATAAATAATGCTCCATCTCTCTGCATGTCTCAAACATCCACATTTTATTAGTGCATAGGTACAACCAGATCCATCATCA
This sequence comes from Xenopus borealis, assembly GCA_024363595.1. Classification (NCBI taxonomy): domain Eukaryota; kingdom Metazoa; phylum Chordata; class Amphibia; order Anura; family Pipidae; genus Xenopus; species Xenopus borealis. The sequence continues at coordinate 157,243,195 of CM044439.1, forward strand.
GAGGGGCACAGGTCTGACGAGTTTTTAGTTCTTAAAGTGATACTAACACTTAAAAATGAATTTTAACATACAAATGTACATTAAATGTTACCTATAGGTCATGTTGATCATTTTTTGCGGAGAGCTTGGTTTTTGTATATCATTATTAGTTGAAGTTCCTAAGCCTGACTCTCTGACACTCTGACTTTGCCAACCTGACTGTCCCCTCTCAGCCTGTTAGTTACAGTTTCTAATGCTGACGGACTCCTGCTGCACAAATATGGCAGCCCCCTCATACAGGAACATGGGGGATCAGACAAGTAATGTAAAAGCATCATGCAAATACTTTATGGTAAAGTTAGAAGTAGCTTTCAAAGCCAATATTATAATAGATGTAAATAAAGAGTTTAATTTCAGGCGTCAGTATCTCTTTAAAGGAGAGGGGGGGGGGGATTTTTGCACGGATGGGGTTGAATTCACCTTTAAAGAGGGGCCCAGTCATACGGTACTCACTTGAATTAGCTGGGCCCCTCTACTTTCAGTGAGCTGCACTATGCATTAGAGTCACCTAGGGATTTGATTGTTGAGGTTTCCCTACCCCCATGTTACTTACATAGGACTGGGGGCAGCATGTTCCTCTAGTAAGTCTGACTACAAAATGACAATGAGTTTTGGTCTTTAAACATTAGGCCACTGGGAGGGGGCACCAGAAAATATTATTGTATGGGGCTAGGTGATTTCTGAGGGCCATCCTTGGGGACAGTAACAATAATGGCACACCATGAGATGTGTCACTTATGTAACAGAGTCTTTCCTCCAGAACAGTACCAATAAATAGTAAAATAGTCTCTACTTCTGTGGAACAACTGGATTTGCTAGAGTTTATGCTTGGCTTGCTGTGTATGCCCAGTTTAAAGGAGAACTAAACCCTTCCTCCAAGCCTAGTTGCCCCCGGGCAAATTCCCCTCATTTTTTACTGACCCCTCCGAGAGACTTAGGAATTCACGGCACTTCTTTTATCAGTCTTCTCCGGTCCTGAATGACTGTGAATGTCATGAAAGTCATGAAAATTTCCGAATTTTTTTGAAAATTTTCGGTGCATGCACAGTCGTTCAGGACTGGAAACTTACTCCAACTGCGCATGTGCCGAAAAACGCTGTCCTGATTGTGACAAAGACCGAAAAAAGAAGATGGAGCCGTGAACTTGTGAGGCCAGAATCTGCACAGAGAGATAAGTAAAAAAAGTAGATGCATTTGCGGGGGGGCCATTGCTCTACCCAGGGACTAGAGGGGTAGGGGTTTCTTCTAGAATGATTAATTTTTGGCCCCAGTGCCCAATAATAAAGATGTAATTGCACAGAATGAATTGGCAGCAGTAACGATTCATGTGGATATAGGATAGGTAAATGTACAATGGCTTGGATAACTAGGATCAGGAGCCCATAACCTTAACAGTAGAATTTTCTGTTACTGTTCTTTAACAGAATTTGATCCTTGCATAGTCCACATCAGGGCTGTCCCGCTGTAGGCCCTCCAAGACACTACAATGAGGGCTGTACAATGACAGGTGCCATACTAGAGGCAGCACTGTGTCCAGCTAAACAAAACATACATATATAAAGAGCAGGAACTTCAGGAGTACAATAATGTATGCATTCATATGCCAATGTTTATTAATTAAGAGCCTCAAAACCAGATTCCCACATTGTTTATGGTGGGTTTTATAATCCCATTTAACAGAGAACGTGTACAGTAGCTATTTAAATACTTAGCCAATTATTGGGTTGCAAGGCTGACCTCCAGACTTAATTTTGTTTCTTTGAAGGAAAGAAAACTGAAAAATATTCATGTAAATAAATGTAAAGTTAAATTTGATAATTTAACCAGGACTTCGCCCATTTGCGAGAGTTTCGGCGCATGCACAGTTGTTGTGAAACAGAAAATTTTTCCAACACGCCACCACACCGCGGTTGAAGGTGGCGCCCGTGAAGTCTGATGCTTGAATCTGCATAGAGCAGTAAGTAAAACGTTAGGGGCATATGCCCGGGGTAACACTTAGGCTGGGGAGGGCCTTTTTAAATTTAGGGTTGAATTATCCTTTAATGTTATCAGAGATTCCAGGACCAGCCCCATCAAAACACAGATATACACATTATTCGGTAATGGCAAGAATATTTAGCAGCTTTTACCCAATTCTGGCACGCTCTTCCTTATATTTCTCAATCGCCTGCTGAAATTGATGAATTTGCTGATTGGTGGTAATTTCTTTATCATGAAGTGCTTTCATCCTCTCCCTTATTTGGGCTACCTCTTTTTGCCGTGCCATCTTTTCACTCTCAGAAGCCTTATCAGAACTAGAATGAGAACATAAAGAACCCAATGACCAGAACATAAAACGGATGGGTTAAGAAGAAAGAATAAAACATTAAATATAAATATATATATCATGGTTAGTGGGTTTATTTATTATGATTTAAATAGAGTAAACACGGTTGTTTGACAATAAATGGCTTCAGCCAAACACTAACCATGAGTGAAAGAAAAGTTTTTGTGTTATCATATTATATATACCGTATATACTACAGTATAAGCCGAGGCACCTAATTTTACCTACAAAAACTGGGAAAACTTATTGACTCCAGTATAAGCCTAGGATGAGAAATGCAGCAGCTACTGAGGAGTTTCCTTACCTTGCTGCCATACTGGACTACTGCTGCTGCTCATTTTTTGCAAGAAGTTTTAAGAACCAGTAATGGACCAGTCATCTTAGTCTACCAGGGTCCCTTCTCTAGCCTTCAGGCTATATCTGACCATCCAGACACCTACCCGTACCAGCTCTGGTGGTCAGAAGGTCTGACTGGCATAGACAGTAGGTAAGTGCAGTTTTATACTCTGCAGTTGCCTTGCTCCTCAGTGCCTGACAAACCCACTCCTCCCTTGCTCTCGCTCTGCTCGCTCCCCTCCTGCCTTCCATACAGCCTGGCAAGCCTGTATCCTTACCGGCACGCTCAGGGAACCTGGACATTGTCTCCCAACTGAAGTAATAACCGCGCACACTGACGAAGTGGAACAGGTAAGAGCCGAACAACTTCTGCGTGTCAGGTGGAACGCACTTGCGTTTCAAGCTGCCATTTGCTGTAGACAATGCGAGGGAGGAGGCGCCTCAGCAGCGCGCTCTAAGTGGAAAGCGTCAACATTACTGCACGGGCGCCTGTGACTCGAATATAAGCCGAGATAGATTTTTTAAGCACATTTTGGGTGCTGAAAGTTTTAATATGAATACATTATAAAAGTCAAATGGACACAACTGCTGGATCCCAGCCATACAGGGTTTACAGGTGCACTTATAAACACTGGCACGATCATGTGATGTGGGTGGAGGTTACTTAATGAAGCTTTGGTCAGTGTAATGTTACCTTGAAAAAGGTCCCAATGGGGACCGAAACGTAGTTTTTTTTACACTATGTCAATACAAGATTTTTTTCACAAAAACGACCCTTGGTGCTGGTATTTTGTTCAGTGTATTTTTATACCTCTCCGTGAACAGGGGCAGCCACGAGGTGGCTTGATTGGAGCGTGGTGCTGTCCGTTCATGAACTTTGATCCAAGGTGTATTTGAAGATACTGAATTAGAATTCACTTTAACAGTAATTACAGCAACACTATACGACTTAAGCTGACTCAGTGCTTTTTAATGGTTACATTAGCTGTGTATAGATCAGTTAGGCTGGTGTCCCTAAACAGTGTCTTTTTATAGTGAGTGTTGAACACAGACAAAAACAAAAAGACTTCTACCTTTTTTTAAGTTCCTCAATACGTTTGTGGAGTTGTTCTGAATCTCTTTCTAAACGTTTTAATTCCATTCTATGTCGGTTATACAAAACCTAGGAAGATAAATGGTTCTTGTTAAACTTCCATATCACAAATATATTGTTATATGCATTAATCATATACAAAGATATAAGACTAAAAGTCCAGGATCGGTCACTGAACACTAATCTGAAAAGAGGAAGGAGGGAAAAGAACTGTTGAGGTCAGTCCTTCAAGACGGACAGGGATGCATGTGAGAAACTCAGAAGGACCAGGTAGAATATCTGCATAACGTTTGTTGTTCTTCATTGCTTGGGACCACCCCTGTCAGAACATGGAAGATTTATCTTGGGTCTTATTTGAAGGCTGACATGGAACTTGACCAAAAAGACTAATAGATTACAGATGAATCAGGTTGTGCTTGATGGGCGTCTCTTCACAAGCTGTACTTTTGGGATTTCTTGGACTTATTTTGAAAGAGAAGGGGCACTCTTGTGGATTGGAAAATTATTTTTAGCAGTTGAGGCCAAAACATCACCATGGGAAGGGGTGCTACACCAAGGTGATAGTCCTCTTTTAAAAAGTCCTCTTTGAAGGGACTGCTGGCAACAAGAAAGGAATAAGAAGAGAGATTTTTGTACTCACCGTTAAATCTTTTCTCTTGTCCTATATTGGGGGACACAGGCACCGTCGGGATGAAGATCCTGCAGCTGGAGACTGGACACTAAATAGTTAAAGTTGACTCCTCCTCCTGCTCTGGGCTTCATCCCCTGCCTCCTCCTACATTTCCCAGTTTCGACAGAAGAAGGAGCAGTAAACCCAAACCAGAAGAAGAGTACTTCAACCCCCTAAACCTTTACGTAATGAATTAAACTCCAAATGTGGAGTAACTAGTAAAACGTAGTTGACAAACAGTGTCGATACAGGGAGGGAAGGCCTGTGTCACCCAATATAGGACAAGAGAAAAAGATTTAACGGTGAGTACAAAAATCTCTCTTTCTCTTGCCTAATTGGGGGACACAGGCACCATGGGGATGTCCTAAAGCACCGTGACACTGATTTCCCCTTAGTGTTTAGCTGATTACAGCTTGCAAAACCTTCCTCCCAAAGCTGGCTTCGGCTGAAGACTGTGTGTGTAGCCTGTAGAAGCGTGTGAATGTATGAGGGGAAGCCCAGGTGGCCGCTCTGCAGACTTGCTCTGCCGTTGCCTGGTGCGGCACTGCCCAGGAAGTGCTAATAGATCTGGTGGAATGAGCACTCACTTTGAGTGGAGGCTGTTTTCCTCTGATTGCATAGGCTCTAGTGATGATTGCCCTAATCCACCTTGCTAGCGAAGTCTTGGCCACCCTGAGGCCTTGTTTAGCCCCGGTGGGAATGATGAATAGAGTATCAGTTTTCCGTATGTCTTTGGTAGCTGGTAAGTAGGATGTTATTGCTCTAACCACGTCGAGGTTGTGTATTTTGTGCTTTGTAGGATTCTTAGGTTCAGGAAACAAGGATGGCACCACTATATCTTGATTTAAATGGAATTTCGAAACAACTTTCGGTAGAAAATCCGGAGTAGGCCTGAGAACTACTTTAGCCTTGTGGATTATTGTAAAGAGCGATTTGCACGAGAGCACTGCCAATTCTGAAATTCTCCTGGCTGATATAATGGCCAAAAGGAAGACCACCTTTGCGGTTAGTGTAGATAATGGAATCTCATCTACCGGCTCATATGGGTCCACCTGGAGGACGGACCTTAACATGGTGGGTATTGCCTTCGCTGGGGCTCCTGCTCTCTTTAGTACTAGAGTCTTAAGAGCCAGGCCATCAAAGCCCACTGATGAGAATTCGGGTGGGCCACTGGACCTTGAGTTAGTAGGTCGGTTCGTTGTGGAAGGTGAAACGGATCTTCCTTCGCTAATGCCACTATGTCTGCGAACCACGCTCTCTTTGCCACCAAGATGGTCGGGGTACCTATTTGATTTTCTTGACTACCTTTGGAAGTAATGCCAGAGGGGGAAAGATGTAGACCATGGAGAATCACCACGAAATCACCAGTGCATCCACTGCCTGCGCTAGTGGACCTCTGCTTCTTGCCACAAAGTTTGGGACTTTGCGGTTGTTTTGAGATGCCATTAGATCGATATCTGGTAGTCCCCACCTTGCTACCAGTAGATCGAAGATTTCGCTGTGTAGGCTCCACTCTCCCTGATCTATAGTTTCTCTGCTTAGGTAGTCCGCTAATCAATTGTCTACCCCTGGTATGCGGACTGCCGATATCATTGTTACGTTGTTCTCCGCCCATTGCAGAATGTCGTGTGCCTCCTTGAGTGCCGCGGGGTTTCTGGTGCCTCCTTGGTAATTTATATACGCTACTGCTGTTACATTGTCGGACTGTACCCGTACTGCTTGTCCCTGTAGTAAGTGAGTCAACCTTTCTAGCGAGTAACGTATTGCCCTTAGTTCCAGGAGATTGATCGGGAGCAATGTCGATGAGAGTCATATACTCTCCGTCCTCCATGGACGCCAAAACTGACTGGATGGATTCCATTTTGAAGTAGCACTTTCTGACGAAGGGATTGAGGTCTTTGAGGTCTAAAACTGGTCTCAGGGAACTGTCCTTTTTGGGAACCATAAATAGGTTGGAGTAGTACCCCTTTCCTATGTTTTCCTTGGGGACCGGTTGTATTGTTCCTGCTTTGGCGAGGTCCTGGATGACCGAAATTACTTTTGTTTTGTTGTGTGCTTGGGTGGGAATTCTGGATATGAAGAATCAGTGGGGTGGATGTTGTGTGAAGTCTATTAGTAGGCCTTGTGAGATTACCTATTGATCTCGAACTTGTCGTTCCCACACCTCCCGAAAGGATTAGAGGTGTCCCCCTTTCGAGGTGGGCACCCCTTCATGCTGTGTTGGACTTGTCCTGAGAGGGCTTTGTTGCTGCTTTATTGGAAGACCAACTATTTCTCTGTTTTCCCTGGTATCTTGGCCGGAAGCTTGAGCTAATCTTGTCAGACTGTGTCTTTCTCCCTTGGCCCTGCCTGAAGGGGCAAAAAAAGGGGTGTCTTTTGAATGGCGGTCTCTTGGATCTGGTTTGTGGGAATAACGGGCTTTTGCCTCTTTTTGCCTGTGCTATTATCTTATAGAGTTCGGAGCCAAAGAGGAGCTTCCCATGGAATGGCAGACTTACCAGGGAGCATTTAGGTGTTAAGTCCGCTGACCAAGTCTTTAAAGGAAAACTATACACCGAAAATGAATTTTTGAGCAACAGATAGTTTATATGAAATCAAGTGACATATTAAAGAATCTTACCCACCTGGTATATATATTTAAGTAAATATTGCCCTTTTACATCTCTTGCCTTGAACCACCATTTCATGATGGTCTGTGTGCTGCCTCAGAGATCACCTGACCAGAAATATTTCAACTCTAACTGTAACAGGAAGAAGTGTTGAAGCAAAAGACAGAACTCTGTCTGTTAATTGGCTCATGTGACCTAACTTTATAGTTTGTTTGGTATGTTTGTGTGCACCGTTGGATCCTAGGATCCCAGGAGGCTGTCCTTATTTTTTAAAATGGCTATTTTCTATTTATGATTACCCAATTGCACATGCTACTAAAAAAAGTGTATTATTATGAAAATGGTTTATTTACATGAAGCAGGGTTTTACATATGAGTTGTTTTAGGCAATATATTTTTATAGAGACCTACATTGTTTGGGGGGTATAGTTTTCCTTTAAACAGAGGAAGCGTTGTGCTGCGACTGATTGTGCCGAGGCCTGAGCTACCATTTTTGCAGGGTCAATTGTGGTATCCCCGATGTAATAGATTGTCTGTGGTTGGGTCCTCATATCCGATAAGCTGTGCTGCTTCTTCCACCCAGACCTCCATGGCTTTTGCCACCCAAGCGATGGCGAAGATAGGTCTAAAGGCGGAGCCAGAGGCTGTGAAGGCAGCTTTGCAGAACCGTTCTAGACGCTTGCCGCATCTGCTACTGGGATAAGTAGTGTTCCTGGAAAGTCTGAAGACCGATGGATCCACCACGGGAGGTGATGCCCAGAGCTCCGTGCAATCTTGAGGGAAGGGGTAGGTCTGTGAGAAGCGCCTAGATATTTGTACCCTATGATCAGGGTGTCTCCATTGGGTTTTGATTATGTCGCCGAGCTGTTCATATGCTGGAAAAACGCATGAGCTCTTCTTTTGTCTCTTGAAGAGGGTTGCGCAGCGGGGGTGGTCGGTATCTTCTAAGTTAAGTTTACGAAGTACCCCCTGTATCAGGCCCTCCACCTCCCTTTGGGCTCTTGGGATGTCTAGTTCTGGCTCTAGATATTCCTGATCGGAGTCCTCGTCCGATAGGACTTGGCCCTCCTCATCTGAGTGAGGGAGGGAGGTGATGCTCTGGAGAGACAGGTGGAGAGGCTAGGCCTTCTGAGGGAGTAGGACGGTCGGAAGCCCTATTAGGCTGTGGCAGGTGCTCTAGGACCTTATCTAAGGTTTCAGGAATGCGGGCCAAGTTTTGGATGCCAGCTAGTGAGAGGGTAAGGGCACTAACAAAGTCAGAGTCAGAGGTGGTAGCCAAGGGTGGGGGTGATGGATCTGTTGGCCTACAGGCCACACACACTGGGTCAGGCAAAGTCAACTGGAATTTGGCTTTGCATTTTGAGCAGGCCAGATAGGAGATCTGTGCCTGGGTGCGTGTTATAGTTGGTAGTAGTAGTTGGAGTAGTTGGAGGTCCTGGGCTCCTCTAATTTTTCTGCCATGCTTCTCCTTTTTATTTTTCTTGTCTTTTTTTTTTTATGGGTGGTCAGAGTACCCTCTAGTGGAAGGGTGTCCTTTGCTCTTATGGAGGCAGGGGGACCAGCTGGGGTATGAGGCAGGCATGGTGCTTGGCCTGGTGAGATATAGGGATAGTGTTAATTTACCCTATATCCCTTCTGCGTGCAGGGGCAGTATGGAATAAAATACTTGCCTGGCTGTGCTGGCAAGGGAGAGCTGGACTGGGCCTTTTGTCAAGCTGTGCTGAGGGGTATCAACCCCGGAGCTCTTTTGTGTGTCCTGTGTGGAGTAAGAGGATAGAGAGATCCAAGTGTATTGGCGCCAACAGGGGAGCACTGCGTTGGCGAACCAGAAGTGCGGCGTTCCAGGGTGAACCGCACTGAACCCCATGAAGAGAATAAAGGCTGCAACATGGAGATAAGGGTTTAGACGGTCCAGGGAGGTGAGAATCCCTAACGTGGAGGGGTATGGCTGGAGGGGACTAGCCAGTTGCTACTTACCAGAGTTGCCAGCCCTTTCTGTGCCCTTTTCAGAGGTACTCCCTATAGCCCACACAAAGAAAGATATCTATGAACTCCACCTATATAGATGTTTGTATAGGAAATATAGACCAGAGTTGGGTGTATGGCGCTGCTGCAGCCTCCGGGGAGCGGGAAGACAGTGCAGGGAGAATGGTGCCGGCCTGCAGACCTCCATAGAGTGGGAAGGCCAAGGGTAGAATATGTAGCTGGAGAGACTCTTGAAAAAACCCATCAGTGGCCCCTTGGTGTGGCGTGACCTTCAACCGGAGTCCTGATCACTTGTTCCAGCCACTAAAATTGTGTCTTCTCCTTTTGAGGACACTAAACTAAACTGGGAAATGTAGGAGGAGGCAGGGGATGAAGCCCAGAGCAGGAGGAGGAGTCAACTTTAACTATTTTGTGTCCAGTCTCCAGCTGCAGGATCTTCATCCCCACGGAGCCTGTGTCCCCCAATAAGGCAAGAGAAATTATGATTTTTGTTCATCCAGGTCATGGTATTATCTAGAAGAAGTAATTCTAAAACAACTGGACTTGTTGAAGACTTTTCACTACTCATCCAAGCAGCTTCTGCTGAGTAGTGAAACATCTTCAGAGATTACTCAGCAAGTCCAGTTGTTTTAGAATTGCTTATACTATATAAAAAAGGAATAAATACTATTATTAAAAAATAAGTAGACAGTAACCATCTCCACTGTTAACAAGAAAAGAAAGTGAAGAGGACCCTGGTAACAGCAGGAATCAATTTTATCTATTTTGTTTCCGTTCTCCTTGCTTACAAGGCTTTATCTACAAAGTTTGCATACCCCAATAGAGGGAGAAAATGAAAGATTAAAATTCTAGCAGCCATATATTTCTATAGTAAAAACTAATGTTTTTGTTATTGTGCAAGATTGGTTAAAAGTTTTTAAAGAAAGGAAAAGAATTACCTCTGACTCGTTATAGGATCTCCTTTTCTTTTGGACATCCTCTTTTAGACCTATGCCCTGGGGCTTGAGCGCTAAAGCTTCCTGTGTGATCTTATCAAGCTCCTCTTGCTTAGCACGGAACTTCTCTTCAGCAACGATTACTTTGCCCTGAAAGGTAAAGCGTTACATCTATTGGACTAATCTGCATCAGGAAGAATTATCCTGGCCATACAAACTAATACTGAAAGCCAAGTTGATAGCATATTGGTTTCAACTAACTGGTCTTAAAGTGGCCATACACAGGGAAATCCATTTGTTTAGCGATGTCACCAAATGAGCGGATCTCTCCCTAATATGCCCACATTGAGGTGGGAGATATTGGGCTGATCAGAATGGAGAGAAAGGATTGCGGGACTGCATCAACGATGCAGCCACGATCGGACAGGATTTTTTTTTACCCTGCCCGATTGACATCAGAGGGCCCAAAAAAAGGTGCCAATAAGCTGTCGATTCGGTTAGTCGCCAGCTTTTAATGGCCCGAGTATGGGGACCTTTTCTCAGCTATTAAACATAAAGCCTGAAAATCCCATTAGGCTGTAGATGTGGTGCTCTCTAGAAAGGTCTGCAAAGGCCTTCCCATTTCAACCTTCAGTTGACCAAACTATGCATGACACTGGAAGAGGCAAATCTTGAAGCAGTACATGAAAGTTTATTGAGCTGAGAGGATCCAATCTTAGACTGCTGAAGTTATAGTTAATATTTATATACTTGGATTAAGCAATTTAGCTCAACAGATGTCCCTGTGCGGTTTCAAGATATATCATACATTTTTGATTGGTTAGTATAACGTATATTAGGAGTTAACTGTAACCTCAAAGAACACAAATGTCTACTCCTAAGGCCTTGTCATCTCCTCAAAGACATAGTTGTCTAATGCCAAGCAAAGTCTTGTTATCCTTTTGCAGTTGTTTACACGGTATGTTTATCAAGATCTTCTATGGTATATCATGACCAACAGTAAAAGTATATTTAAATGAAAAACACATGCTAAACTGCACAACTAAATGGATTTAAATACAAAACTGTTGGGCTGCACACTGCACTTCATCATGGCAAGTGTTGCCTGTACCTTGATAACAAATGAACATACGTATCTGCCCATATGAGCGGTTTAAAATTACTCATAACATCTTTGTTTTGCTAAGTGTCATTTCATAGGTTTCCCCGAGAACTATCCCTACTCAGTCTGTTTACTAGGTACAAACCCACTCTTTTGTTTAACACACAATACAGGTTTGACACACAGATCAGCTGGTTAAAATGATAACAAGGAACAAAGGTTATACACAGAACTACGCAGTCTTTCTAAGACCCAGTGATGGTAATATTCTTTTAATTAAACATACAATTTTTTATCAGCAGATCTTTCAACTTCAACAGTTACATGTCATATATTAAAGGAGAAGGAAAGACAAAATCACTGGAGAAGGGGTGGCTAATGTTAGACACTCTCCAGTGATTATCACTTACTTTATGCCCTGGACCAGTGCACCAGCTCAGGGGACTTCTGAGCAAGCACCAAAGAGCAATCATTCTTCAATGGCCCTGGGGCAACATTAAACAGTAAGAAAGCCAGCTTTTTGCTTAAAGGGGTTGTTCACCTTTGAGTTAACTTTTAGTATAATGTAGAGAGTGATATTCTCAGACAATTTGCAATTGGTTTTCATTTTTTGTTTGTGGTTTTATAGTTATTTAGCTTTTTATTCAGCAGCTCTTTGTGTCAGCAATTTGGTTTCTAGGGAACAAATTACCCTAGCAACCCTGCATTGATTTGAATAAGAGACTGGAATATGAATAGGAGATCGACTGAATAGAATGATAAGTAATAATAAGTGGCAATAACAATACATTTGTAGCCTTACAGAGCATTTGTTTTTAGATGGTGTCAGTGACCCCCATTTGAAAGCTGCAAAGAAACAGATGAAAATTGCAAATCATTAAAAAACTATGAAAAATAAATAATGAAGACCAATTGTAAAGTTTCTTAGAATTGGCCCTTCTACAATATACTAAAAGTTAACTTGAAGGTGAACCACCCCTTTAAAGTTCAGCTTTTCCCTTTACATGTGCATCAGACCCTAAGGAGAAAGAAACTAAAGAAGATGGCTCGGTCATGCTCGCTCAGAATTTTCCCATATGACACACGCTAGTGATTTCACCTTTACTTCACCTTTAAAATATGACCAAAATGTGGCTACACGTTTAAAGATATTTCAATGACAAGTATTATATAAAATGTAGTCTGAAGGGGCTATAAATCCAGTCACCTACAGGAATTAACTGGTCATGTGCTAGAAAGCAAGCTTTTTCTTAGTTGCTATAGGCTACTGAACCTTGCCAAATGTTGCCTCTTTTATTACATCCATAATAATCTATAATATTAAAATTATACTATAGCCTGTATGTGTGATGAATACCACTGCTAATACATTTATCAACTCATCAATCCTTCTTAGTACAGCGAAGAACACAATTCAGAGATAGAATGAATAAAGTTGTAGAGAAATCGTGCACACGCTACTCTATCACAAACCAACATAAAAATGAAATCCCTACAAATTGGTCATTAACGGCCCTTTATAGAGTCTTGTGTAATCTGAATCAACACATAAGGTTATATACAGAGATACACAAAGCATGTACACACGCATACATACACCTGTATATTAAATTATATAAGTTTATATACCTGGCATTCTTCTATCTTCTGTTCGTACTTTACTGTACGTCCTTCTTCAGTAGAAATTTGCTCTATAAATGGTTTAATCTGTTTCTCTGCCTCAGTTACCTAAGATTGAAAAAAAAAAAAAAAAAAAAAAAAAAAAAAAAAAAGACTTAAAAGCCGATTTGAGCAGGGGCCCCTAGGAAGGGGACAACAACAGTGCATTAAATAGGGTTTTTTTCCAGTTGGTTTAACGGAGAATCAAATTACCAGTTTACCAAGATCCCCTCAATTAAAAAACTCTTTTTAAAACTCATTTGCAACCTTTGTTAGGCTTTTAGACAAGCAGCAGCTCTTTATACAATGTATCTTGGTCGACTAGTAATTTGTTTTGGTTGTGCTTGTAAGGACAGGAAGCAGAATGTAACTTTAAATTTAGCTTTGGAGTATTTATTATTTAATGCAAGAAACAAAAAACACTCATAAGTTAAATAAAAAGAAAGTTCAATGTCAATGTCATTAAACTAATCAGTCGCCTACACATTTATAGATTCTTGGATTTCTACAATGCTTCCTATGGCCAGACACAACAGGTGTAACAAACCATCACATACTATGTCTCCAAATATTACATGGAAGTAGTAAATACAGTGAAACCTCAATTTTACATCCCCATATTTTACATTTTCCCTCATTTTACATTGTTGTTTTGTGGTCCCACCTATATATTATGCATAATACATTTCCCTGATTTAACATTTTGCTGGATTTTACACCATTTTTTTCTGGTCCCCTGAAAAAAATAAAATGGGGGTTCTACTGTATATCTATTATAAGAAATATGAAAGAACCCCCCCATAGTACTTTGGAGAAAAAAAAATCTCACCAGGGCCCAAGCCATTTTATTCTTTAGATCTTCCAATTTTTCCTTCATCTCTCCCAGTGAGGCAATACTCTTAAACCTCTCCTCCTTTTGTATGCATTCCTGCCGCAGGTCACGAAGTCGCTAAAAAATAAAATTGGCAGGTCCTTACAGTTTGCCTTTATAAGAGGGGAACTTACACACTTCAAGGCAATCTTCCAGTATGGGCGCATGTAGTATTAGATCAGATGTAATATACCTTAAGTGCACATATAGTATGCATAGTATGTGAACAAATATCCGTTAACCTCTCCTTAACACAGGTCATTAGCTGAAACAGTCACTTGCCCTTTATTGTTGAAGGATTTAAACTTCCACTATTCCTTCACCCTTAGTATCATATAGTTTAGCTTCTTAAGGCTCCTGACAAACAGGCAGATTCGGGGAGATTTAGTCGCCTGACGATTAATCGCCTGTTCTGCGAGGCGACAATCTCACCGAACTGCCTGCTCCCTGCCCTGCCTGCTTGAATGAAGAAACGGCAGTGCCAATACACTTGCGGCGCTTTGATTTCCGGAATCGCACGAAGTTGAAACTTCGTTCAAACAGGAGGCGGGAAGGGAGCAGGCAGTTCAGGGAGATTGTTGCCTCGCAGAAAAGGCGATTAATCGCCAAGCGACTAAATCTCCCCGTCTGCCCCAACCATAAGAGCCACAGTTTGAACAACTCTGATCAACAAGTAAAGTATATTTGTACACCTCAGAGACCAATCGTTTCTTACCTCACCACCATTTTCGACTTGATCGTGAGTCCTGGACTTTGTTTCCATTATGTAGGAGTAATCTTCCTTCATCTGCTCCAGCTGTGTTGCTTTCATGAAGAACTGCATAACAGAATATGCTAGAGTTGGCCAGGTAAAGATAGGCGAGTACTAAAAAAGGCTAGTTAATTGGGAAACACTGACTGGTTTGTGGGACTGTAGATGAAGGTAAGGAGAGTGAACTTTGCAGTGTTATGCTTTCTAAAATGAGGTGATGTGACAGATAGATGAGAATATAGGAGTATAAAAAACAAGACTGAAGGAGATAGAGGAGCCAATGGGAGATATGAGTGTGGCAGTGGGATATATTAGATGGTGCAACAGATATAAGTGTGTTGTTTGCAGAACCTATAATTGGTGGGACAATAGAAAAAGGCAACTAGTGACAAATAAAATAAAGGAAGAAGCAGGCTTGATTCAGATGGGGGGGGGGGGGGGGGGGGGGGGGGCAACACCAGCTTCAGGTGGCACTGAAACCCATGCAGTGTTATGGGTTTTCAATAGGAGGTGTGTTAATATGATAACTCGGAAATCATATTATAAATAAGATTCTGCTATGCATACTATTACAGCAGTTGAAAGTGTCTAATTTTGTTATGATGCACATTGCATATTTTATGTTAAACCAATAAACTTTATGTCACTGCTGAAACACTACGGTTTCCATAAGGCATATTATATATTAAAAGGAAGGTGCTACTTTGAAAGCTCAGCCAATGATAAACAAAACCCCAAAGAATTAAGGGGGGTTCTCAAACTTTTTCATACGACTCTATAGGAGGGGTATGTGTGTGTGGATGCTGGGTTTTCATTTGGAGGGGTTGAACTTGATGTACTTTGCCTTTTTTTCAACCCAATTTAATTATGTAACTATATGTGCTGTCTATAGCAGCATATGGCATGGTGGTTTTGTAGTCACAAAAAGAAGATGCTTACTGGTAGCTGGAGCTACTCCACTGTATTTTAGGGTCTGTTTTTTTTCAGGGGCACCTTTTTGACTAATGTGGTTGACTCCCCAATGTGTGGGGAGGGAGCAACAGCAGTTAGGGGGGACTTTTGTTACTAGGTGGTTTAGTTCTCCTTTAAAGATATACTGAAAGACAAGTGGAAGGAGGGATAGAGTAAGATTAGTACTCAACTCACCTTATACTTGTCTGATTCATTCTTAGACTGAAGGAAATGTTTACTCATCTCTTGAGTTAGAACAGACACTGGGTTATCTACCTGTATGAGGAACAATGCAAAGTATCTAGTAAAGATACAGCTTGTGTACAAGATTTTTTACCTTCATGTTTAAAGCAATATCCATCTGTGAAAATAGTTATACACTGCCCCCATCACATGTCCGGCTATTAAAGAAATACTGGAGCTTCTGAGACGTAGGCATGAGTATGGGTTACACACATCTGGGTGCTAGCTGGGTGTGTTCTCTGTATGCTGTCTTCATGGATGACTGCAGACATCAAAATAATTACTCATGGCAGTAGCATTTTTTATTTAACACACTGGAAATACATTCACTACAGCATACTATAGTGAAACAGAGCAAGCAGTGCTCAAGAACATGGATTTCTAGCATACTTAATCAATATTCATCTAAGTGGGACTCAAAGTAATGTCCTGTATCAATTGAAATACTGGTTTATTTAGCACAATTTTTTTTTTATTTGTCTTCTAAGTGAAGTCATTAATAACAACCCATTCTCACGGTGTACAATGTTCTGATGTCCTCCTTGTTCATAATAATGGGCAGGCCCAGTGACAACCTTTTCTAAAGCCTACGCTAACACCTTTCAATATTATTTCCCAAATGATTAAAATAATAATAAAGAAATCCTGCTCAGTTAACCAAACAAACCTATTTGGCCTACCATATAGTTGGGCTACCTCGGGTTGTCACAACCATACTGCTGGCAGAATAAGTAGATCTGCTAGGATTTCCAGTTTTAGATACATAAACTACAAATCACTCGTTTACCTGTATATTGAAATGATCAAGAATTGCTGTGAGCTCCTCTTTCTTGTTAGAAACTACAGCACCTACAAGAAAAAAAAAAAAAAAAGATTTATTGTCTTTTCATTAGATATATATATGTATCACTTGCTGTATATTAATTCAATGTCTCATTTGGGTGGTAAAAGAAGATTCCTTTGTAGCCCTACGAACGTGTTAGAAGGTTTAAACACAATCTGTGAATAAAGAAACTACTGTTATTCCAGTAGAAGCACAGAACGTAAAGGGTAAAACAGTAGAACCAACACTCCTTAAACCTAAACATCCTCATGGGGATTAGTAAAGTGATAAACTGCTGCATGAGAATAAAGTCCATTTTACGAAGTCTCATGGCATCCACTGGGATTTGGATTGGCAAATTTCTTTCTTTTACTCATGCAGTCATCACTTGTGCATTTGCAGAATGTCATATGGAGATGCAGCTACTTGAGGCGAAGAGCAACAACTGACTGTCCTTCAGGTGTAAATGAATTACATCTAGATTAATGCCAGTACCTCATCACTCCTGGTAGACTTTAGAAACCAAAGAAGGACTCCCATCCGTTACCTGTTGCACTTTTCAGCTTGTATGTGCGACTGCCATCTGTAGTTAGTCGCTGCTGTACTGTTATGGAGTTTCCAAATACATCAGGCTTGTAGGCATCTTGCCCTCTGTTTCGTAATGTAATAGAGATCTCTGCAAACCTAGAGAGACATTTTTAGGCAAATAAATCAGTTGCAGCTATACTGTGTATTCTATACGTATTAAGATCATATCTGCCAGATTCCCATATATAGGCAAAGATGTGCTGCCTTCATGACTACTCTCAAATATTTAGCATTCAGGTCACTGTATGATCTGTTATAAATCAGATATTGATTAAGCAGCTGGTTCTTAGAAAACTTCAGGGATCATATTTATAAATAGGAGTACAGGTATGGGACTGGTTATCCAGAATGCTCAAGACCTGGGGTTTTCCAGACAAAGAATCTTTCCATAAATAGGATCTGCATACCTTAAAGTGATACAGACGTTTCGCTCAAAGCCCCCCCCCAGCAAAAGCCCCCACCCAGCCCCCTGCAAACTTGTGCGCTGTCGACTTGCTCACACAGCTAACTGATCTTCCTGGTTGCCTCAGTAACGCTGGGCTGGGGGCGGAGCAATCCTTCCACAGGCTGAATTCCGGTTTTCATTATTAACAGCATATGGAAGGAATGTGCCGCTACCCCCAGCGTCACTGAAACGGCTCACGACTTTTATCTGTGTCGGAGGGTTGGGTGAAGACAGGTTTGTGGGGGCTGGGAGTGGCTTTGAGCAAAGTGATTGCTTGTGTAGCATTTACTTTATACTGACACGTTACTATGATTTTTATAGGAACGTCAGTCTATTAGAAAATCATATTAACATTAAATAACCCCCAATAGGCTGGTTTTGCCTCCAATAACTTGAGCAATAGATAGTTTATATCAAATCAAGTGATATATTAAAGAATCTTACCAAACTAGAATATATATTTAAGTAAATATTGCCCTTTTACATCTCTTGCCTTGAACCCCCATTGGGTGATGGTCTGTGTGCTGCCTCAGAGATCACCTGACCATATTTCAGCTCTAACTGTAACAGAAAGAAGTGTGGAAGCAAAAGACAAAACTCTGTCTGTTAATTGGCTCATGTGACCTAACTTTATAGTTTGTTTGGTATGTTTGTGTGCACTGTTGAATCCTACGATCCCAGGAGGCTGTCCTTATTTTTTAAAATGGCAATTTTCTATTTAGGATCACCCAATGGCACATACTACTAAAAAAGTGTATTATTAGGGTTTTACATATGAGTTGTTTTATGCAACATCTTTTTATAGAGACCTACATTGTTTGGGGGTATAGTTTTCCTTTAATTATATATCAGTTGGGATAAAGTACAAGCTAAAGTTTGATTATTACAGAGAAAAAGGAAACCATTAAAAAAAAAAAAAAATCAGATTATTTGTATCAAATGCAGTCCATGGGAGATGGGGTTTCCTGCAATTTGGAGCTTTCTGGATAATGGATCCCATACCTGTACAAAGTTTTATGCCTACAATTTATTTTATTTACTCCAACAAAACAACTCGCAACACTACGTGATAGCTATGATAATCTGACTCAGCAACTGTGTAGATAAGAAAGAAATAGAACTCACGTTTGTCCTTCCTTGACGAATCCCTTTATTGATGATCCTCTGTTGGTAATGGCGGCTTTTCCACCCAAGCCCACAATGAGAGCCGTCAATACCGCACTTTTGCCACCTTGGAAATATAATAAAACAGGAAAATTTACACCTTAGAATAGAATATTTTAGGTTTTTTTTTTAAATGGCATTTAAAGGACAAGGAAATGCAAAAAAATAAATCCCATTTTTAATTTCTTTAATGAAAAAGAAATCTATCTCCCATATACTATAATTAAAAAAAGTGTACCAGTTTTATAAGAAACCTGATTGCATGCAGTAAAATTCTCCCTTCATTTACAACTGTGGATCGGAATTGTCAGACGGTCCCCAACTGCTGTGCAAAGAAACAATCATACTTATGAACAGCAGGGGGAGCCCTTACTTCCCAACCATGCAGGACTCCAGCCGCTTTGTTTCCCTGAAAAATGGTTGGCGACTGTGTAGAGATTTGTATTTTTGCCTTTACATCCCCTTTACTGTTTCCAACTCCAGCTGCAGGGACAAAGATCATGGAGCCAGATTTAAACAGATAAACTGGGATTCTATTTGGAGGATTATTTTGCTGCAGCCACTGGTTCTGCAGAGTTGGAGAAAGTTTGTATTAAACAATACAAAAACTATAAAATCCACATTAGATTACATGACAATACAGGATCCAGTTAGTTCTAAAATAAATCCTCTTACTTTAGCAAAATATATTATACGTGACACAAGCAGAGTTGTGTGTGTTTGGAAACGTACACTGAACGCAGGCCCGGATTTGTGGAGAGGCCACATAGGCCCGGGCCTAGGGCGGCAGGATTTTAGGGGGCAGCATGCTGCCCAACCACACCCTCATTGGTTCAGAAATTTAAATTTCCTGTGTGCCAATTCCCATTGCTCCGTCCCAATGATGAAAATGTGAGCAAATAAAAAGGGGGAGGGCGACAAACAACAGCTGGCCCAGGGGCACCCGCTATGTAAATCCGGCCGAGTGCACGGTCATTTCAGTATAGAATACAGACAAAATAAGAAGACTGTGCTAAGGTGATGTGCTTGTATTGCTCATTTATTTGTACAGCTTGTTGTGCAGAACTTTTACCATTTGAAGTATCATTTGAAACACATACATACACACACACACACACAATTCTCCCTCCTCTCATGCCCAATGTTTTAATTGTTGTTGTAGGAGTCTCTCGGGAGTAATCAAAGCATTATCATGAGCCATCATTTAAAAAAACTCCTATTACTACACCCCCCCCCCCCCCCCCCCCCCACAAGTGACAGACCTCCTTCCACCCAGTGCTGACTTTACTTTCCCTCACACACAGACACTCAATGAAGCCCTCCCTCCCCTCCCTGTGAATCACACACTTTTCGCTTCACACTACAGCTTCCTCCTCCCTCATTCAACCCCACACGTCTGACTAGCCAGCCTCCCAAAACACACAAAAAACTTAAAAGTTCACCTCCATCAAGTCAGCCCCTTCACATAACACACATGTGTGTGTACATACATGCTGCCACACCAAGTCCTATCAGATGAGTTCTCCTCTCCTCACACACTGGCCCAACCCCCTCCTACAGAGCAGTGTGTATGCAAATTAACCACACTGACTAGGGATCAGAAGCAGACTGACAGGAGAAGCAGCCAATCAGAGTTAAGCTTCAGAAACTGCTACATTTGTGCACTTCCAGCTTCTGCCAGGAGTTTGTATGATATAAAACAAGGAAGTACAGCAGTCACTGTAGTGTTTTTGGGCGTCCATGATGAAAGGGCCCCATCTGCAAAGGAATCCATCTGCGGTCAATATCTCATCAACTGCACATTTTCGTTTTTTGGCAAAGCTTGTTATTTTTGAATGTTATATGAAGGTGAACAACCCCTTTAATCAGTCTTGCTGTATCGACTTCTGGAAGATACGATTTGACTGCTGTTTTGATCATTTATGACGATCCCTAAGCTTAGCCCAGATCACACTGAGCATGTGCACAGTCTTGGTCTTGCAAAGATGTATAACAAAGTTACAAGATGACAGCCCCCTGTGGCCAACTTTGAAAGCATAAATCATTTGTTTGATTAGGCTTGTGGTGCTGTAAGTTCATGTTTATGTTTAGTATACAAAATACAGCAATTCTACCCTTATTCTATTTTACACTTTCCTTGCCCTTTAAGACCTTTCATACATTCACATCAACGATTGAATTGTTATAAGACATGGATGAGTATTCGCATGAATTCAATAGGTTATATATGGATTTCAGTGTAGAAGTCTACTAGAGCAGCACTATTAACTGATGCGTTTTGTCATGTTTTCCCATGACAGTAATAATTAATTAAACCTTCATTTTTATTTATTTATTTAAGTATGTCTGTAAAAAGCAACAAAAAAGTACCACACTCAACAATCTCAGAGTAAATGAGTATATATAAAAGAGTATATATATATATATATATTGATTTATGCATAATATAATATATACTTACTCCCATTATTTCCTATAACAAAGTTAACATTCGGTCCAAAGCGAAAAGGTCCCAGCATTGAATGACACATGAAGTTTCTCAGAAAGATGGATTCAATGATCCCAACGTCACCTGTTCCCTTTAAAACAAAAAGGGAAGTAGAAAGTTATCACTTAACTGTGCTCAAACGCTCAACTATGTTGCATGTATAATACAAAGCCCTTCTGCTTGAATTCAAGCAACAAAAACACTATGATCAAGGATTTAAGGGGGGTGCAGATTCGGGGAGATTAGTAGCCCAGCGACAAACTCTACTGCGGGCAACTAATCTCCCCGAAATGCCTTCCCGTCAGCAAGAATTTCCCTTGTGAGGCAAATTTGGGCAACTTTGTAAACGAAGGAGCCCAAATGCCATCCTGTCTGCGATTCATATTCATGCCGGCGGGCAGGCATTTCGGGGAGATTAGTCGCCAGAAGTAGAGGAGATTTATGGCTGGGTGAGTAATCTCACTGAGAATTGTCTTGGTTCTCGCACACCCTCTCCAACAGGCTAATTGGAGACGCCTGGTGCTCAATGGTGATGCTTGACAAAGGGGATAACCCCGAAACGTTACACCGCAATTGGCAATAAACATATGTCTTGAATAAGTCCTGTGTGCCACTGGATTTTTTGTTTGGGTGACTAATCTCCCCATGTGACACCAGCCTTAATCTTTAGCTGCATGATGTTTAACTTGTCCTTTGTAAAGCTATTCCTTAAGAACAAACATTATTAGAAGATGATAAGTGTAAATACACTAGACACTAACAAATGCTTTAACTGTATGCAACAAGGGTCAAAATTAGTCAGTACTAGTCACTGCTTAGGAACACATTTCTTATGTTGCGTGGAAGGGATTGAGGTATGGAGTTATGTGCAGACAAGCCCACATCACACTCCTATTGATGACCTAGCACATGGATGCCTATAAAATGGGCTTTGATTTCAGCAAGCCAGTGATCACTTTCAGTGCTATACTACCCTTAAAGGGGATCTATCAGAAAAATCTAGATTTACTATAATTTTCATCTTGCTGGAATAAGAAACTTTTTAAATATAATTAATTAAAAATCCTTTACCATTTATGAAATAATCAATTTAGTCTTCATTCTACCCCTCTGAGGAACCTGTCTCTCTTCATTCTGTCTTCATGCAATAGGTGGAGTCAGTTTTTGATTGACCGTTAAAGGAGAATTCAACTCCCTTGGCGCAAAATTCCCCCCTCCCCTGAGTCGGCCCCCCTCC
>CM044439.1:157269182-157281477 GCA_024363595.1 Xenopus borealis
AGTCTGTAATCCCCAAACACTTGCTCTGTCAGTCTGTAATCCCCAAACACTTGCTCTGCCTATTGGCATCTCCAACTGAAGAGGCTGCAATAATCCCAGTGAGGTGCCAGGCTGCCATGCACACACTACCAGTGGTCCTCAAACTTGGCCCTTCAGCTGTTAAGAAACTACAAGTCCCACAATGCATTTGCCTGACTGTGGCTGTCAGACTCCTTCATTGCATTGTACTTGTAGTTCCTTACAGCTGGAGGGCCAAGTTTGAGGATCACTGCACTATACAGTCATACTTTGGCATGCACTGGTCACTAGGGCCACACTATTGTCTTGACGCAGACAAAGGGGGGATGTGTGGGAGCACTCTAAAGGCCAAGTAAAAGTATATTGAAGTATAATGAAAGTGCTAATTACAAAGCACATTCCCTGGGCCCTGTCTCCTAAGTAATTCAGTATAAATGCCAGTGCATATTGTTTACAAACAGGGGTTGTTTTGTACAAAGTTATGACCATAATGTTGATAAGCCAGACTGACAAACTGCGGCATCAGGCAGTGGTGGTGGAAAGAAAAAGCTGCCTGATTGCACTACTGTCAGTGTTTGATCCAACACCCACCCATAGGGGAAAATCCACCACCTGACTCCAGCTCTGACAGGATGAACATGTTTGCTGAACCATAACAAACACCAACTCTACCGGGTCACACCAGCACGCCCGCGATCCGTCTACAAAAGTAGAACCACAGTTCCCAGCATCCTCTATAAACATGTCCATAAGCTCCTGCCAGATAACAACTTCAACCCCGCGTTATTTCTTGACACTCAATCATACAAGTATCACTCCCAGGCCACAACCTCGACTCCAGAGAAACTCACCGCTTAGTTGGACCAGTCCCCCGGCTCATACGTCTCCCCCGGCTTTCACTACAATTCGCCTCACAACAAACTTGCGCCCAACAGTAGCCCCGCCCAGAAGGTGGAACCAGCAAGTTCTTCCGGATTCGACGCCATGTAAATGGCGGGAATTGGTTGGCGGAGCAGAGGGTCACGTGATTTAGTAGTCGCGCTATAAAAGCCTAGGTTTAGCGGTAAATAAGCGCAGGGAATGGTGAAGTCAATGTGTGGACAGAGCTGTCCGTGGGTTTGTAACTGAAACACTCCTCCAAACACCAGGGATAAAAAGATAAGCTGTGCGCACTACACAAGCAGCGACTTGTTTGACGGCGCCTCCTAAATATCACAGGTTTTTTACGAAATGTATCCTGTTTTCCTCTTATGGAAAGTCTCAGTGTTTCAGAGTCAGTTTTTTATGTTATTACAGTTTTAGGTGAATTGCCCTTTTAGTTGTGAGTCTCCGTTTCCCCAGGAGACCTGCTTAAATAGTTGCCATTGTACCTTTGCTTATCTTAAATTGTTACAAATGTGTCTACTCTTTACTGCTGTACTGCAAGTTGGAGTGATATCACCCCCTCCCATTCCCCCCCCAGCAGCCTAACAACAGAACAATGGGAAGGTAACCAGATAACAGCTCCCTAACACAGTATAACAGCTGCCTGGTAGATCTAAGAACAGCACTCAATAGTAAAATCCCATGTCCCACTGCGTTCCATTCACTTACACTGAGAAGGGAAAACAACAGCCTGCCAGAAAGAAGTTCCCTCCTATAGTGCTGGCACAAGTCACATGACCAGGGACAGCTGGGAAACTGACAAAATGTCTAGCCCCATGTCAGATTTCAAAACTGGAAAAAAAAAAAAAAATCTGTTTGCTTTTTTTGAGAAATTGATTTCAATGCAGAATTCTGATGGAGCGCTATTAAATGATGCAGTTTGAAAAAAAAAAATTTCTATGATGGTATCCCTTTAAAGTAAGTGAATGATCAGGCAGCAGCATAAGACAGCTAAGTGCAGGCTGGGAACACACAGGATAAAGGGTGGGAGGGGAGGTGCTTCCTTGCAGGTTTCAGCCTGTCAGTCAGTGCTGTGACCACTTCCTGTGGGAGACTGAACAGACACTCCCACTCTTCATTGCAGCCTTGCTTCTGACATGTAAAGATCTCTCTGCAGCTCTGATATAATGACACTAAAATGCTTTCAAAATGTTTTTCTTTCTGCATCATTACATGTTTTGAGGAAGGATGAGTAATATATCTGAATATGAAGGTTATTTAAAATGTCTCCTTTAATATTCTAAAATGTGAACAGTGAAAATGCACTTCGGCAGTAACAAGTTTTTGCAAGGGCTTGTGACTACACTCCTTGTGTGTGCCAGGGCACTTCTTTTCCACTCTGAATATGCAACATGTATAGAAACTGATGGTATAAACAACGATATTAAACGTCATACAAACCGTTAGAAAATAGGGTTGCCACCCAGCCAGTATTTTACCGGCCTAGCCGGTAAAACACCAGCAAAGGCCGGGGCCGGTATTACAAATTTACCAGCAATGTAGCTGCCGGTAAATTTGTAATACCTTTCTCGCAGTCTTCAGCCGATCGTTGGATGTGGCTCCACCCCTATGATGTCATGCCCCACCCCCTTTGACATCACTCCCTTCCCCTTTGGCGAAACGCGCGTCAGGCGCAGAGCATCAATATTTTTCTCTCTTCATCCCAGACCTGGGCCTCCTTTTGTTATTACGCAGCGGATCGGTTGTTCACTCCGCGGAAAACATGAGGGAAGTATAATGGGACTTTCATTTTGCTTAAAAGCGCAGTAATTTGCAATAACCGCCATGCCAATTTTACTTTAACTTTGCCAAAGCAACCAATCAGCAAATTGGTTTGCCATAATGAAAAGAATCATTAGACAGGATGGAATGGGTTACAGGAGGTATACAAATGTAAGTATTTCACCTGATGGAAGAATTACAGGACATTATTTATGTAACAAAGAAGTGAATATAAAATTGAATATAAAGTTAACTGATATAAAAACACAGGTTAAAATGGGACTAAAGAGCAAGGTCAAGATGGTCGACTTATTCTTCATCTTCCCCATCTTGGTTTATTGGCTGGAAAGGCAGTGTTGTTTGTCCCCTGTCAGGATCTTTCATTTGAAGAATTCTGATGAGGCTGCTCGAAGGTAAAGAGCTGCAGAGACACGATAGGAAATATTATAGGGATGAAATTACTAACACACTTGCATTCTTTAGTTCGTTTTATTTGCATACAATACACCAAAGCTGTAAATATCTTGCAAATTATATCCTTATAAACTGAGTTCTGATGTCATAAGTTATAAACAGTGAGTTCTGATGTCATCAGTTATAAACGGTGAGTTCTGATGTCATCAGTTATAAACAGTGAGTTCTGATGTCATCACTTATAAACAGTGAGTTCTGATGTCATCAGTTATAAACGGTGAGTTCTGATGTCATTTCTGTCACATGACTCACTGGAGCGAGTGTATTATAATAAATAAAGTACCCCAGTTGCAAATTATGAGGATATTAGAAGTTACCTCGGAGTTTCATGACCTGTATAAAAACACTCTGCCTTCGGCCTCGTGTATTTATATGGTCACGGAACTCCTCGGTAACTTATAATATCCTTATAATTTACAAGAGGGGGTACTTTACTCACTATATTATACACAAAAGCTGTGAATATCTTGTAAAGTATAACCTTATAAAATGGTGCGTTCTGATGTCATCAGTTATAAACGGTGAGTTGTGTTGTAATTTCTGTCACATGACTCACTGAAACTTGTGTATTATAATAAATAAAGTACCCCCAGTTGCAAAATATGAGGATATTAAAAGTTACCTCGGCGTTCCATGACCTGTATAAAAACACTCGGCCTTAGGCCTCGTGTTTTTATTTCATGTAACTCGGTGACTTATAATATCCTTATAATACAAAAAAGCCGTAAATATCTTGTAAATTATATCCTTAGAAACGGTGAGTTCTGATGTCATCAGTTATAAACGGTGAGTTCTGATGTCATTTCTGTCACATGACTCACTGAAACTTGTGTATTATAATAAATAAAGTACCCCCAGCTGCAAAATACGAGGATATTAGAAGTTACCTGGGAGTTCCATGACCTGTATAAAAACATGAAACTCCTCGGTAACTTATAATATCCTTATATTTTACAAGAGGGGTACTTTATTCACTATATATATATATAGAGAGAGAGAGAGAGAGAGAGAGAGAGAGAGAGAGAGAGAGAGAGACTACACTCCAGTTGGGGATAACAGTATTTTTTTTTTTCCAAAATGCCCCCCCGCCAGAGTTATGCTACTTGCACAGGGAGGCTGGTATGAGCAGCCATGTCCGCTCACTCGCATGCGCATAATGAAAAGTGGTCCCTAATTGAGGCAGCTTTTCATTATGCGCATGATGTCACACACGCGTAATGTGCATTCGATTGAGTGGACATGGCTACTCGCACCAGGAGCTCCCTCCCTGTGCAAGTAGCGTAGCGCTGGCGGGGGTAGGGTTGCCACCTGGCCAGTATTTTATCGGCCTGGCCGGTATTTTTGATGGTTGATCCCAATGTTATTCATAGGAAAAAAAGATAAATATATAGGAAGGCCGGTATTTTTTTCAAGAAAAGGTGGCAAC
Organism: Xenopus borealis; assembly: GCA_024363595.1. NCBI lineage: Eukaryota > Metazoa > Chordata > Amphibia > Anura > Pipidae > Xenopus > Xenopus borealis. The sequence goes on from CM044439.1 coordinate 157,273,747, forward strand.
CCTAGGCGGGGGGCATTTAAAAAAAAAACTACTGTTATCCCTAACTGGAATGTGGGCTCTACCAGCCAGCACCTTTGGTGGCAGATAGCATTTTTAACCATAAGGTGCCCTTTAACTGAAGCGGATATATACAGGTACAATGTATCTATAACTGTATGTCTGGTTACCATTTGAGCGAGAGACTTGTACAACTGGGATGTATTCAGTAAACATGTTTGCCCTCTATTGCTGTTATATGGCCTAACTCCATGGTAACCACATAGCAACAAATCATTTGATAATACACCATGCACCTGGGATGTCTCCTAAAGGAGAAGGAAACCCTGTACCCCCACCCCAAGTAGACCCCTCCTCCCTGCAGGCTAACTGCTCCCCTCGGGGAAATGCCCCATACTCTATTCTCCCTTGTTGCAGATTCTGGCAGAGGACTTGACAGCATCCATCCTCCGTGTCCTCAGTAAACTCACTGGGAGATCAGCAATTTCGGTGCATGTGCAGTTTTCGAAAAAACGGAAAATTGCTCCAACTGCACAAGTGCCACCACGCCAATCTCCCAGTCAGCTTACCAAGGACACAAGATGAATGTAGTCAAGTCCTCTGCCAGAATCTGCAATGAGGGGTAAGAATAGAGTATGGGGAATTTCCCTGGGTGGGGGGAAGTTAGACTGGGGGGAGGAGGGAGGGGGGTCTACGTGGGGTACAGGGTTTTTTTCTACAGGGTTTCCTTCTCCTTTAATGGGACTGCACTAAGCAAATCCATTATGGAAAAGGACCTTGAGGTCCTTGTAGATAATAAACTTGGCTGTAACAAGCAATGTCAGTCAGCAGCATCAAGGGCCAATAAGGTCTTGAGTTGTAGCAGTATTAGAAGAGGTCTTCACTGCTCAAAGGGGATTAGAGAGGGTACAGAGAAGGGCAACTAAGCTGGGAAATCTTAGCTATGAGGAAAGACTGGCCAAATTGGGGATGTTCACACTGGAGAAGAGGCGCTTAAGGGGTGATATGATAACTAGTATAGCTATGGGCATATATGGTTTGTGTGAAAGAAATTTGGAGGGGTTAAACTTGATGGACTCATCTTTTTTAAACCTAATTTAACTATGTATAAATATATAAGGGGATCATATAATCATCTCTCTAATGCTTTATTCACCAGTAGGTCTTTCCAGATGACACAAGGAGTGTCAGGAGGAGTTTTTTACAGTGAGAGCTGTGAGGATGTGGAATTCTGGAAGCTTGAAGTAAGAGTTGAAGGAAGGATTTTCCCCCCCTCTGAGGCAAATTGGAGAGGCTTCAGTTTGGGGTTTTTTGGATCATCTAGCAGTTAGGCAGGTTTTATACATACATAAAAGCTTGAACTTGAACTTGATGAACATGTCTTCTTTCAACCTAACGTAATATGCTACTGTGTATTTAAGTGATTAGGAAAGATGATTAAGCAAAATCCAAGGCAAGGCAGATCAATGCTGATCACATAGAAACTTCTGCATGCAGTGTCGGACTGGCCCACCCGGTACCAGGAAAAGCCTGTGGGCCCTCATGCTGCTAATTTGGCCAAGTTCATGGCCATTCCCTATTTCTGGAGGCTAAATAGATGTCATAATAGATTATAGTATGTAAAGAAAATACACTTGGAGAATTGGCGATATCGCCAAACGAGCGGATCTCCCTGTCTATGGCCACCTTTACTGCTACACTGCAAGTTGGAATGATATCACCCCTCCATCCCCAGCAGCCTAGCTACAGAACAATGGGCAGTTAACCAGATAGCAGCTACCTGACACCTCTGATGAAGATTTGTTTGCATTGATACCTAGCACCACCTTGTGGTAGACATGAGAATAGCACCAAAGCAGAAAACCCATGCCTTTCACCTGCTATTCTCATGTCTACCACTAGGTGGAGCTAGAAAACACACCCCAAGTCTTCGTAAACTTCAATGGGAAGGGAAGAAACAATAGCTGTCTCAAAGCAGTTCCATCCTGAAGTGCTGACTCCTTCTCAAACCTCAGGATCTGACACAAAGCATAGAGATAACTGCCTCCACACCAATATTACAGCTAAAAAAAAATACATTTGTTGGTTCAAGAATAAAATCTTAAATAGTAGAGTGAATTATTTGCAATGTAAAAAGTGTGATTTAGAAATTAAAAGAAAACCATAAAAATCAGAATTCCTTTAAATTTAAAAGCTCTCATGCCTGATTTTGTGTTGGCTCAACCCAACACAAACCACTATAGATTCCAATTGGGATAGGGGCATCTCCCATTGACTTATACATGAACTCAACAGGACTGAGATGGCGGATTTTCGTTTTCAAGTTTTTTGCAGCATTGGGGATATAATAAATCTCAAAAAACTTTTCACAAAAAATTCAAGTTTTTGCCCCAAAAAACCCAACCAGTTATATTTCTGGATAAGTCAATAAACCTCCAAATGTTGAAAGAAAAATCAGGTAAAAGTTTCAGTATGAGAATAGGAGCTCCTATTTTTTACAAAGTTGGCTAGGATCTTGTATGTCCCCTTTAAGATCTTTACCACCATCTTCCAACAGTGTCCCAGAAGGCCCAACCTGGCAATCTCTAGCTTCTAACAAATGCCAGATGGGCTTCTGCATAGATACTCACTATTTAGCCAGTATGAACTGTTTGGGCCTCTGTATATTTAAAATTCCAGGACTTATTTTGAAATTCAGTCTAGACTTGCTTTCCAGGTATCCTCTGCTCCTCTTAAAAAAGGTTCTGAAAGTCTGACTAAGGTGCAGGGATGCATGGAAAGCTAATCTGGGGGAAGATGGTGGCATAACTTACTTGTTCCATTTCTTTTTCCCGTTTAGTTGTATCTACACTCCAGCTCATTAATGGAGAATTAAACCCTAAACGAAACCCTAAAAATGGCATATAAAAACTTAAACCTAAAGTTTCAGCTTGTCAATAGCAGCAATGATCCAGGACTTCAAACTTGTCACAGGGGGTCACCATCTTGGAAAGTGTCTGTGACACTCACATGCTCAGTGGGCTCTGAGCAGCTGTTGGGAAGCTAAGCTTAGGGGTCGTCACTAATTATCCAGCAGCAGCAGAAAATGAGCTTCCCTGGCTGTAATATAAGCTGATGTTACAGGTTTGCTGATTATTAAATTCTGATGTTTCTAATTATCTGTATTAATGACTAATCAGCCCTATATTGTGACTATATTTCTATGACACTATCAGGTGTATATTGTGAGTGGGTCCCTAAGCTCAGTAAGTGACAGCAGCACAGAGCATGTGAATCAGTGAATCAGTAGAAAAGAAGATGGGGAGCTACTGGGGCATCTACTGGGGAGACACAGATCTTTACTGCTAAAGGGCTGTGGTTGCCTTGGGCTGGTACACAAGCACCAAACATCATGTACAACATTTATACACACTTCTTTAGTTTAACTTTCCTTGTCCTTTAATGTCCTTCCTATGGCTGGGGCCCTAAATGGTGATACTGACACTAAAAATTAATTTTAACATATTAATATACATTAAATGTTACCTATAGGTCATGTTGATAATTTTTTGCCAAGAGGTTTGTTTTTGTTTATAATTGTTAGTTGAAGTTCCTAAGCCTGACTCTCTGACTTTGCCAAACTGACTGTCCCATCTCAGTCTTAGTTACATTTTCTAATGCTAACGGACTCCTGCTGCACAAATATGGCAGCCCCCTCATACAGGAACATGGGGGATCAGACAGGTAATGTAAAAGCATCATGCAAATACTTTATGGCAAAGTTAGAAGTAGCTCTCAAAGCCAATATTATAATAGATGTAAAAAAAGAGTTTAATTTCAGGTGTCAGTATCTCTTTAATGTCCTTTTGTATGCAAGGGAGTACTTTACATAGTTACTTTGGGTTGAAAAAAGACAAAGTCAATCAAGTTCAGGCCCTCCCAATTAAAACCCAGCATCCACACACACACACCCCTTCACTCTTTCACACAAACCATATATGCCCATAGCTATACTAACTGTAGAGTTTAGTATCAAAATAGCCTTTGATATTATGTCTGTCCAATAAATCATCCAAACCCCTTTTAAAAGCATCAACAGAATGAGCATCACAACATCACCCGGCAGTGCATTCCACAACCTCACTGTCCTCACTGTGAAGAACCACCTACACTGCTTCAAATGAAAGTCCTTTTCTTCTAGTCTGAAGGGGTGGCCTCTGGTGATCCTCTTTATGGGTAAAAAGGTCCCCTGATATTTGTCTATAATGTCCTCTAATGTATTTGTAAAGTGTAATCATGTCCCCTCACAAGCGCCTTTTTTCCAGAGAAAACAACCCCAACCTGGACAGTCTCCCCTCATAATTTAAGTCTTCCCTCATCCCTCTAACCAGTTTAGTTGCACTTAGTCTCTGCACTCTCTCCAGCTCATTTACATCCCTCCTAAGGACTGGAGTCCAAAACTGCACTGCATACTCCAGATGAGGCCTTACTAGGGATCTATAAAGAGGTATAATTATGTTTTCATCCCTTGAGTTTATGACCTTTTTTATGCAGGACAGAACTTTATTTGCTTTAGTAGCTACAGAATGACACTGCCCAGAATTAGACAACTTGTTATCTATAAAAACCCCAAGATCCTTCTCACTTAAGGAAACTCCCAACACACTGCCATTTAGTGTATAACTTGCATTTATATTATTTTTGCCAAAGTGCATAACCTGCATTTATCAACATTGAACCTCATTTTCCAGTTTGCTGCCCAGTTTCCCAACTTAGACAAATCACTCTGCAAAGTGGCAGCATCCTGCAAGGAACCTATAGTTCTGCACAAGGGACCCAGTACAGAGCCCTGCGGTACCCCACTAACAACACTGGTCCAATTCATTTACTATCCACTGACTGACACTGCCTAAAGCTAAATGCAGGGCTGTATCTGAGTCCATTGCCAGCCTAGATGACCCCATGGCATGTGCTATAAAGGTAAGGTATCATGCATGTGTGACAATTACCAATGAAGAACACTAACTGTGATGTGCAGCAAAAATTATTTGTTATTTTGACCCACCCACTTTCTACGCACATATATTTTGCTGGTCACAAAGTACACTTTTTGTGCAAAATGCCATCTGGCCAAAATGGCTTTTGGTTCCTAAGCTTTGAAGAAGGAACTTAAACACTTGATTCGATTATTATTTTAGTTAACCAACAAAGGTATCACCTTTCCACCGCTTTTGTTATGCTTCATATCAAAAGTTCTACCATATAACTGGCTCCTAACCCATGATCCCTGGTCACCAGTGTTCAATAAAGGTTAGGATTTAAAGAACAAGTAAACGTTTTTTTTTTCTATCTCTAAATTTGCTCTAAACAGCCCCTCAAATTAATGTACATTAGTCCCTGCTGCAAGTCTGCTCTGGTTTCTGTGTTATCAGCAGCTTGTTTCACCTTCTTCCTGGTGCAGAGTGAAGCCCAGCCCCTTAGCTTTCTGAGCTGACCTTATATCTTGGATTAGTCCAGAAGATCATTTGCATACTATGACATAGCAGAGAGCAGTGTGTGTAGCAGCTTTTGCTTGGGGAAACTAGCTTAATAATGCACACACTGGCTCCCTCTTCCTCTCTATTGTGGAACAGCAGCAAATGGACTGCTCAGTAAGCTAAGGGGCTGGGCTTCACTCTGCACCAGGAACAAGGGAAAGAAGCTGCTGATAACACAGAAACCAGAGCAGACTTGCAGCAGGGACTAAGGTACATTAATCTGGGGGGCTGTTTAGAGCAAATTTACAGAAAGAAAAAGAAAAACATTTACTTTTCCTTTAAGGATCGTGGCAGGGCATGGTACCCTGAGAAGGAAAAGGAGTCCTTTTTAGTGTCCTCATAAGATTAACAATGCCAACAATTCATTATGCAGTAAGAATGCACCGTATCGACTACTTTGAAAGCTTTATTTCGCAAAGTATTTGGCCGAATCCAACCCCTACTTTGCAAATTAGGGGTGGGAAGGGCGAAACATTTTTTACTTTGTTTTGTGACAAAAAAATCATGTGATTTCCCTCACCACCCCTAATTTGCATATTTAAATTAGGATTTGGATTGGCCAGGCAGAAGGATTTGGCCGAATCCTGGATTCAGTGCAGCCTTGGTATAATGGAATGATGAGAGATCACACTCAATTACCTCATATTCAGTGGGGTTAGAAAAATAAACTGCCGAAACCTCTGTGAATCTGCTAATTTCAGCATCATATCCATTGATATTCTTCTGTTTACCATATCCTGCAGAAAATGAGAGGGGTTAAGAGAAAATTAATTATATATATATATATATATATATATATATATATATATACACAGCCATTTCCAAATATTGGGCAAGACAATCAGTAATAAATCAGTCCTGGGTAATTAACTTCAGGAGGAGCTTTGGCTATACCAGATAATTTGATTTTCTACTTTTGATTTGGTTTCTTTGATTTGATTTGAATCTGATTCTGATTGTTGAAAATAATATAAACTATACCCCAAAAGGCATTCACCATATTCTGACTATGCCCAGGTTACAAAATCTTACTAGGATATTCCAAGAAATCATTTTGGATGGCCGGTGCTCCATCTGTATACTTGGCCCTAGAGAACAAAACATCCAGTTTGCCTGTCCGTTAGCTGTTAATGGTTATGGAATACAGTTTGTCTAAAAGGGATTCTTTATTTTTATTTCTAAATTACACATTTTACATTACACATAATTCACTCTACCATATGAAATGTTATTCCTTTGCTAACAAATATATATTGTTTAGCTATAATATTGGTGTATTGGTGCCATCTCAGGTCATTTTGCCTGGTCATGTGCTTTCAGAAAGAGCCAGCATGTCAGGATGGAACTGCTTTCTAACAGGCTGTTGTTTCTCCAACTAAATGTAACTGAAGGTGCTGCAGTGGGACCTGGATTTTTTCTGTTGAGCAATGTTCTTATATCTACCAGGGAGCGGTTATCAGGTTACCTTCCTATTGTTCTGCTGATGGCCTGCTGGGGGAAATCATTACAACTTGCAGTGCAGCAGTGAAGTATGACTGATTAGAGCACTAGTCACATGACTGTGGGCACCTGGGAAACTATCTCTAGCCCCATGTCAGATTTCAAAATTGAATATAAAAAGATTTGTTTGCTCTTTCAGTGCAGACGTCTGTTCAACCAGCACTATCAACTGATATGTTTCCCTTTTAAGGAAACTCCTATGTTAAGAGCTGAGGATAAATACAGAATAAGCAATGTTACATCTCACCATGTAGACGTCAAACTCATCCAAGCACCTGAAGGGTGACTCTACACTAGACCAGAGAGAAAGGATAAAGCACACAGTGGAGAATGATCGCTCTCCCCCAGACAGACATCTCATATCACTCAGTTCTGCCTTGTTCCCTTCTCCTGGCTGGACCTGCAATAAGAACATTGGAGGTAACTTTATATCAGAGTCCTAAATCACACAGTGAATAATATGTTACAAAGGTCCATTATTACATAGTAACATAGTAAGTTAGGCTGAAAAAACACGTCCATCAAGTTCAACCTTTTAAACTTTATTTTATCTTAACTGCCTAACTGCTAGTTGATCCAGAGGAAGGCAAAAAAACCCCATCCGAAGCCTCTCCAATTTGCCTCAGAGGGGGAAAAAATTAATTCTTGACTCCAAAAAGGCAATCGGACAAGTCCCTGGATCAACTTGTACTATGAGCTATCTTCCATAACCCTGTAT
>CM044439.1:157285494-157303039 GCA_024363595.1 Xenopus borealis
TACTATTAATATATTTAAAAAACTTTTTAGGGTTACTTTTTGCCTGCGCCGCAATTAATTGTTAATTACCTTTCTTTGCCTTCAGGATTGCTGATTTACAACATTTATTACAGTGTTTATATTCATTAAATGCAGCTTCTGTCCCAACAGATTTGTAGTTTTCAAATGCCTTTCTCTTCTTTCCTATTGACTTCTTTACATCTGTATTAAGCCAAATAGGATGATTCTTACAGTTTCTACATTTACTCCTTAAGGGAATAAATTGAGAACAGTAATGATTTAATATAATTTTAAATGACAACCATTTCTGTTCTGTGGTTTTAGCTGAAAACATAATGCCCCAATCAATACTCTGAAGGGCAGCCCTAAAGGAATTAAAATTAGCTTTTCCAAAATTCATGGTTTTTGTTGCCCCAGTATATATTTGTTTTTTGCACCAGACATTAAATGAAATAACATTATGGTCACTATTACCCAGGGGTTCAATTACTTGCACATGTACTATAAGTTCTGGGTCATTTGACATCACTAGATCCAGAATAGCATTTTTTCTGGTAGTCTCCTCAACAACCTGTGCCATAAAATTGTCATGAAACAAGTTTATAAACTTATTCCCATTAATTGATCTGGCAGTACTGTTGCTCCAGTCAATATCTGGGTAATTAAAATCCCCCATTATCAATACTTTTCCCAAACTAGCAGCTTTTCCTATTTGTGTCAGGAGCTTAGCCTCCTCCTCCTCACTTACATTAGGGGGTCTATAAGATACCGCTACAATTAATTTGTTGTACTCTTTACAATTGGTGAATAATTCTACCCATAAGACTTCTGCCCATTCATTCTCTAACATAACTTCCTCCTTTACATAAGCTTTTAAATCCTGCCTAACATATAGTCACAATATAAGGCTGATTAGTCATTAATACAGATAATTACTACAGGGCAGCACAGAAACTAGTGCAATTAGCATCAGAATTTAATAATCAGCCCTGTAGCATCAGCTTATATTAAAGTGAAACCTCATTTTCTGCTGCTGGATAATTAGTGACGACCCCTAAGCTTAGCTCAGCCCACTGAGCATGTGAGTGTCACAGACACTTTCCAAGATGGTGACCCCCTGTGACAAGTTTGAAGTCCTGGATCATTGCTGTTATTGACAAGCTGAAACTTTAGGGCTGGTGCAATAATCACTATATAAAATATGGTATTTTTGGCCATATTCATTTTTATGGTTTAGTTCTCCTTTATAGGGCCAAGTGAAAAGAAAAAGTGTAATATACGTAGCTTGCTAGATATTTATGAATTACTAATGCCGACCTACTTATTAGACAAAGGGCCAGATTTAATTCAGTGAGAAAAAAGGTTTAATGGGGGAAAACTCGGGGGCGAGATTCAATTTGAGATGCGATTCAATTCAGAATTCTCACAGTTTATCACGTGAAAACTCGAAGTCAATGGAAAACAAACTGGAACTGAATTTTGTTCATGAGTTTTCACGTGATAAACCATGAGATAACTTTGTCTCCCCAAATTGAATCAGGCCCAAAGATTGATGCACTGATTCTTTATTAAGTACTTACTGTTATTGACAAAGTCTCGTTCTTATGATCGAAGTTTATCTTGCCAGAGTAGGCCCGCTGTGATAGCAACCAGTTAAAGTAACACTTGCACCGGAGAGTAAGGCTCCTTAAATGAATAAAGGTGAAAACAAAGTAAAGGTAATTGCTTTTTAAATATTAAATAACTAAATATCATATTTAAAACACTGTCCATGTCTGAACTGCTCTGTGTTTTGGAAACCTAAATAATAATGTAGATAATGTGTAAAACTGAAAGTTTCCATGCTTGGGTAGCGTAAAGTTTGCCTTAGATGTGCAATCTCCTGACCTTCCACTAACCAATCAGATTAAATAAAGCAGTAAAAAGAACAAATCAGATGATGTTCTGGCCATTAAATCAAAGACAGAAATTGTACGAAAGTTATATCCGACATCCGATTCATCCCAGGGTACTTAGCGAGCTTAGCTCTGTGATTGCCAAACCTCTGTTTAATTTTTCAGGATTCACTGAGGTCTGGCATGGTGCAGAGAGACTGGCAAATTGCTAATGTGGTGCCGCTATTCAAAAAGGGATCACGTTCTCAGCCTCAAAACTATAGGCCGGTTAGTCTGACGTCGGTGGTAGGAAAGCTTTTCAAAAGATTAATAAAGGGTAGGATGCTGGACTTCATAGCAAATAACAATGCTATGTGTTTGTGCCAGCATGGTTTTATGCGTAATAGATCTTGCCAGACTAGAAGGTAATCAGGGACCTCGATTCTGGGATGGCTGTGGATGTGATTTACTTAGACTTTGCTAAAGCATGCCACACAGAAGGTTACTGGTTAAATTAAAGGAGTTGTTCACCTTCCAAACACTTTTTTCTGTTCAGTTGTTTTCAAATTGTTCCCCAGATATAAAGGGGTAGATTCATCAAAGAGTGAAGTTAAGAGTGAAGTTCTGCCACTAGAGGGAAATTCCACAGCTCTCAATTCATTTCTATGGGATTTTTAAAGGCGTATTCATCAAAGGGTGAACTTTCACTTCACCCATTGATGAATACGCCTTGCAAAATCCCATAGAAATGAATTGAGAGCTGTGGAATTTCCCTCTAGTGGCGGAACTTCACTCTTTGATGAATCTACCCCAAAGACTTTTTCCATTGTTTATCTTTTACTGTTTTTCCAAAATCTAAGTGTAAAGTTGAATGTTGGTGTCTCTGGTATTTGAGTCTGGCAACTCAGTAATTCAGGTGCAGACTCTAAACTGATATTTTTCAACATTTAGTTTCTCAGCAACATCTCTGGAATATTAGTAACTATTGTTTCAGTTCTAACAGTAATGAAACCTAGAGATTCTGCTTAGCAGGGACAAAGATCAGAAATGTATCCATTAAATGTATTAGTTTACAACAGTTGTGGGGTTCACAACCCCCCTCCCAAAGCTGCTTTAGAAGTCGAAAAATGACACTTTAGCCTTCAATATTAAAAAAACGGTTCCAAATAGAAAATAGACAGTAATTGGAAAAACTCGTTATTTCTGGTGATCTATCTGAAAACAACTAGTTGTTTGAAGGTGAACAACCCCTTTTGGCCTGGAACATAGTATTTGTAACTGGATAGAGAACTGGCTAAAAGATAGACTACAAGGAGTGGTGGTAAATGGAACATTTTCTAATTGGACCAGCGTTGTTAGCAGGGCAGCCATCATGGGGGGACAGGGGGGGAACAAGTGTCCCGGGGCTGAAGGGGGGCCCAGCAGTGCCGCATTTTTCCAAGAGCCGGGCCCCCCTTACAAGCGCCGAGCCCGTGCAGCTCCTTCCGATGTCCTGAATGCGGAAGTGCGAACAGACGCAAAGTCCTGAAGCGCCGAAAATACCCGATGTAACGAAGGAGCCGACACTGAGTCCTGAAGCCACGAGTTCTACTGACACCAATGTGTGTTTTTTTTTTAATTCCTTGGCCATCAATGTTTTATTTTAATACTCTTTAAGTTGTAAGTTTAAGTTGCCACCAATGGTTTTTTTTTTAAATATTTTTTGGAGCCCCAATTTTTTTAACTTGTAAAGGGGGCACTGACCATCAATAGCTTTTTATAACTTGTGTGTGGGGGGTTACTTTTTTAGCAATGATGACTGTGTGTTCTTTTAACTGTGATGTGGAGTGGGCGGGATCAGGGGTGGGGCTTGGGCACCATGGTGGGCAGGGCCCAGGGGGTCCCAAAAATGTTGTTGTACGGGGCCCCGTTATTTCTAATGGTGGCCCTGGTTGTTAATGGGGTACCGCAGGGCTCTATACTGGGCCCCTTGCTTTTCAACTTGTTTATTAATGACCTGGATGTGGGCATTGAAAGTACGGTTTCTATTTTTGCAGATGATACTAAATTGTGCAGAACTATAGGTTCCATGCAGAATGCTGCCACTTTGCACAGTGATTTGTCTAAGTTGGGAAACTGGGCAGCAAACTGGTTGATATGCACTTTGGCAAAAATAATATAAATGCAAGTTATACACTAAATGGCAGTGTGTTGGGAGTTTCCTTAAGTGAGAAGGATCTTGGGGTTTTTATAGATAACAAGTTGTCTAATTCTGGTCAGTGTCATTCTGTAGCTACTAAAGCAAATAGGGTTCTGTCCTGCATAAAAAAGGGCATAAACTCAAGGGATGAAAACATAATTATACCTCTTTATAGATCCCTAGTAAGGCCTCATCTGGAGTATGCAGTGCAGTTTTGGACTCCAGTCCTTAGGAGGGATGTAAATGAGCTGGAGAGAGTGCAGGGACTAAGTGCAACTAAACTGGTTAGAGGGATGGAAGACTTAAATTATGAGGGGAGACTGTCCAGGTTGGGGTTGTTTTCTCTGGAAAGAGGTGCTTGTGAGGGGACATGATTACACTTTACAAATACATTAGAGGACATTATAGACAAATATCAGGGGACCTTTTTACCCATAAAGAGGATCACCAGAGGCCACGCCTTCAGACTAGAAGAAAAGGACTTTCATTTGAAGCAGTGTAGGTGGTTCTTCACAGTGAGGACAGTGAGGTTGTGGAATTCACTGCCGGGTGATGTTGTGATGCTGATTCTGTTGATGCTTTCAAAAGGAGCTTGGATGATTTTTTGGACAGACATAATATCAAAGGCTATTTTGATACTAAACTCTACAGTTAGTATAGCTATGGGCATATATGGTTTGTGTGAAAGAATGGAGATGTGTGTGTGTATATGCTGGGTTTTAATTTGGAGGGGTTGAACTTGATGGACTTTGTCTTTTTTCAACCAAATTTAAATATGTAACTATATAACTAACTATGTAACTATGACAAATAGTAGTGACAGTCACCCAATAATATCACCAGATAGGCAATATATGCAGACATATTACCGGTAGCTGAAAGAAATCTCCTAACCTGTCTGACTAATTGACTGATCGCCATGGCACGAAAAATGTCGGGACAATCCACACACGGTCCGAAAATCATACAAAACGAAGATTCATACTTTATCTTTGCATCTATGGCCAGCTTTAGACCAGAGAGTTCTTTTAATTTCATAAATAATGAGTTCAGGAAAAACTTGAAAATATCTAAGGCATATTACACATATAACTGGTTTGATTGTGGGTATAAATTCTTTGCAGTAAAAGCTCATAAAAACAAGAGTCATTTATCAGAAATGTTTTTGTTCAGGCTTCTTCCCATTCTCCTCTTCATGCACTACCACCAGCATGGACTAGTTTGATCTTATTACCACTGAGAGCCAATCTGGTGAACCAAACCAGGCAACAGATACTATTAACAAGTACTCATAAGGATGGGGGTGAAGTATGGCCACTTGATTTCATCTAATCCCTGATCAAGTCTACACCAACGCAGTAACACAACCAGGCATTTGACTATGCAGTAGACTGCTAAAAGCTAGTTGGTTGTTCAGTTTTGATCAGCTTTAATTTAGAAGTTGGTTAGCTTTGAGGAAAAAACATGGAAATATGTCTATACAGGGCTGCCATAAGGGGGGCAAAGGGTGTACATTTGTACCAGACTTAAAAAGGGGCCCGGGTGTCCTGAACTTTTTGAATTAGTCAGGTCCCCCTTGACAGCGCCCAACTGCTGAAGTCCTGAGAAGCCAAAGCCTTGACTACCTGAAGCGCCCCTGGCGCCAATGTTTTTTTCTTAAACTTATAGTCGGGCCCTAGCCACCAATGTTTTATTTTAATAATCTATGTGGCCCCTGGCACCAATTGTTTTTTAAGTTATAGTCAGGACCCTGGCCATCAATATTATTTTGAAAATGTTTATGGTGGCCCTGGCGGCTTTTTAAAAAAAATTATAATGGCGTCCTGAATACCAATTCGCTTTTTAGAACGTGGGGGGTTTACGGTTTTCATCACTGTCTTTGTGCCCTTTTTACTGTGTTGTGGGCGGGATCTTGGGTGGGACTTGGGGATGGGCGGGTCCTGTGATTTCTGATGGTGGCCCTTTGTCTATATGTTTGGAGGATAAAGTTCAAATTGGCTTCCAACCTATGTGCACCAACTTATTGCATTTGGGATACAGGAAGCGATTGCTTAATCTACGGATACTGTGGAAGGCAGGCAGGTTCATTTAATACACTAGCTGACATAAATAGATAAATATTATGTAATGTGGCTATTTATAGGTGTAGCCACACATCATTCTTTCATTGGTTTAAGTCAATAGCCCTCAAATGTGCCATGTGAACCAAGGCTACTGGCTGACTGTATCACAGTATTAATATTGTACCAATCTCTACCAATCAACACCTAGAAATAAAATAATTCTGTCTGGTAGTAGTCGGATGACAATGGAGGCACAATTAATTCTTACTTTGCTGCTGCCTAGGCTAAATGATCATATAACAATCAATGCAATTTTGTTTGCTATGTGGCGTACAGTCCTCTTCTTCCCTGTTTATCTGTATGAACAGCTGTTTCCTCAAACTTTTTTAAACATGAAAAAAATCCTTACGCTAAACATTTCAAGACAATCCTAGATTTTGGAAGCAACACTGGCCTCTGCTAGTTGAGTTTGTCTAAAAATAATAAAAGGCTCAATACAGTCAAAGCAAACTCGATTGCAAAAAGAAATGACTATCTATGGCAAAATGTAGAAATGTTCTTACCTCCGAAACTGGTTGTAACTCTTGTGCCTTTGGGCCATAATTTCATCTAACAAGTTGATGAACCTCTTCAGGTGTTTGACTTTTCTATCTGCATCTTGATACCTTTCTTTTGCTTCATGGTATTGCCTTTGCCACAGAAAGAAAACAAATATACTGTATAAGCAGCTGCAGGAAAGGTCACAAATATATAAAATATATAATATGACAAGGTCACAAATATATAAGCAGCTGCAGGAAAGTGGAGAACATATGCCTTTTTTTTAAAGGTAAATTTTTATTTTCTTAAACCAAGTATAATAACAATAAACATTTATCAGGTCGTCATTTTGTCAAAAGCAAAGAGTTAGATCTTCTATCGAGATAGGGGCTTCATCTAGGAACTTCATGAGCTGGGATGTGGTATATGTGACTGTGGAGGAGTAAAGTATTTTGTAGAAGGAGGAAAACTCCTCTGTCATCAACATAGGATCTGGGGTTAGCGAGTCAGTACTAGCGTGGATAGATGTAATCACTGTGGATTGAGATTTGGATAGGAGTCTACTGTAATCTGCTGGTTCTGAAACAGGAGGGTCTTGCATGTGAGTGATATTGGGGTTCTACTGACTGTCTCTGGCGCTCATGAGTATGGCATAGGCGTTGGGTGAGGGGTTACTTATGTGGGTGAATTTTGCCTGTTGGAGTGTTTTCTCTGCTGTGTCATGCTTTTCTTTGGTCTTGTTTCTGGCTTGGGAAATTGCTGCTGTTAGAGCCCCTCACATGACTGCTTTGGAGCCGTCCCAGAGTATTGTTTGGGCTGCAGAGCCTGTGTTTTGGAACCAATACTCTTGGTATGCTCGTCAATTATGGGAGGCCACTATTTGATTTTTAAGCCATAATGGGCTCAGATGCCATAACTTATCTGTTGGACATGGGCTCAATCTCAATGTTGCATGGGGTAATAAGTGTGTTTTAATTGTAATATTTGTGTAGGCCTCATCTCAGGTTATT
The DNA here is from genome assembly GCA_024363595.1 of Xenopus borealis. Lineage (NCBI taxonomy): Eukaryota > Metazoa > Chordata > Amphibia > Anura > Pipidae > Xenopus > Xenopus borealis. The sequence continues at coordinate 157,293,161 of CM044439.1, forward strand.
TTGCCTGGTCATGTGCTTTCAGAAAGAGCCAGTGCTGCACTATGGAACTGCTTTTTAACAGGCTATTGTTTCTCCTACTCAATGTAACTGAAGGTGTTGCAGTGGTTATCTTCCCATTGTTCTGTTGTTAGTCTGCTGGGGGAAAGGGGGTGATATCACTCAAATTTGTAATACAGCAGTAAAGAGTGACTGAAGTTTATCAGAGCACAAGACACATAACTAGTGGCTCCTGGGAAACTGACAATATCAGTTTGCACTTTTAAAAATGGATTTCAGTACAGTATTCTGCTGGAGCAGCACTATTAACTGATGCGTTCTTAAAAAAAAAAAAAAAAAAAATGTTTTCCCATGACAGTATTCCTTTAAGGAATCTTGTGTAGCTTTCCTGAGAACATGCACTTGTCACCATGGTGTGAATGCTTTTTATTGTGACCATGCTTGATACAACGTTTGCAGGTTCTCTATGGGCCCGATTTAAGAATGCTCAAGCATTTGAGTCCAAAAACCACATGGGAGCTCCTAAACTTTTGAATGATTTGAATGAAGTACGTTGGCTTTCCTCTGACCAAAAAATTAAAAGCTCTGCAGGTTTTAGGGATTCTTCTGCGAGAAGCCTTCAACAGTTTCTAAATCATGGGATCACTAAACAACCAATATTTTTAACTTCTCCGTTCAACATTACAACATTAATTTAAAGTGGACCCGTCACCCCAAAAAAATATTCTAAATCACATTAGTCAAGCATAATGAACATTAATTACACTATATCATATATATATATTAATCTTGTTTTCTTCAGTCTGGGAATTGATCATTATAGCAAGCAGGCAGGAGCCATTTTGTGGACACTGTTATTAAGACAAGCCTTGTATCATCTCAGAATCTTGTTTGTGCACCAGAATGGGGTCCCGATGTCTATCCCCATGTCCTGGCTACACAATTAAATGGTGAAGAGAACTGGGGGAATGTGTGGGGAGCAGTGGCATCTAGGAAGTGCTGAATGGAAAGTGAAAGTAATTATCTGCCCCGCCTCTATGCCTAAGGCATAGAGGAGTGGCAGACAGTATTTGATTGACAGCTGAGATTTTTAAATAAGCTTAAAACAGCTGTGAATGCTTTAATAAAAATTTTAAATTGGTTTTCATGTTTAATTTGAAAAGGACTTTTATTATACAGATTTTTTTGTCTGGGGGACGGGTCCACTTTAACCCTGTCAGTGGAAATGACACCTGCTTAAAATTTCCACCAAAAAAATTCAAACTGATCCAAATATGTTCCTAAATAATAAGGACATAGAAATCTAAATGTCAAATTCAAACAAGTGATTTTACTCAATCAACAAAGGAAAAAGCTAAATTCGTTCGTAACTTCCATTGGACCTCCATCCTTTCAAGAAGACCTGAAGACTACCTTTGAATGCTCAACTGGCATAAATACAAAGGATGAAAGCTATTATGCCAACACTAACCCCTAATTTACCTCATTTTATATTCATATGGACACCAAGGGGCCCATTTATTTAACTTTTATTGTAACGCAAGAATAGAGTGCATCATTAAAAGGCTGGAGTGATCATTATTCAAAGTTTGTGGTGCCTGTTTTGAAGGACACAACTTTCAACTACCATTTCCCACCTTACCATGATGAAATTTAAAGAAAGAAAGCAAGAAAGTGTACAACGCATTAATGAATGAAACTTTTCATTTATATAAATATGCAATGTTAACAAAAATAAAGTAAACCAAAAAATGTCAGAAAAAACAAAACAGTCGGATAATTTGATCCTGTTAAACAAGATGCAAATGAAGGGTTCACTTAACACCAATACTGGAATGTCCACAACATTTTACTTTGAACACAACTCCTATGGGAATAGTACAATAAGTGGAAACCTCCTTAGCGATGAGGTAGCCCTTCCACTGCTAGCAGTCTCATTTTTTATGTAGCTTAATATATAGCTGCAGAGTTTTCAGCCAATCCTTCTGCTCATGTTATGTGGCAAAAAACACAAAAAATATTTAACCTACATTTGTAAACACCTTAAACTTTAAAGGACAAGGAAAGTGTAAAATAGAATAAGGCTAGAATTGCTGTATTTTGTATACTAAACATAAAAATGAACTTACGGCACCACAAGCCTAATCAAACAAATGATTTATGCTTTCAAAGTTGGCCACAGGGGGCTGTCATCTTGTAACTTTGTTATACATCTTTGTCTGACACTGGCACTGCACATGCTCAGTGTGGTCTGCTTGAGTTCTGCATGACTGGTAAGTAAGGCAGGGGCTCCCCCTGCTGTTCATAAGTGATTGTTTCCCTGCCAGAAGCACTAAATGAAGGGAGAATTTCACTGCATACAGTCAGGTTTCTTACAAAAACGGTACACATTTTAAAAATAAAGTATATTGGAGATAGATTTCTTTTTCATTAAAGAAAGTAAAAATGGGATTTTATTTCTTTGCCTTTCCTTGCCCTGTAAAGTAAAAGATAATATTGAGAAGTAGATTAAATTGTATTTTTTCTTGCCTTTATGGCAGCAAAATGATCTATAACATCATCAAAGTCTATTGTCTTTGCAATCTCATGCTCAATAGAAAGGATACTTAGGTTTGAAAGCCTCTCTTGTCCCATAGATGAACGTAAATAATTTCTAATACGTTTCAGCTTACTAAAACTTATTTCGCATGAAGCTACTGTTACAGGCAAAGTCAGAAATATGCAAAGTGCAGTATTGATGTTTGGATAGCAGTCTGCAAGTGAATAGTCCTGTATCATCTGACACAGGTCTAGAGGTGTTGCAGACTTTGCATCTGGCAATACAGCTTCCACTTGATGTTTAAAGCTCTCAATCTCTGAGCACAATCCGGAAGCATCCAAATCCTTGCTGTATTTTAAAGCAAGATCAGATGCAGCTTTCTGTAACCGTGGCAACTCCAATGTGACAAGGGCAGGGCAAGAAAGAAACTCAAAATCCACTGAGGTGTCCATTAGTGTTTTTGATTTCCATGTTAAGTCAGAGATCAGAACATCAAACATTTGATTAAGGCTGGTTCTAAAGTTATCTCCAGCAGAAAGACTTGCTCCTTCATCGATGCTATCATATGATGCTATGGCTTTCACTTTTCTTTTCCTCTTTTGGGGAAATGTTGCTGGAATCCCAAGTTTATCACACACATCTCTGGCATAAAGGTAGATTTCATCAACACTGATGTCTCGCATTTCTTGGAATGTTCTTCTCAGGCCATCAATCATTTTTGAAGCATCAAGAATGGATATGCCTTTGGCTTGCAAGGCTCGGTTAACTCTTTCAACTTGGCCTAAAATCTTATTCCATACAAATAAAGTGCAGAGAAAATGATAGTCAACTTGCAAAAGAAGAGATTGTGCTGCAGAAACAGAATCAGAGTCTGAAGAATTTTCTCTGATATCTGACAATGCCTCACACACATTAATGATCTCAGCCAACAGGGCTTTCACGGCACTTGCTCTTGATGCCCATCGGGTGTCTGTGTGCCCTTTGAGAGTCGTTTTCAGCATATTTTTCAGTGTTTCCCAGCGACTGGTAGAGGAGAAGAAAAATGTAAATAGATGTTGAACTGTACCAAAAAATGTTTTCATTTCGGCATTTACAGAGGCTGCATCTATGCCTGCCAGGTTGAGGCTATGTGCTGCACAAGGAACACATTTTGCATACTCATTTTCTTGCAAGATTCTTGCTTGGACTCCATTATATATCCCGTCCATATTTGCTGCATTATCATATCCTTGGCCTCTTGCATCCTTGATGTCAATGCCATCTGCTTGTAACTTCTTTAAAATTTCCGTAGCTAAGCCATTCGCAGATTTCTCTTTGGTGTGGATAAAGTCTATAAAGCTTTCTTCAACTTTCACCTTCCCTTCAACCACACTGACATACCGTATGATTTCACTCATTTGCTCTTGATGGGACACATCTGTGGTACAGTCAAAGATCAGTGAGTAGTATTTAGCTTCTTTTATTTTACCAATAATCTCAGAACGCACTCTTTTCCCCAGAATGCTGATAAATTCATTTTGAATCTTACGTGAGAAGTAATTTGTAGAACCTTTATGATGAGTTTCAATCTTTTCTTTAAGCGCTATGTTATGGTGGCCTATTACTTCAATAATATCTGGAAATATTCCAGCATGTGGGCTACCAATAACATCAGTTGAGCCTCTTATTGCCAAGTTGTTCCTTGCACAGAATAAGATGGCATCTAAAATGCACTTTAAAACATTGCACCACTTGTGCTTTTCAGTCATGATATTTTTTTCTAAATCACTATCAATGAACTGTCCTTCCTTCATTCTTTTTTCCATGAGTTTCCACTTTAAGTGGTTTTCGCGATGATCTCCAGAATTTTCATGAGCTGGAATGAGTGGGTTCAAATTCTTCCAGTCAGAAAACCCCTTTTTTGGGTTTATCAGTGAAACAGTGTGTTTCCCAAACAAAATACATGGAAAACAAAACAATGAATTTGCTGTTGTGGAATATATTAACCATGTTCTTTCAATCTTTCTACCACTGGGCATTTGTTTGGTGAACCACTTAGGGTTAAAGGAGCGCTCCTCATGTGACTGAGAATTTCCAAAATCCCCATCTTTACCTTGATCAGGGCCCTGTTGTACTAGGTACCTTCTGATTTTATCAGTTATTTCTGGCCAGGAGGGTGGATCATTTAGATTTATCTCTATTTTAGGAGGATCTTCAGTGGGAATATCTTCTGATATTGTGTCACCCTGTATCAAGCTTTTACTGGCAATAGATGAGCTGGTGGTATAGATTTCAGTGGCACTGTCTGATTCTGCACAGATTTTACTTTTCTCCATTTCTGGGGTTAGTTGAAAATGTTGATCAGGTTCAAAACATACTTCTGGAGCTGTTTTCATGGTGCTGGTTCCCTGACCACTTAAACCAATGTCGCTAGGGCTTTCTTCTGATTTTGAAGACGTCTCTGCTTCTGTAGCTTTGCTTGGTTTTGGCCATTTTTGAAACTGCTGTGACAGCGTACTTGCTTCTTCTTCCTTGATCTTTCTCTTTTTTCTGAATTCTGCACCAGATGTTTTTTTGGATGACATTCTTTACAAGATAAAGTAAAAAAAAAAAAAACTTTTTTTTTTTAAAATTCAGGGTGTTCCAAAAGGCCATTTAGATCACGCATAGCACATAGTCACTTATAATTATAACGGATTATTGAAATAAAGAAAAGTGACTTAAAGGGGATGGAAGGGCTCATTTGTGGGGAAAGGCCAATTTGGGACTGGTTACACCGGAGAAGATACAGTTAAGGGGGATATGATCACTATATATATATATATATATATATATATATATATATATATATATATATATATATATATATATATATATATATATATATATATATATATATAAAGGACAGTAATGAAATAAAGAAAGTACAGAGAAGAGCAAATAAGCTGATAAAGGGAATGAAAGGGATCAGCTATGGGGAAAGGTTTGCCAAGTTGGGATTGTTTACACAGGAAAAGGGACAGTTAACAGGGGATATGGACACTAGGGGGGCAGATTTACTATTGGTCGAATTCGAGGGTGAATTTACCCTCGAATTCGACCAATCGAATTGAAATCCTTCGAATTCGACTATAGAATTCCAAGGATTTTACCACATTTCGATCGATCAAATAGAAATAATTCAATCGATCGATATAATCGTTCGAAACGAACAATTCGAAGGATTTTAACCATTCGATCAAATTTTTTTATTCGATCAAAAATAATTAAAACCAATTCGGTACGTTGAAACTGGCAAACCAGGCTGTCGAATAAAAATTTAAAGAGGAAGTTATTCGACTGTCGAATATTCGAATAGATCTTTATTCGAATCATTCAATTCGATCGACTTTTCAAAATTCAATGGTCGAAGTGGTCTTCAAAAACATTCGAAAATTCGAATTTCGAATCCTTCATGTGAATTTGATAAATTTGCCCTTAGATATATACATATATAGAGGGACTATATAATAAACTATTTGATGATTTATTGACCAGTAGGCAATTTAAGCAGACATAAAAGATTGTTACAGTGGATGCTGGAAGTCTATCCTCTCCAAAAGGCAAATGTAATACTAAATACAATGCTAAATGTTAAAGAAAGGATTGTATACACCAGTGGTCCTCAAACTTGGCCCTCCAGCTGTTAAGGAACTACAAGTCCCACAATGCAATGATGGAGTCTGACAGCCACAGTCAGGCAAATGCATTGTGGGACTTGTAGTTCCTTAACAGCTGGAGGGCCAAGTTTGAGGACCACTGGTGTATACACTCTTGAGTAAATACAAGCTTACTAATATTAAAACTTCAAGACCAAGGACTAAGCCTATTGACCTTTGGGGTCAGTAAAAAAATATCCTCTATATCAAGAAGTTATTACTTAGTTAAGCAAGTTACTTTAACATAAATATATGATGGTAAATATGTATGTTTTTTTTTAAAGCCTTAGCTACTTTGTAAGTTATAAATAAATAAATAAATATGGGCAGCAGTATACCCATACAGACCAAGACCAAGGACTAAGCCTATTGCCCCTTTGGGGTCAGTAAAAAAATATCCTCTATATCAAGAAGTTATTACTTAGTTAAGCAAGTGACTTTAACATAAATATATGATGGTAAATATGTATGTTTTTTTTTAAAGCCTTAGCTACTTTGTAAGTTATAAATAAATAAATAAGGGCAGCAGTATACCCATACAGACAAAGTACTTGATTTTCTCTATTGGGGCACTGGCTCTGATACTATAAGTATATATCTAGAATCACTGTATATACAGGTTTTTGTGGTATACCTGAAAGTAGGGATGCACCGAATCCAGGATTCAGCCTTTTTCAGCAGGTTTCCGATTCGGCAGAATCCTTCTGTCTGGCCGAACCAAATCCTAATTTGCATATGCAAATTAGGGCAAGGGAGGGAAATCACGTGACTCTTTGGCACAAAACAAGGAAGTAAAAAATGTTTTCCCCTTCCCACCCATAATTTGCATATGCAAACTCGGTTCAATATTCGGTCTAATCTTTCGGGAAGGATTTGGGGGTTCGGTCGAATCCAAAATAGTGGATTTGGTGCATCCCTACCAGAAAGAAATAGAACCCCATATAAGTACAAAAAGTGTCAATAAAAAGAAGTAATGTGAAACTACTTATTAAAGGGATACTGTCATGGGAAAAAAAATTATTAATAGTGCTGCTCCAGCAGAATTCTTTACTGCAATCCATTTCTCAAAAAAGCAAACAGATTTTTTTTATATTTCATTTAGAAATCTGACATGGGTCTAGACATATTTCCAATTTCCCAGCTGCCCCAGTCATGTGACTTGTGCTCTGATAAACTTCAATCACTCTTTACTGCTGTACTGCAAGTTGGAGTGATATCACCCCTCCCTTTTTCCCCCCAGCAGCCTTAAAACAGAACAATGGAAAGGTAACTAGATAACCTGGTAGAGCTAAGAACAGCACTCAATAGCAAAAACCCATGTCCCACTGTGATTCCTACAGTTACATTGAGAAGCAAAAACAACAGCCTGCCAGAAAGCAGTTCCCTCCTAAAGTGCTGGCACAAGTCACATGACTGGGAGCAGCTGGGAAATTGACAAAATGTCTAGCCCCATGTCAGATTTCAAAATTTAATATAATAAAATCTGTTTGCTCTTTTGAGAAATGTATTTCAGTGCAGAAGTCTACTGGAGCAGCAGTATTAACAGATGTGTTTTGAAAAAAACATGGTTTCCCATGAGATATATACCTTTAAACCTTTTCAGGGCTGTCCAAACTTTTTGCAATGTGGGCCAGATTTGGTGAGGTGAAAATCAAAAAAACTAGCCAAAAGGCATTTTAAAAATTGCCCAATTCGTAAACTGAGAACAGAGCCTTTATAGGTGGCCATACACGTAGAGATACGCTCGTTTGGCGATGTCGCCAAACGAGCGGATCTCTCCCCGATATGTCCACGTTGAGGTGGGCGATATCGGGCTGATCCGATCGTGGGCCCAATGATCGGATCAGTACGGGCGGTCGGATCGCGAGACCGCAATAACGAACAAATGCGGCCGCGATCCGACGGGATTTTTAATCCTGCCCGATCGACATCTGGCCGACTTTCAGCCAGTTATCGATCGGGAAAGCCCGTCGGAGGGGCCCCCACACGGGCCGATAAGCTGCCGACACAGTCTGTCAGCAGATTTTATCTGCCCGTGTATGGCCACCTTAAGTCACAGACGGAGTGAGCAGTAGCACTGAGGTTTACCAAGCACACGCAGCAGAGCAGCCTCTTTCTCTCTCACACAGTCTCCTCCTCCAGTCTCCACACACAGTCCAGCCAGCGAAGCCTTGGAGGAGGGGGGGAGGGGGGGGAAGCACAGCAGCAGTCTCTCTAGTCTCACTGAGCTCTGACCTTGGCACCATTTGCATAAACAATTTGGGCGGGTTTTGAAAGTCTAAACCTGGAGCAACTAGCCCAAACTAGCCCAAATCTGTACGTTGGTGGGGTTGGACTTTTAAAACACGGCACTACATTTTAACTAGCCCAATTTGGCAGTAAACCTGCCAAGCATGATCAGGAGAACACACGCTCCTGCGTGTGCTGTGCTAATGAAGAAGTATGCAGACTCGCCTTTTATTATACTCACTTATCCAAAGAGACTGCAGTCTCACTTCCGTGCTGCCTGCATAACCTGTTCCAATCTCCCCCCTCTTTGCTCATTCCTCAGCCATCAGACCTCCCTCCTCAGCGCTAAGCCCTCCCTCCTCAGCTCTAAGCCCTCCCTCCTCAGCTCTAAGCCCTCCCTCCTCAGTCCTCACTCTTCAGTCCTCCCTCCTCAGTACTCTCTATCCTCAGCTGTCCCTCCTCAGCCCTCAGCACGTAAGCCAGGCTGATGGAATGTATGTGTATGAGTGAGTATAATAAGAGGCGAGTCTGCATACTTCTTCATTACGGGAGTGCACGCAGGAGCGTGTTTTCTCGTGTTGAAGTCCTAATTCATCACAATAAAATACCTAAATGGTAAATACATTATAATACATAGAGCAAGGCAAGCATAATAACTTGATTCCCAGCATCACAAGACAGCATCAACACTTTAAGGGATAGTCTACATGGGAAGATTCAGGAGGCAATTTTCAGCGACTTAGGAAAACGCAGCACCGCGTGTGAATAGGCGCAGGCAACTTTATATTGTAGCGGACGCGAGACACGGTTAAGCAATTCAGGGAGACTAGTCACCCCAAAGCAGCGGCGATTAGTCGCCAGGCGACAAATCTCCCTGAATCTTCCCGTGTGGACTAGCCCTAAATGCACAAACATATTGGTAATTAACAATTGGCCCAGCACAAGGATTAATTAAAAGCCAGTGTCACAAGGACAGCCTGATAGTTTACAGTTAATGCACAATGAATTCTTATTAACAGCCCTTATTTAGTAAAAAATATTTGACTCTTTGCATTATAAACATCTAGAAGCTAAAAATAAAATCTAGGCAAATCTAGCATTTTATTTGCACACATAACCCTAATCAGCTCAGCACATCAGCCCCCACCCCCGCAGTCGCAGTACAGTCACATGTCGTCCCACCTGAAGCTCAGATATTCAGAATTATTTAATGTACCAGCTGCCATCACATACAATTAGCTTCCCCTTCTTGATTGTCCCCATATACCAGTGCCAGAAGCCATTCTATAGCTCCCATGTACTACTGCCAGCAGCCATCAAACAGCCCCCTTGTACTGTGCCTGTGCCAGCAAGCCTGACAGCCATCCATCATACTGTCTCCTATACCTGTGCCACCAGCCATCCATCATACTGCCTCCTATACCTGTGCCACCAGCC
>CM044439.1:157325899-157338420 GCA_024363595.1 Xenopus borealis
AATGCTTTTTCATGATACCTTGGCCTGTTTTATTAGCTATTACAGGCCTGCATCATGACATATATTAATTAGGGCTTCATGTGGCCCCTATATGTCCTGAGCTCCTCCTGCAACCGCAAGGTCTGCTTCCTCTGTAGTAACACCCCTGTACTTGCACCATGTGCCTGGGCATATTAGGGCACGGGCAGCTCAGTCAGATTGAAGGCATTATTAGAGTAAAGTGGGCATGTGTAAGATACAAACAGATTAGGGATGCACCGAATCCACTATTTTGGATTCGGCCGAACCCCTGAATCCTTCGCAAAAGATTCTGCCGAACTGAATCTGAACCCTAATTTTCATATCAGTTACTCTGATGCAACCTGTACTTAACGAGGGGTGCAAGGCGAAAAGTTCTGGCTAGCAAGGGGCACAACAGTAAGCAAAGTCCTTGGGCAGAAGGTCACTGGACAGGACGGAGGCAGATAACATAGTCAGACAGACCGGGTCAGGACAGGCAGGATTCAAGTGGAAGTAGATAAATCCAAGGCACTCAGGATATAGCAAGCAAGGAACACCTTGCACGTTTATTGCGGAAGTGAGCAACATTTTGGGGTCACACCCCTTTGTCAAGCATACGGTGGTTAGTGCAATTAAACATTTATAGCCTAAACAAGGCAATGATTGGTGCAGTTTGAATGCATTCATTTTCATAGTTAAGTGGAAAAATGAACTAACATTCAAGGCCTAAGCAAGGCTGTGATTGGTCCAAACTGAATGCATTCATATACATAGTTAAGTGAAGCAGTGTGTTAAACATGAACTTACAAAAAATCTTTATAAAATTCTTCATAAAAATTCATTATCAAAATTCATTATAGAAATTCATTATACAAGTGAAGGCTTCAGAATACATACTCCGTATCAACACCTAATAAACGGAAAAAACAAAAATAAACACCTAATACGTACAAACTATACAGAAAAGGCTGAATAAAAAGTTAAAATTTAGTAGTTCTTACCCTATACCACGGGAAGGGGAATCTATCAAGTGGAGTCAGGCAGGCAAAGGTCAAAACCAGATTACGGAGTGCAGAATAGTCAGGAACAGGCCAAGGTCAAACCAGGTAGTCAAGCAGAGGGATCAGGCAGAATCAGTCGGATAACAGGCAGGGTCGGAATACAGAAGTCAGGAGTAGTCAGAATCAGGCAGGGGTCACAACAGGAATCAGATAAACCAGCACAGACACCAGGAACTCAGAAAACTGAACCTATAACGGGCAATGTGATCATTCCAAAATACTTTGAATGAATGTGGTTGCTAAGGTCAAAATGACCCTAGCAACCATACATTGGCCTGCATAAGAGACTGGAATATGGATAGCAGAGGACCTGAACATAAAGATGAGCAATGAAAAGTAGCAGTAACAATAAATGTGTAGCTTTATAGAGTTTTTGTCCTTTTTAGATGGGGTCAGTGACCCCCCATTTGAAAGTTGGAAAGAGTCAGAAGATGCACATAATTAAAAAAATTCAACACAATTCATGAAAAATAAATAATGAAGACCAATTGAAAAGTTGTTTAGACTGTTGGCTATTCTATTACATACTAAATGTTAATTGAAGAAATAGTGTTTTCTGCACTCATGCTTCCATTCTTGCATTCTTGCAATACACATCCACAATTTTCAGAGAGTGATTCCAAGTAAAGAAGTCGTTTTCAGGCAGCCACCATCTTTATTAAATGCATTTCCGAACACAAACTTGCTTACTTATAACTCAGTTACCCAATACACGGAGATAGGCAATCCAACCACTAGGTGTCGCTGCTCGTATTTATGAGTCAGCGCTGTGACAAATAGAGCGGTTTCACATTAGAGCATGTGATACGTACGCTCCATGACGTAAGTTCCCGGAAGCCTTGGTGACGAATCGTAAGCCTGACTTTAATTCAATCGTGGCTGGCGGGATCTGGATAGTAACAGAGAAAGAGGGGATTCGGCAGGGATCAAATATTAGTTTTTGCGTTATCCTGGAAGCTTTATGGGGCGAGCAGCGTTTGTGTTGAATGTGACATGAGATCGATTGTAATCCTGAAAGTACTGCGAAATCAAATAAAGGCAAACACGGGGACAAGGTGCGTTGTTATATAGAAATACACAGGGCTTAAAGGGATACTGTCATGGGAACACGTCTTTTTTTCCCAAAACACATCAGTTAATAGTGCTGCTCCAGCAGAATTCTGCACTGAAATTCATTTTTCAAAAGAGCAAACAGATTTTTTTATATTCAATTTTGAAATCTGACATGGGGCTAGCCATTTTGTCAATTTCCCAGCTGCCCCGGTCATGTGACTTGTGCTCTGATAAATTTCACTTAATTATTACTGCTGTACTGCAAGTTGGAGTGATATCAAAATCTCAAAATTGTTACAAAGTATCTTATTTGCACCTGTTAGCTGTTCTGGTCTCTCTGCCAAAAGCCAATTAAGTTAGAAACTTTGTTTCTTTTCCTGGCTGTTCAGTGGAGAAAAAAACAAGACTTTCCAGTACAAATGAGGGACTGTTACACAGTAGTTAATGCAGATAGAAGAAAAATAGGAAATAAATCAAAATGAATATGGATGAAAATAAAAATAGAGATAATAGAAAATTAGTGTTAGTTTGTCCTTTTCGGAATATTTCCTCTCTTGCCAATCCTTTCCCAAGTCTCCTTCGCTATGGTTTACAGATCACAATCACTCATATGGACCAGCGCCTAAGGCAAACAGAGAAGCCAGGGACCAAAGCTGGTGTAGTATTTTGTATTAGTTTTGTTGCACCCCGTGTAGATATAAGGTTAAATATGTGCCACAAAAAGGTGTATTCCTTTTCCCTTATGTAGAGGGTTTCACTTCCGCTGTAACAGCCTTCACCAATATGACAGAAATGCCTACTCACAAGACCCACTCTCTGGGTTACGCATGTAAATTGGTTCTTTCACTGTATATTCCACTTCTCCTCCGTCCTCATAACCGGGGAAAAGAACATAGAAAGCTCATAGCGTATTAGGTTACAATAAAATATAGCTCTCACATTTAAGATAGCTTTGGTCGCGCTCAATCACATGTCTTTATCGCAGTTGTAAGCGATAATTCAGCTTCCTCAGAGGCATCAACTTCGCTATGGCGCTTTCCCTCTTATAAAGGAGTGGCTTCCTAATGGACGCACTGGACATCAAGAGTGGCACCCGACTGGCAAGACTGGCACCCGAACCGTATATGCGCAACCCACGATCTGCAACCCGGACCCCGGGTTGCAGATCGTGGGTTGCACATACGGTTCGGGTCGCGGGTCCAAGCGTTTTGACTCATGAAAGATTCAGGAACCTTTATGTGCCAGTCTTTTATAAGAGGGAAAGCGGCATAGCGAAGTTGATGCCTCTGAGGAAGCTGAATTAATCAGCGAAACGCGTCAGGCAAAGAGCGACGGACACGCCATCACAAACCGCAGGATAAATCATGAGGAGAGGAGTAAGTCATTTGCCGGCAGAAATACTACCCTCTACAACTCATTCGCTTACAGCTGCGATAAAGACATGTGATTGAGCGCGACCAAAGCTATCTTAAATGTGAGTGCGATATTTTATTGTAACCTAACGTTTTAATAAATAGAAATACGCTATGAGCTTTCTATGTTCTTTTCCCCCGTTATGAGGACGGAGGAGAAGTGGAATATACAGTGAAAGAACCAATTTACATGCGTAACCCAGAGAGTGGGTCTTGTGAGTAGGCATTTCTGTCATATTGGTGAAGGCTGTTACAGTGAAACCATCTACATAAGGGAAAAGGAATACACCTTTTTTTGGCACATATTTAACCTTATATCTACACGGGGTGCAACAAAACTAATACGAAATACTACACCAGCTTTGGTCCCTGGCTTCTCTGTTTGCCTTAGGCGCTGGTCCATATGAGTGATTGACAAATGAGGGACTGCAGGTTGAGCTGTCCGAAAAAGGGACAGTTGGGAGGTATGAAAATGGCCAGTAAAAATGTTGCTTGATGTCAATGTTATTTACATGGAAAAAACATAAATATAGGAAGGCTGGTAATTTTTTTTTTCCAGAAAAGGTGTCAACCCTACTTTTACTACATTGTTTACAGAGTCAGAACCAGACATTTCAAAATATTTGCTGTCCCTGGTCTGATCTCTGATACTGAATTAGCGCGGGGGGGTGTTTCATTCCCCTTTAAGGTTGTACTTGATGGGCGTGTCTTTTTTTTCAACCTGACTTACTACGTTACAGTATGAGAGATGAGCCTTTGTTTGTGTTTCCAGTTGAGGAGCTGAAAACCGAGGCAGCAGGATGGGAGTCACGGATTTGTGGTCCATCTTGGGGCCAGTCAGAAAGCACGTGCCCTTGGAGAGCCTTGCCGGGAAAACGCTGGCGGTTGATCTGAGCATCTGGGTGTGTGAAGCACAAATGGTGAAGCAGATGATTGGCGTAGTCCACAAACCTCATCTCAGGTAGGTTTAATTGATACTAATTAATTATACCAGAATGACCTCTGGCAGAAATATACCCCATGCCACCTTAGAGGGGAGGATCTGCCCTGGCTCAGTGTTGGCACAGTAGTCTGGGCTTCCAGCCTGGAGGCAAGTTAGGGTGAGATTTGGAATTAGGACTTGTTTGCTTGGATTTGTATCAGTCACCACTGCCAGTGTGTCCCTGTGTGCCATAACTTTAGGGGAACAAAACTGACACCCATGAATTATTGTACAGATATGGGACCTGTTATCCAGACTTCTCAGGACTCCAGATAACTGATCTTTCCATAATTTGGATCGTCATACCTTAAGTCTACTAGAAAATCACTATTTTGGATTTGGCCGAACCCCCGAATCCTTCCCGAAATATTCGTCCGAATACCAAACCGAATCCAAACCCTAATTTGCATATGCAAATTATGGGTGTGCAGGGAAAACATTTTTTACTTCCTTGTTTTGTGCCAACAAGTCACATGATTTCCCTTGTTGGCCCAAATTTGCATATGCAAATTAGGACTCTGATTAGGTTTGGCCAGGCAGAAGGATTCGGCCGAATCCGAATCCTGCTGAAAAAGGCCGAATCCTGGATTTGGTGCATCCCTAATTTTTGGATAACATAGAGTCTATGGGAGATGGCCTTTCTGTAATTCAGAGCTTTCTAGATAACGGGTTTCCAGATAACCAATCCCATACCTGTATCTGATTCTGTTCTCTACAGATATTTATGTGGCCTAAAAAGGATCACTGGGACCAATAAGCTCATATGTTGCAGAACAGTAGAATGGAGTGTTGGACAAACACAAGATAAATCACTAGTGCAGGGGTGTCCAAACTTGGCCCTCCAGCTGTTAAGGAACTACAAGTCCCACAATGCAATGAAGGAGTCTGACAGCCAAAGTCAGGCAAATGCATTGTGGGACTTGTAGTTCCTTAACAGCTGGAGGGCCAAGTTTGGACACCCCTGCACTAGTGGCTACCAGGGTTTAGATGTCCCACTATAGTTTATATAAACAAACTGCTGTGTAGCTATGGGGGCAGCCATTCAAGCACAGGATACACACTACATAAGACAAGTTCTGAAGAATCCCGTTGTATACTACAGAGCTTATCTGCTGAATATCCTGTACCTTTTCTAATTTTTCCAGCTTGAATGGCTGCCCCCATGGCTACACAGCAGCTTGTTTATATAAACTATAGTAGTACTTATCTGTTATCTACTGTGTATCCTGTGCTTGAATGGCTGCCCCCATGGCTACACAGCAGCTTGTTTACATAAACTATAGTTGTGTTTTTGAAGGAAAAAAAGTCTTATCAGTGCAACACAACAATATATTATATTTTCTTTACTTTAGGACATTTTCATTGTATTACTTTTTCTTTAAGGTTTAAGTTCCTCATTAACTGTACAGAGAATTCCCAGACATTCCTTATTGCAACTTTGATTGAACCAAACGGTCAAAGCCACACACTTAGGGCACACAGATGCTGATATAATATATTTGGTTGCATGTCACACCCATTTCACAATACAGATATGGGACCTGTTATCCAGAATGCTCGGGACCTGGGGTTGTTCGGATCACGGGTCTTTCTGTAATATTGGATCGTCCTACCTTATGTCTACTATAAAATCATGTAAATGTTAAAGGGAAACTGTCATGGGAAAACATGTTTTTTTTTTTTTTTAAACGCATCAGTTAATAGTGCTGCTCCAGTAGACTTCTGCACTGAAATCCATTTCACAAAAGAACAAATAGATTTTTTTATATTCAGTTTTGAAATCTGACATGGGGCTAGACATATTGTCAATTTCCCAGCTGCCCCAAGTCATGTGACTTGTGCCAGCACTTTAGGAGGGAACTGCTTTCTGGCAGGCTGTTGTTTTTCCTTCTCAATGTAACTGAATATAACACAGTGGGACATGGGTTTTTACTATTGAGTGCTGTTCTTAGATCTACCAGGCAGCTGTTATCTTGTGTTAGGGAGCTGTTATCTGGGGTTACCTTCCCATTGTTCTGTTGTTAGGCTGCTGGGTGGTGGAAAGGGAGGGGGTGATATAACTCCAACTTGCAGTACAGCAGTAAAGAGTGATTGAAGTTTATCAGAGCACAAGTCACATGACTTGGGGCAGCTGGGAAATTGACAATATGTCTAGCCCCATGTCAGATTTCAAAATGAAATATAAAAAAAAAAGCTGTTTGCTCTTTTGAGAAATGGATTTCAATGCAGAATTCTTCTGGAACAGCACTATTAACTGATGCATTTTGAAAAAAAAATGTTTCCTATGACAGGATCCCTTTAAATAACCCCAATAGGATTCCAATAAGGATTAATTATGTCTAAGTTGAGATCAAGGACAAGCTACTGTTTTATTATTATTATTATTATTATTATTATTATTATAGAGAAAAAAGGAAATATTTTTTTAATAATCTGGATAATTTAATCATAATGGAGTCTATGGGAGATGGTCTTTACGTAATATGGAGCTTTCTGGCTAATGGGTTTCCGGATAACTGATCCCATACCTGAACAAAACTTTTAATAAAACAAAATAACTTCTGGTTAGAATTACAGACTATATTCCCATGCTGTACATTTTACCTTGTTGTGTTTTGCAGGAATCTGTTCTTCCGCATATCATCGCTGAGTCTGTTGGGGGTGAAGCTGGTCTTTGTTTCCGAGGGTGAAGCCCCAAAGCTTAAAGCTGAAACCATGAGTAAGAGGAATGAGATGCGCTTCGGGCCTTCTGCAACTGGTGCTCCACCCAAAGCAGGAAGGTCCTATTTCAAGTCCGTTCTGAAAGAGGTAATTATCCAGGATCAACTACTAAGGCTTGGGGCAGACGGGGAGATTTAGTCGCTTGGCGATTAATCGACTCTTCTGCGAGGCCAAAATCTCCCCGAACTGTCTGCTCCCTTCCCACCACCTGTTTGAATGAAGAATCGCGGCTTTCCGATTTCCGGAATCGCCCGAAGTTTCCTCACGAGACAACTTCTGGCGATTCCGGAAATCGAAGCGCCGTGTGTACATTGGCGCTGGCGTTTCTTCATTAATGCAGGCGGCGGGGAGGCAGCAGGCAATTCGGGGAGATTGTCACCTCGCCAAGCGACTAAATCACCCCGAATCTGCCCGTCTGTCATCTGCCTATGAGAAAGCCCCTTATCTTGCACTGGAACAAATAAACCTTATGCTTCTGTGTAGAAAACATTGCAGTTGTTTTCAATTGAATGGCAACCAGTTAATCATTCTGTCCCTCAATCTGTTCTCCATGAGACTGACCAATCAGGTGTTGCTGTGTATGATGTAGAGAGTGATATTGATATTTGCGGTTTTTGAATTACAGTAGAAGCCCTAGTTTACATTTTTGGGGGGTGAAATCAGGGAAGTGTAAAATCAGGCAAATGTATTATGCATTTTATTCAGCAGCTCTAAAGTTTGCTAGTTTAGCCGTCCACTAATTCTATTGGTTTACATGTCCTTTAAAGGAGAACTAAAACACTGTGGCAGAACCTCCCTCTGCTATTCTCATAACATAGCATTTAAAGGAGAACTAAAGCCTAACTAAAGAAGTAGGTGTTGTGTTTGGTAGCCGAGGATGAGGAGAATATAACAGTGCTTTATTAGCAGCTTATGCAGCCATTACATAACAGAAGTAAGTCTTACTTTCACTTTCAAGTTGTACAGAAAGTCCTATGTATGCACAGTGCCACCTGCAGGTCATTTGTATAAACACCACAGTAGGTATAAATGTTGTACAAAATGTTTTGTGCTTGTGTACCAGCCCAAGGCAACCACAGCCCTTTAGCAGTAAAGATCTGTGTCTCCCCAGTAGATGCCCCAGTAGCTCCCCATCTTCTTTTCTGATTCTGAATCACTGATTCACATGCTCTGTGCTGCTGTCACTTACTGAGCTTAGGGACCCACTCACAATATACACCTGATAGTGTCATAGAAATATAGTCACAATATAAGGCTGATTAGTCATTAATACAGATAATTAGAAACCAGTGCAATTAGCATCAGACTGTTATAATCAGCCCTGTAGCATCAGCTTATATTACAGACCAGCCTCATTTTCTGCTGGATAATTAGTGACGACCCCTAAGCTTAGCTTCTCTACAGCTGCTCAGAGCCCACTGAGCATGTGATTGAGCTGAAACTATTGTGAAATAAATTCAGAATGTAAAATATGGCATTTTTATCCATATTAATTTTTAGGGTTTAGTTCTCCTTTAAAAGGGCTATTTCATATTGATCTCTGTTATTGGTCTCAGAAACATGGTGGGTCCCCCCCAGCACCCTGTTGCACCAGTTATCTTGTAGGAGAGGCACTTGCAGGAACAGTTATGTGCATATGTAAAGATTGGCTCTTACTAATGCATTAGGTTAGAATAATCTATAACTTGGTTTAAGCAAACTGTTCTAATGAAATGAGTAGGTCAATAAGGAATAATACATTAAATGGCATTTGTTTTGCATTTAAAGGTAAAATAATTAGGGCAGCACAGTTGCACAAGTTTAGCACTACTACCTTGCAGCAATGGCTTTGGTTTTTCTTCCAAACTCCAGTAACATACAGGCAAGTTAATTGGCTCCTGACCCTAGTGTGTGTAGCTGTGATAGGGACCTTAGACTGTTAAAGGGTTATGTTTTTTTTTCAAAGTGCTGCTCCAGCACAATTCTGCATTGAAATCCATTTTTCAATCTCACTTTTTTATATTTAATTTTAAAATTTGGCATGGGGCTAGAAATATTGCCAGATTCCCAGGTGCCCCCCAGTCATGTGACTTGTGCTTTGATAAACTTCAGTCACTCTTTACTGCGGGTACCCTGCGGGTTGCACGTAGAATTTCTGGTTGCAGGTATAGAAGCGGGCCGGTGGTTCTGCAGGTTGGCGGGTTGAGGGTCGGGTCGCGGATCCTTGCCATAGCTATTTTTACTCCTTTTTCTGAGCATGTCTACTACTGATGATGTCACTTCCGGTTTACAATGACGGCACTTCCTGATTCTTTATGGTCACCGGGTCCGGGTTGCGGGAAAGGGTCGGGTACGGGTCCCGAAAAATGGACCCGCGCAGGACACTACGCCTGGCGACTAATCTCCCCAAACTGCTTCCCCGAAAAGCAACTTCGTGCGTCTTCGGAAAACGCATAGCCGCATGTGAATAGGTGCAGACGATTCTTCATTAATCAGCTGGAAGGCAGGGGGAAGCGGTTTGGGGAGTCGGCCAAAGAAGAGGTGGTTAGTTGCCAGGCGACAAATCTCCTCGAATCTTCTCGTCTGGCCTAACCCTAAAGGTGGCCATAGACAGAGAGATCCGCTCCCCGATATGCCCACATTGAGGTGGGCTATAACATGCTGATTGTGGGCCCTAGGGCGATACCGGTGGTCGGATTGCGAGACTGAATACACGCAGAAATGCGCTCGTGATCCAACTGGCTTTTTTAACCTGCCCAATCGAGATCTGGCTGACTTTCGGCCAGATATCAATCGGGCAAGCCCGTTGGATGACCCCACACACACGGACCAATAAGCTGCTGACTTAGTCTGTCGGCAGCTTTTATCGGCTCGTAAACGGGGGCCTTAAGAACAACACTCAATAGTAAAATCTAGGTCCCACTGAGACACATTGAGTAGGAAAAACAGCCTGCCAGAAAGCAGTTCCATACTAAAGTGCTGGCTCTTTCTGAAAGCACATGACCAGACAAAATTACCTGAGATGCACCTACACACCAATATCACAGCTAAAAAATACACTTGCTGGTTCAGGAATTATTGTAGAGTAAACTATTTGCAGTTTGAGCAGTGGAATTTCGAATGAAATATAACGCCATAAAAATCATAACAGAATCCCTTTAAAGGGATACTGTCATGGGAAAACATGTTTTTTTCAAAACACATCAGTTAATAGTGCTGCTCCAGTAGACTTCTACAATGAAATCCATTTCTCAAAAGAGTAAACAGATTTTTTTATATTCAGTTTTGAAATCTGACATGGGGCTAGACATTTTGTCAATTTCCCAGCTGCCCCAAGTCATGTGACTTGGGCCAGCACTTTAGGAGGGAACTGCTTTCTGGCAGGCTGTTGTTTTTCCTTCTCAATGTAACTGAATGGAACACAGTGGGACATGGGATTTTACTATTGAGTGTTGTTCTTAGATCTACCAGGAAGCTGTTATCTTGTGTTAGGGAGCTGTTATCTGGTTACAGAACATTGCTCTGTTGTTAGGCTGCTGGGAGTGGGTGTGTGATATCACTCCAAATTGCAGTACAGCAGTAAAGAGTGACTGAAGTTTATCAGAGCACAAGTCACATGACTTTGGGTAGCTGGGAAATTGACAAAATGTCTAGTCCCATGTCAGATTACAAAATTGAATATTAAAAAATCTGTTTGCTCTTTTGAGAAATGGATTTCAGTACAGAAGTCTGCTGGAGCAGCATTATTTAATAGAATTAATAATTCCACTTACTCAGTGAAATGACATTTGCATGTACTGCACACACAACCCACAGAAATACAACATAAGAAACAGTAGATGGAGCTCTTACAAAACAATAAAAAAAGACATAGTCCAGTGCAAATTTTGCAGTGTTCTTCATTATTAAACTTGGCCCTCAGAAACCTAAATCTCACTTTACTGGTTGTATTTCCCCTTCTCTGAGCTTAGTCTGTTCCTTTGCACAGTGTCTGCTGATGCTCGAGTGTTTGGGGATCCCGTGGGTTCAAGCAGCCGGTGAAGCGGAAGCAATGTGCGCCTACTTGAATGCCCACGGCTATGTGGACGGATGCATTACAAACGACGGCGATGTCTTCCTCTATGGGGCCCAGACGGTTTACCGGAATTTCACTATGAATGTGAAGGTAAGGCTCACTTTTTCAAGACCAACTTTAATATTTCATAGATGAACAAAATGTGTCCTCCCAATATTAAAGGGAAACTGTCTGGGGAAATTTTTTTTCCAAAATGCATCGGTTAATAGCGCTGTTCCAGAAGAATTCTGCATTGAAATCCATTTCTCAAAAGAGCAAACAGATTTTTTTATATTTCATTTTGAAATCTGACATGGGGCTAGACATATTGTCAGTTTCCCAGCTGCCCCAAGTCAACCCTGTAATAAAAATAAAATAAAATCCAAATTCTCCTTTAAAGTGGACCTGACACCCAAAAAAAATATTCAAAATCACTATTTTATCACATTAATTACACTATATACATTATTTTAATCTTGTTTTCTTCAGTCTGGGAATTCATAATTATAACAAGCAGGCAGGAGCCATTTTGTGGACACTGTTATTAAGACAAGCCTTGCATCATCTCAGAATCTTGTGGACCTGTCACCCAGACCAAAAATCTGTATAATAAAAGTCCTTTTCAAATCAAACATGAAATCCGATTTCAAATTTTAATTAAAACATTCATAGCTGTTTTAAGCTCATTTAAAAATCTCAGCTGTCAATCAAATATTGTCTGCCACTCCTCTATGCCTTAGGCATAGAGGCGGGGCAGATAATTACTTTCACTTTCCATTCAGCACTTCCTAGATGCCACTGCTCTCCACACATTCCCCCAGTTCTCTTAACCATTTAATTGTGTAGCCAGGACATAGGGATAGACATCGGGTCCCCCATTCTGGTGCACAAACAAGATTCTGAGATGATACAAGACTTGCCTTAATAACAGTGTCCACAAAATGGCCCCTGCCTGGTTGTTATAATTATGAATTCCCAGACTGAGGAAAACAAGATTAAAATAATTTATATAGTGTAATTAATGTTCATTTTGCTTGACCAATGTGATAAAATAGTAATTTTGAATATTTTTTTTGGGTGACCGGTCCACTTTAAAGTTGAATTTTGGTATCTGTGGTGTTTGAGTCTGGCAGCTCAGTAATTCAGGTCCAGACTCTTAACGGTTACAATTTTGCAACATTTAGTTGATCCAATTCTCGGCAGCATCTCTGGAGTATTAGCAACTATTGTATCAGTTCTAACAGCTGCCTGTAATGAAA
>CM044439.1:157339454-157355215 GCA_024363595.1 Xenopus borealis
ATCAAGTACAAGCTACTGTTTTATTATTACACAGAAAAAGGAAATTATTTAAAAAAAAAAATAAAAAAAAATGATTAATTGATAATAATAGAGCCTGTGGGAGATTGCCTTCCTGCAATTGGGAGCTTTCTGTATAACCGGTTTCTGGATTAAAGATCGCATACTGGCTTTGCAAAAGTCACTATTTTTAGATGTATTCGATACCTTTAATACAATGGTGTCTGCTAATATAGCGTGTGGCCTAACCTTAATACAGGTATTTGGGATGCACCAAATCCACTATTTTGGATTCGGCCGAATCCTTTGCAAAAGATTTGGCCAAATACCAAACCGAATCCTAATTTGCATTAGGTGTCGGAAGGGAAAACATTTTTTACTTCCTTGTTTTGGAACAAAAAGTCATACGACTTCCGCCCGCCCCTTATTTGCATATGCAAATTAGGATTTGGATACGGTTCGGCCGGGAACACGGATTCGTCTGAATCCTGCTGACAAAGGCTGAATCCCGAACTGAATCCTGGATTCGGTGCATCCCTAACAGGTATGACACCAGTTATCAGAATGCTCGGGACCTGAGGTTTTCCGGATAAGGGATCTTTCTGTACTTTAAATCTTCATACCTTGTCTGCTAGAAAATCATGTAAACATTAAATAAACCCAATAGGCTGTTTTTGCCTCCAATAAGGATTAATTATATCTTAGTTGGGATCAAGTACAAGCTACTGTTTTATTATTACACAGAAAAGTGACTTTTTTTTAAAAAATGTGGATTATATGGTTAAAATGGAGTCCATGGGAGTCGGCCTTTCTGTAATTTGGAGCTTTCTGCATAACCGGTTTCCAGATAAGGGATCACCAGAAAGCTACAAATTATGGGAAGGCCGTCTCCCACAGACTCTATTATAATGAAATGACTCCATTGTTTTTAATTTTTAGTCTGGAGATAGGGTTGCCACCTTTTCTTGAAAATAATACCGGCCTTCCTATATATTTTTCTTTTTTTCCTATTAATAACATTGGGCTCAGCCATCAAAAATACCGGCCAGGTGGCAACCTTAAATGGAGATGAAACAAACAATCCTATCAGATTTAATGAATGTTTAAAGGATTTTTTTTTAGCAGACTTAGGGTATGGAAATTCAATTTACATAAAGACCCCTTATTCAGAACCCCATGTCCCAAGCATTCTGCATAACAGGTCCTCATACCTGTAGATGTTTTATTCTATAGTAGCAGACCTAGATTGAGATGAACTGTTGTAGACCCCGGCTCCATCATTTGATGGGCATAGAATAGCACCACCCATATGGAAGAGCCACAGCCAAAACATTACAGGGGTTAATCACCTTCCAAACACTTTTGTTCAGTTGTTTTCAGATTGTTCCACAAAAATAGTTTTTTTTTTCTCAATTACTTTCCATTACTTTTTTTTTTACTGTTTTTCCAAAATTGAAGTTTAAAGTTGAATGTTGGTCTCTGGTGTTTGAGTCTGGCAGCTCAGTAATTCAGGTGCAGACTCTAAACGGTTACATTTTTCCAACATTTAGTTGATACATTTCACAGCAACATCTCTGGAGTATTAGCAACTATTGTATCAATTCTAACAGCTGCCTGTAAGGACAGATGGGCAGATTCTGTTGGAGATTTGTCCCTGGGCAACTAATCGCCTCTTCTGCGGCCCGACAATCTCTCCGAACTGCCTTCCGCCTGCCTTCCGCTTGCTTGAATGAGGAAACACCAACGCAATGCACTCGCAGCACTTTGATTTCCGAAATTGCCCGAAGTTGCCTAATCGAATTGACACGAGTGCATTGCGCTGGCGTTTTCTCATTCAAGCAGGCGGAAGGCAGTTTGGGGAGATTGTCGCCCCGTAGGAGAGGATATTAGTCGCCAGGTGACTAAATCTCCCTGAATCTGCCCCTGAAGGAACCCAGAGATTCTGCTCAGCTGGGAGAAAGGTAAGAAATGTATCCCCTAAATGTATCCATTTGGAACAGTTTACAGGGTCGGTGACCCCCTCTCCCCCAGAGCTGCTGGGAGAAGGTGAAAAATGACACTTTACACTTCAACATGAGAAAATATTAGAAAAACAATTGGAAAAGTCATTATTTCTACTAGTTGTTTGAAGGTGAACAACCTTAGACGTTGGTTATGGGAAGTGATCAGAAGATTTAGATGCACTGAATTAGGGATGCACCGAATCCACAATTTCCTTCCCGAAAGATTCGAAATCCGAACCCTAATTTGCATATGCAAATTATGGTTGGGAAGGGGAAAATTTTTTTACTTCCTTGTTTTGTGCCAAAAAAATTAACATGATTTCCGTTTTGGCCCTAATTTGCATATGAAAATTAGGATTCAGTTCGACCAGGCAGAAGTATTCGTCCGAATCCGACTCCTGCTGAAAAAGATTGAATCCTGGATTCGGTGCATCCCTACACTCAATCCAGGAATTCGGTTTGAGACCCTCATGCCTGACCCAACTGAATCCTTATTTGAATGTGTAAATTAGGAGCGGTAAGGGAAATAATGCGACTTTTCATCACAAAACAAGTAATTAAAAAATTTTTTCCCCACATTTTCCTTTCCCACCCCTAATTTGCATAGGATTCGTTATTTCAGCCAAATCTTTCACTAAGGATTCTGGGATTCGGCCAAATCCCAAATAGCGGATTCGGTTGGGCACTGGAAATGCACCAATCAGGATTTATAATGTAGCCATGTTCTGCTGCTGTCACCACGCCATTTACTTGCTCTATCACTACTGTCAAACATTATTATTGAATAAGAAAACTGTATTTATTCAATATAATTGTGTCCGTGGAGGACGTTATCTCCCTCTATTTCAAATAGAAATCAAATGAATCTTCAGCAATATAAATATATTCATGTCCTTCAGACGACTTGCGGGCGAGCATCCTGCTGCTTTGCTTGTTCCGTCCTTAGGCCAGGAAGCCCTGAATATTTAAGGAGAAGTTGCTATCTCAGCTTGATGGCTTTTATTTTTTTGTTGCTTATTTTATATCATCCCCTCCCCTGTGGCTGCTGCATCATTACATTTTGTAGTCGATACATATTTCCTTTCACCTTTTTTTTTTCTTAGAAAGATTAATGCGTATACACGTGTGGGGCCTGCTGTGCAGAATTCTTGGGACCTGGGGGTTTCTGGATAATGAATCTTTCTGTAATTTGGATCTTCGTGGGTTGTTCACTTTTGAGATAACTTTTAGTATGGTATCTGGTTGGTTTTCATTGTTTATTATTTGTGGGTTTTTTTTTTAGCTTTTTATTCAGCAGCTCTTCAATTTGCATTTTAAGAAATCTGGTAGCTAGGATCCAAATTACCCTAGCAAACATGAAGAGACTGGAATATGAATAGGGGAGAGCCTGACTAGAAGAATTAGTAAAAGAAAAATAGCAGTAAAAATACAATTGTAATCTTTCAGAGCATTTGCTTTTTAGAAGGGGTCAGTGACACCCATTTGAAAGCAGAAGGAAAAAGCAAATAATTCTAAAACTATAAAAATAAATTATGAAAACCAATGGAAAAATTGCTCAAGTTAATGAGCAAACAGATTTTTTTATATTCAATTTTGAAATCTGACATGGGGCTAGACATATTGTCAGTTTCCCAGCTGCCCCTGGTCATGTGACTTGTGCTCTGATAAACTTCAGTCACTCTCTACTGCTGTACTGCAAGTTGGAGGGACATTATTCCCCCCCCCCACCCCCGCAGCCTAACAACAGAACAATGAGAAGGAAGCCAGATAACCGCTCCCTAACACAAAATAACAGCTCCCTGCTAGATCTAAGAACAACACTCAATAGTAAAAGCCAAGTCCCACTGAGACTGATTAATTTACATTAAAGGGATACTGTAAATTTTTTTTTTTTCAAAATGCTTCGGTTAATAGTGCTGCTCCAGCAGAATTCTGCACTGAAATCCATTCCCCAAAAGAGCAAACAGATTTTTTTATATTTCATTTTGAAATCTGACATGGGGCTAGACGTATTGTCAATTTCACAGCTGCCCCAAGTAATGTAACTTGTGCTCTGATAAACTTCAATCACTCTTTACTGCTGTACTGCAAGTTGGAGTGATATCATCCCCCCCCCAGCAGCCTAACAACAGAAAAATGGGAAGGTAACCAGATAACGGCTCCCTAACACAAGATAACAGCTGCCTGGTAGATCTAAGAACAGCACTCAATAGTAAAAACCCATTTCCCACTGCATTCAGTTACATTGAGAAGGAAAAACAACAGCCTGCCAGAAAGCAGTTCCCTCCTAAAGTGCTGGCACAAGTCACATGACCAGGGGCAGCTGGGAAATTGACAAAATGTCTAGCCCCATGTCAGATTTCAAAACTGAATATTAAAAAAAAATCTATTTGCTCTTTTGAGAAATGGATTTCAATGCAGAAGTCTACTGGAGCAGCACTATTAACTGATGTGCTTTGAAAAAAACATGTTTTTCCATGACAGTATCCTTTTAAGTAGAGAAATAACAGCCTGCCAGAAAGTAGTTCCATCCTAAAATGCAGGCACAAGTCACATGACTGGGGGCAGCTGGGAAACTGACAGTATGTCAAAAGTGAATGTAATGAAATCTGTTTGAAATGGGTTTCAGTACATAAGTCTGCTGGAGCAGCACTATTAACTGATGCGTTTTGAAAAAAAAAAAAAGCTTTCCCATGACACTATCCCTTTAAATAAACTCAATAGGCTGGCTTTGATTCCCATAAGGATTAATTATATCTTAGTTGGGATTGAGTACAAGCTGCTGTTTTATTATTGCAGAGAAAAAGGAAATTGTTTTTAAAATATTGTTTATTTGGATAAAATGGAGTCTATGGGATACATACATCCTTTCTGTAATTTGTAGGTTTGTGTATAACGGGGGTTTCTGGATAACAGATTCCATACCTGTACTGTCAAAACTAGTTACTGTACAGTTATATCAGCAGGAGGGCATCACTATTTTACTAATACTTTTCTGGTTTTGAGCAACAATTGCCAAATGCATACGCAATTGCCTAATTTGCAATCTCCTATGGATAGCAAAGGCTGAAATATGGCTGAAATCGGGCAGATATCAATTGGTCGTGTTTAAAAGTCCCATTGGACCGAAGACTGCATGAGTTCTTGATGCGGTCCTAGATTTGACCACCCATATTCTCATAGGGCTTTCGATTTGATCAACCCAATAGCTCCCACTTTAAGATGGGTATTTCGGGGAGAGAGAACCTCATTTATGTCTCATTATAGCTCATTAGGCAACCCCACATAATGAGCGGATCTCCGTATGTATGGCCAGCTTAAAGTGGACCCGTCATCCCCCAAAAAAATATTCCAAATCATATTTTATCACAAAAAAAAAGCAAAATGAACATTAATTACACTATATAAATTATCTAATTCTTGTTTTCTTCAGTCTGGGAATTCATAATTATAGCAAGCCGGCAGGAGCCATTTTGTGGACACTGTTATTAACACAAGCCTTGCATCATCTCAGAATCTTGTTTGTGCACCAGAATGGGGGACCTGATGTCTATCCCCATGTCCTGGCTACACAATTAAATGGTTAAGAGAACTAGGGGAATGTGTGGGGAGCAGTGACATCTAGGAAGTGCTGAATGGAAAGTGAAAGGAATTATCTGCCCCGCCTCTATGCCTAAGGCATACAGGAGTGGCAGACAATATTTTATTGACAGCTGAGATTTTTAAATGAGCTTAAAACAGCTATGAATGCTTTAATAAAAATTTGAAATATAAAAATTAGAAAATCTTTATTTAGGACATGCTTATGCCTGATGCATTTCGTGCCAAGGGTGGGCACTTACTCATAGGCCTGTGCCCACCTTTGGTAGAAAACGCATCAGAGATAAGCATGACCTATATCAAGATTCTCTACTTTTAATAAATTATCTGGGTTCCTCTTTTCCCGACTTGCTTTTGTTTGAACGGCTGTAGCTTAGCCATCACCCTTATCCCTGAAATAAACCTGTGTATTCCCTCTCTGTATCTGCTCCCTTCCTCTGCCGCAGAGCTGCACTAACTGAATCCACTGCAGGAATAGAAGCCTTGCATCCAAATGTACCAGGGAATGTTTCAGCTTGGCACTGTACGTGCTCTGGGTTCTGCCCAACAGTTTCTGCTTTATCAGGTTCATTGACCTCATTGTAAAACATGCTTTCCAGATGGATCAATATATATATATATATATTTATTAATTACTTATTTGCCTCTTCTGGCTGAAATGTATTTTTTCATATAAAACAAACCCCAGTATTGTAGCAAAGCTATCAATCGGTCATTCTGTCTGTCTGTCGATCGTATGGTTTAAAGGGATACTGTTATGAGTAAATAAAAAAAACAAAAAACTTCTGCTTGAAAACTATATACAATATTTTGTAAGTGTAATTTTAGGGCAATAATTTACTTTTGAAAATTACTTATGTATTTCCTGGTTCATGTTTCATTGTGGAGTGTATTTCCTGATGCTCGGGATTTTTTTTTTCTACTTCCTGTTTGAAATCCAGCTTACTCTATGGTAAAGACTCTAAATCAGTGATCCCCAACCAGTAACTCGTGAGCAACATGTTGCTCTCAAACCCCTTGGATGTTGCTCCCAGTGGCCTCGAAGCAGGTGCTTTATTTTTAAATTCCTGGCTTGAAGGCAAGTTTTGGTTGTATAAAAACCATGTACACAGCCAAACAGACCCTCATGTAGGCTGCCAGTCCACATAGAGGCTACCAAATGGCCAATCGCAACCCTTATTTGACACCGCTAGGGACCTTTTTCATGCTTGTGTTGCTCTCTTTTTATACTTGAAAGTGGCTCACGGAACAAAAAGGTTGGGGACCCCTGCTCTAAATATACACTCTGAATCAAAAGAACTGTCCATCTTGCCCTGAGCAGAGCATTCTGACGAGCAGGGTGATGTGCAGAGAGAGCCAGTGTCTCTGAAAACTTTCTTTTGCTCAACATGAACTGGGATTTTTAGGTTCTGTTATACTTTATAATGCCTGGAAGAGTTCCTCTTAAAGGAGAAGTAAACCCTTCCTACCCCCTTCCCCCTGTAAACCTCCCTCCCCGCTCCCCCCAGCCTACTTGCTACTCCAGGCAAATGCCCCTTTTTGCTCACCCCTCGCTGCAGATTCAAGCGTCGGAGTTCACGGCAGCCATCTACCACAGTTGTCTGGAACTTGAAATTGCTCCAACTGTGCATGCGCCGAAAAGCCATTGAATACACAAAGATTAATAAAGAGGAGAAGAAAAGGCTGCCGTGAACCCAGACACCTGAATCTGCAGTGAGGGGTAAGGTAAAAGTTAGGGGCATTTGGTAGCAAGTAGGCTGTGGGGGTCTACAGGGGGTAGGTTTTTTTTTTTTAAGTTTGGGTTTAGTTCTCCTTTAAAGGGATCCTGTCTTATGGGGGAAAACTTTTTTTTTTTTTTTAAATGCATCAATTAATAGTACGGCTTCAGCAGACTTCTGCACTGGGATTGTTTATTTTCAAAAGAGCTTTTTTTTTAATATTTAATTTTGAAACCTGATGTTGGGCTAGATATATATTGTCAGTTTTCCAGGTGACCCAGTCATGTGACTTGTGCTCTGATAAACTTCAGTCACTGCACTGCAAGTTGGAGTGATATCGCTTTCCTCTCTTTCCCCCAACAGACCATCAGGTAATGCAATAGCTTCCTGACACAAGATAACCGCTCCCTGGTATATATGAATATAGCACTCAATATTAAAAGTCCCACTGTGACTCCTTTCATTACATTGAGTAGCAGAAACAACAGCCTGCCAGAAAGCAGTTCCATCCTAAAGTGCTGTTTCTTTCTGAAAGCTCATGACCAGTAAATATTACAACTTAAAAAATACACTTACTGGTTCAGGAATTAAATGTGATGTTGTAGAGTGAATAATTTGCAGTGTAAACAGTGTAATTTAGAAATAAAACTACACCTTAAAAATTCCTTTTTTTGTTTTATAGGACCCCCATGTGGACTGCTATGAAGTATCCAAAATTAAAGCCCACCTTGGTTTGGACAGAGAAGAGCTGGTGGGCTTGGCCATCCTCCTGGGTTGTGATTATCTTCCCAAAGTGAGTGTTTGCTTTAGGGATATTTATATTCCATGTTCTCACGTAACTGTGTAACTCTTGACTGATGCCTCGTCAGGTTCACTTGCCCCACAATATAATCAGGAACCCCCTGTGGACCTAGGTCACAGATAGAGCTTGCTGAAAGGGTTGGTTCACCTTTACATTACATTTTTATGTTATAGAATGGCTAATTCTCAGCAACTTTTCAGTTGGTCTTCATTATTTCTTTTTTTATTATTTGCTGCACCACTAACCCCATCTCTAAACAAGTGTTCTGTAAGGCTACAAATGTATTTTTTTATTACTCATCTTTCAGTTCAGGCCCTCTCCTATTCATATTCCATTCGTATTTAAATCAATGCATGGTTGCTAGGCTGGTTTGGACCCTAGCAACCTGATTAATGACATTGCAAACTGGAGAGCTGCTGAATAAAAACTGAAATAACTCAGAAACCACAAATAATAAAAAAAATGAAAGCCAACTGCAGAATGTCTCAGAATATCACTCTTTACATCATACCAAAAGTTAATTTAAAGGGAAACAATCTCTTTAACCAGAGCAGGATATCCACACAGTAAAATGTACAAACTGACAATGCTTTCTCCGTTAAATACTAGACACTACTGTCTATCAAGGTACCATTTATAGTAGCTGATCCACATTACAGATACACATTTTATCCAGAACCCCTCGGGTCCCCTAGCATGTTGAATAATAGATCCTGTGCCTGGAAAATCTCTGGAACAACAACTGATTGGTTAATGGGGTTCATGCTTGCTGTATTGTTTCTAGTCATTGTGTCAGGATGTATGAAACTATAGGGGGCACAGATGGGGTATTCAGCAAAGCAAGCATTGAACTATGACTGTAATTAGGGGTTAAAGGGATACGGTCATGGGAAAATGTTTTTTTTTTTAAAAAGCATCAGTTAATAGTGCTGCTCCAATGAAATTCTGCACTGAATCAAATTTTTTTTGATAATTTCCTAGCTGTCCCCAGTCATGTGACTTGTTTTCTGATAAACTTCAATCACTCTTTTACTGCTGTACTGCAAGTTGGAGTGATATCACCCCTCCCTCCCCCCCAGCAGCCTAACAACAGAACAATGAGAAGGTAACCAGATAACAGCTCCATAACAAGATAACAGCTGCCTGGTAGATCTAAGAACAGCACTCAATAGTAAAAGCCAAGTCCCACTGAGACACATTCAGTTAAATTAAGTAGGAGAAATAACAGCCTGCCAGAAAGTAGTTCCATCCTAAACTTCTGGCTCAAGTCACATGACTGGGGCAGCTTGGAAACTGACAATATGTCAATCCCCATGTCAGATTTCAAAATAGAATATTAAAAAAATCTGTTTGCTCTTTTGAGAATTAGATTTCAGTGCATAAGTCTACTGGTACTGGAGCAGCACTATTAACTGATGTGTTTTGAAAACAAAAACATGTTTTCCCATGACATTATCCCTTTAATATGGATGACCTTATGTTCACCTCCATCTGCCCCCTGCTTTAGTCCAAAGGTCTGGGTTAGACCCATATGTTCCTCTTATTAAATCATGTCTAGATATTGGATGTTCTGAATATACTGTTGTAGAATTATTTTCCATAGCACCTGTCATTTCCTTCAAAGATTAACTGGCTGGGAATCAAAGTCCACAGCAGAGTTTCCCTTTTTGAAATCCCTGTATGAAAGTCGGGCAAATGTCGATTAGACGGGACTAAAAATTCTGTCGGATCATGGCCGCATCTGTACGTTGATGCAGTCCCGAGATCCGACTGCCCATATCTCCCACCTCTCCCACCTCAAGGTGAGTATATCGGAGAGAGACCCACTCTTTTTGGCAACATCTACAAATGAGTGGATCTCTCTGTGTATGGGCACTTTTAGGATGGTGCAACACGCTCCGATTTGGGCAGATTAATCAACCAGCGACAAATTTCCTTTTCTTCAAGCGACTAATCTCCCCCGGCCTTCTGGCCAGCTAGAATGTAAATCGCCAGCGGGATAGCACTCCAATCGATTGGGCTTCCCGAAGTTTCCTCCTGAGCTCGCGGGAAGGCATTTTGGGGAGATTAGTCGTCCGAAGAAGAGGACACTTGTCGCTGGGTGACTAATCTCCTCGAATCGGAGTGCCATCACCCTTAAGGTATGGAGATCCAAACTACAGAAGGACTTATTATCTGGATCTCCCAGGTCCCAAGCATTCTTGATAACGGGTCCCTTTATCAGGGGTAGCAATATAATATAGGCAGAGTCCTCCCGTACTCGCTTGCTTTTCTATTACTGATAGTCATTATCCCAGTTTGGCTCCCATGTGTCTGTTACTGAATTATCTTCCCTATTAATAGCACTGGCTTCAAGTCTCATTCTTACTGACTGGGCCGACATTAATATGGGCCAAGTGCACCCCTAGTTATGCAGACTAATACCAGCAGTAGTTGTTACAAGGTCAGTGAATAAAAGTGACTCCTCAATGTCTGGGCACACATTGATGCTAAGCAGGTGAGAGCACTGGGGCAATATGGCTGCCACCACGTATTAAACCCATTTCAGTACTGGATGCTAAAAGCTGATTGTGTTTTACCAACTCCCCTAATTACCCTAATAAACCAGTTTTCACATTTTTCCTCCTCAACACCTGCATAAACATGTTTTGTCCCAATCTGACCTTTTTACATCCGGACTCTCATTAGCCCAGGCTCCAGTTTAAGCCATAAACAAACAAACAACAGAGCACCCAGTGCATGGGGCACAGAGGAGTAACGGTGCAGAACCAGCCAGGGCCATGTATCTGGAAGCAGTTTATTTCTGATCAGTCTGCTTCTCGTACCTGTGCGAAACACACAACACCTTTATAACGATGCACTTCCAAGTGTTAATTATCCAGGAGGAGCTTCCCACTCGCAATGAAATCACTCGGCTCTGACGGCTCCCTTCTTGCAGCTTTAGCACTTGCTTAGGACTTAGAAAGGGATCTGGGAAGTCAACTTGGTGTTTTATCTGATTTAATTTTAGCTCTGTCACTAGATCCCTAAATGCCACTTGG
Source organism: Xenopus borealis (assembly GCA_024363595.1). Lineage (NCBI taxonomy): Eukaryota > Metazoa > Chordata > Amphibia > Anura > Pipidae > Xenopus > Xenopus borealis. The sequence goes on from CM044439.1 coordinate 157,350,616, forward strand.
ATTTGGATATATATATATATATATATATATATATATATATATATATAATCAATAGCTGTAATGGCACTCACCATTCATAGGGTTTTATTGCCGGGTGCTAACCAAAAATTATCAACATAGGTCCAAAGAAAGCACTCACGGCATAGTCCATCAGTAGTGTAGAAAAAAGTGTTTATTCATGCATAGTGCATCCATGCACTATGCATGAATAAACACTTTTTTCTACACTTCTGATGGACTATGCCGTGAGTGCTTTCTTTGGACCTATGTATATATATATATATATATATTGACCGGTGAGTAGCCTTTGATGAGTGTCTGGATGGAGGTATTTTTGACCATTCGTCTATACAAAATCTCTCTAGTTCAGTTAAATTTGATGGCTGCCAAACATGGACACCTGCTTCAGATCATCCCATAGATTTTCCATGATATTTAAGTCGGGGGGGGGGGACTGTGACATTCCAGAATATTGTGCTACTCCCTCTGCATAAATGCCTTTGTAGATTTTGTGTGTTTAGGGTCATTGTCTTGTTGGAATATCCAACCCCTGCGTAACTTCAGCTTTGTGACTGATGCTTGAACATTATCCTGAAGAATTGTTTTGATATTCGGTTGAATTCATCAGCTTTAACAAGGGCCCCAGTCCCCGAACTAGCCACACAGCCCCACAGCATGATGGACAGTATTTAGCAGGTGTTTTTCTTGGAATGTGGTGTTCTTCTTCCTCCATGCAAAATGTTTTTTTGTGACCAAATAACTCCTTTTTTATCTCATTCGTTTAAAGCACTTTGTTCCTAAATGACTGTGGCTTTGCATACCAGTGACTCTGTTTGTGTGAGTGCAGAAAGGGCTTCTTTCTCATCCCCCTGTCATACAGATGTTCTTTGTGCAAATTGCGCTGAAATGTAGAACGATTTACAGATACACCATCTGCAGCAAGACAGTGTCTGACTGGGATGCCAAGGGCCCACCAGAAAACTTTCGAAATTCTTATTCCTTCTCTACTTACTCAGCCTCTTTATTCTCATAGTCCTTTATATTTATGGTACTTACTATATTATTCCATTACTAAGCATTTTTTCCCATAAAGAAATAGGGAAATTAGAAGCAAGAGGGCTCACTGACTGCTTGGCCCACCGGGAGTTTTCCTGGTATCCTGGTGGGCCAGTCTGATACTGCAGCAAGATGTTCTTGCAAGTCTTTGGAGATGATCTTTGGGTTGTCTGTAACCATTCTCACAATCTCCCCAAATGCCGCTCCTCTATTTTTTCTTGGTCTGCCAGAACTGGGTTTTACAGCAACTGTGCCTGTGGCCTTCCATTTCCTGATTACATTTCTTACAGTTGAGACAGACAGTTTAAACCTCTGAGATTGCTTTTTGTAGACTTCCACTAAACCATGATACTGAACAATCTTTATTTTCAGATCTTTTGAGAGTTTCTTTGAGGTTCCCATGCTGTCACTCATCAGATGAGTCAAACAGAAGCACAACTTGCAATTGGCCACCTTAAATACCTTTTCTCATGATTGGACACACCTGCCTGAAGTTCAAGGCTTAACGCGCTAATTCAACCTATTTGGTGTTGCCAGCAATCAGTATTGAGCAGTTACATGCATTTAAATTGGCAAAATGTCAAGGGTACTCACATTTTTGCACATGCAGTTTTTCATTTCATACAACTGAATACTGCTTCACTAAAAATATTTGTTCTTAAAACACCCCAGTACTCGGATGTTCCTGGGAGATGAAAGCCATGTCATTGGTATCTTTTTTTTTTTTTTTTTTGACTGTATAGTGCTCTCGTGGCCTATGAAATTCCATTGAATAATGCCCTTTCTATAGATGATCATTCTGGGGCCCCTGCGTGGCTCTCGGCACTGAAAACACAATCCTAAATGCAAAGTGCTCGAAACGTGCCCTTCACTCTTTTTCTGCAGCTTTGTAAATGAACGCTATTATCCATTTAATAGACATTTTAAAGATAAGGGTATCCTTTACTTTTCTTCTTTGCAATTTCAGCAGTCTGGTTGCCAGGGTCCTCATTACCCTAGCAACAATGCATTGATTTAAATAAGAGACTGGAATATGAATAGGAGAGGTCCTGCATATAAAGATGATTAATAAAAAGTAGCAATAACAATAAATCTGTAGCCTTACAGAGCATTTTTTTTAGATGGGGGGGGGGGGTCATTGACCCCGCATTTGAAAGCTGGAAAGAGTTAGATGACAGAGGCAAATAATTCAGAAACTATAAAAAAAAAAAATAAATTATGAAGACCAATTGAAAAGTTGCTTACAATTGGTCGTTCTATAGCATTCTAAAAGTTAACTTAAAGGAACAGTAACATCAAAAAAATGAAAGCGTTAAAGTAAGGAAAATATCATGTAGTGCTGCCCTGCACTTGTAAAACTGATGTTTGCTTCAGAAACACTACTATAGTTCATATAAACAAGCTGCTGTGTAGCAATGGTGGAAATTGAAAAAAAAAACAAAAAAACTATATGGCACAGGTTAAATAGTGGACAATCAATAACACCATTATGTTCTACAGAGCTTATCTGCTGTGTAACCTGAGCTTTTTCTCCTTTGAATGGCTGCCCCCATTGCTACACAGCAGCTTATTTATATAGTAGAGTTTCTGAAGCAACCAGTTCAGGGCAACACTGCATTATATTTTTATTACTTAAAAACACAATTGTTTAATGACAAATATTTATCTTATAAGCATTGTATGTTTGAGACTGAATCTGATGGTTCACCACTAGGGTTGCCACCTGGCCGGTATTTTACCGGCCTGGCCGGTATTTTTGATGGTTGATCCCAATGTTATTAATAGAAAAAAAGATAAATAAATAGGAAGGCCGGTATTTTTTTCCTAAAAAGGTGGCAACCCTATCCACCACTGAAGAGACTCTGGACTTGCTCTGGCTGAGGTCCAGTGATATTACACTGCACTCCTAGACTGCTAAACTGTGCTTCCGTTCCAAGCTTCGTGTAAAAGGGTTGTAACACAATAAGGGTTGCCACCCGGCTGGTATTTTACTGGCCTAGCCGATAAAACTGGTAATTTGTAATACCCTAGCAAAATCCCTTGGCCTTTCCCTGTAAACTAACCTATTTTCTGACATGCCTGGTGGTTCCGCCCACTTTATTGACATGGCCCACCCCCTTTAGCAGCACTGCCCGCCCCCCACCACTGGCCTGTACATTTTTTTTCTTTTTTTAAAGGTGGCAACCCCAAACACAGTAGGGACCCTATGAGTCCATTCATTGTTCTTTGGGCCAGGGTCGGGCTGGGCCGGCTTTTGGGGCTGCCTCACAACCTCCCTCCTGGCCCCTGGTTATGGCCATGAGCAGGGAAAACAGGTAGGTGCTGGGGTGGTCAGAGTGGGGTTGAGGCTTTGGGGTGGTCTGAGGAGTCTGTATCTTCACTGTGGGGGGGGGGTCCGTGGTTGTGTGGGCACCCTAAAGCTGCAAACTTGGCTGTTTCTTCTCCTTTTATCCTTTAACTTACAAGACCTATATCAAGGCAAAATATATACTATATTTTATAATGTACCCACTACTGTAATGCATAAAGATATTATTAGTCACCGAGGTGTTATGTGACCACACAAGGCCTCAGCCAAGGTGTCTACTAATATCTATATTAATTACAGTAGGGGATCCGGTGTGTTACTTGCTTTGCTAGATGCATATGCAGTGTTTTAGCTTTGCTACAAAATGGCACTTGCCAATTTCATTTTTTCCCTGTGGTTAATTTTTTGGGGCAATTGCTTTCTCTTGCTTTTTATACGGCATGTACTGATGTAGGAACGAGCCATTTATAAGGATATCATTAACAGTTTGGTCTGATAGAAAAATGACCAAACTGCAGATTATATATACAGTATATTATAACGTAGTCCCCAACCGCCGTGGACTGTCCTGAACTGGGCCTATGAAATTAATCTGTTGCACCCGAATTGGATGCCCCCCGTCCTTGCAAAAAAAAAAAATTTGCCAATGTACCGGTCCCCCGACCAAAAAAGGTTGGGGACCCCTGTTATAATCTACAGTACATCCCATTATCCCACTAGCCACAGATCCCCGTTGGCAAAATATTGCAGAACTAGTCCATTCCCCATGTATAATCCAGTTTTTGCCTTTGACAGATGTCATTCATAATAGTCTCGTACTGTTTGTATGAGGCCCCAGTCAGCTCGCAGGAGTTAACTCAGGAGTACATTGCCTTGGCCCAGCCACTATAAAACTCTTCATTTCTAAACAGGCTCATCAATCATACGGGTTTCTCTCCCAGTCAGCAGTTCAGGCCAGAAATATCGTCAGTTTGCTCTTGTCCCTCCGCGTTCCTCTCGCTTCACATCCTCATTAATTCAATGGTCGGTGTCAGCTACTCGTCCTGTGTTCAGCCACGTGGCACAAAACCCACTCCTAGAAATATGCAGACACTTCTCTTCCTATAATTATAACTGCTCTTTCTAATGGAGTAATCTTTACGGGGAAATAAAGCCCAAATGTGGAGAGAAGTTCAACCTGCTGACAAGGACGTCAAGGAAATTTAATCCAGAAATCACAACATATTCATATATATA
>CM044439.1:157357936-157382324 GCA_024363595.1 Xenopus borealis
TTTTTTTTTTTTTTTTATAGTTTTTGCATTATTTGTCTTTCTCTTTTCAGCTTTCAAATGAAATGACCCCATCTAAAAACAAATGCTGTGTAAAACTAAAAACATATTGTTATTGCTACTTTGTATTACTAATCTTTCTATACAGTCCCTCTCCTATTAATATTCCAGTCTATTATTCAAATCAGTGCATGGTTGATAGGGTATTTTGGATCCTAGCAACCAGATTGCTACATTTCAAACTAGAGAGCTGCTGAATAAAAAGTGAAATAACTCAAAACCCACAAATAATAAAAAATGAAAACCAATTGCAAATTGTCTCAGAACAGCACTCTCTACATCAAACTAACTGTTAATTTAAAGGTGAACAACCCCTTTACTTGTTCTATGGTCCTGATTGAAAGCTTGTTATAGGACCAAGTTATATTTAAATGGTGATGTCATTAAAGAAAGTCTATGGTCCCATGTGTATGTCAAGGGGGGGGGGCATTAAAATGGTTCTCATGTAGGGTTTCATGACAGATGACCAAGTGGTCAAGTCAGTGGGTACAGTTTCAGGCCCAGACTGGCAATTTATAGGTGCTGGTAAATATCAGAGGGGCTTCTGCAAGACGCCAAAGACATTTAATATTTTGAAGGCCTGTGGGTGGGTTGGTTGGACCTCTGTGTACTTTTCCAGGACCTATTTTTAATCCCAATGCTGAACCGGGCTGTTCATCTAAGGTAGGGGACCCCAGCCTTTTTTACCCATGAATCACATTCAAGTGTAAAATAATGTGGGGGAGCAACACAAGTCCCTGGGGTACCAAATAAAAGCTATGGTTCCTTATTGGCAACTCCTATGTGGACTTGCAGCCAACAGGAGGCTCTGTTTGACAGTAGACCTGGTTTTTATACAACAAAAACTTGCCTCCAAGCCTGGAATTCAAAAATAATCACCTGCTTTGAGGCCACTGGGAGCAACATCCAAGGATTGGTGGGTAACATGTTGCTTGTGAGCCACTGGTTGGGGATCACTGGTCTAAATGAAACCTGCCTAACTGTTAGTAGAATCTGACGTATGCCTTAAAATGGTGGTGTGATATTATGGTGATTAATAGTAATGGTTCATAATGGCATTGGGCCAGGATTCCGTTTATTCTGCAGGGTATTCACAAATCCGTTTGTTTATAGGGGGTGCCCGGAGTCCGAAAAGTACAAGCCTTGAAGCTTATTGAGATGCTGAAGGGAGAGAGTTTGCTGCAAAGGTAAAACAACATTTAAGTAGAATAATTATAACCAGAGACCACCATAATTATTACATTGGGTACAACCAACCACTGCATTACTAAGGGGGCTGCTGCTAATGGGATCAATGGTTTGAACAATCACAACTGGTTGGCTCGCTACACCAGGGAAAGCTTTGTAACACCATCATAATATCAGGGAATTGTTCCCTTCACTTGTTGAGCAATAGTCAGACCCAATTAGCATTTCACTGTCTGGTCATATGGGAGCATTTTTCCCTGAGTTTACACCAGTGATGAGAGCCTCATCGGCCATTTGGAGAAAACAGAGGGGCACCTCATATCTGGTCAAATATTGGATGACAATTCAGCCTTCCTTGACCTGGCAGACAGCTGATTTCCTTGGACTTATGCAGATATTAATTGGGCCAAGTGATAAATCCATTCAAATGAGGAGCATATCACCTATGTCTGTGGCCTAATGTAATATACAGGCCCCTGTTGATTCACCATACATGGCTGTTTTCCCTTAGGTTCTATCTGTGGGAGAAAGACTGTAATATTCGGGGCACCACGAAAGCCCCTAAGAAGAAAACTCACTGTTCTGTTTGCTGCCACCCAGGTACCCAACTCCTTCTGTTCTTGTTCTCTTCCTGGCATCCCATGTTGCTTTGTGGCACATTTACAGGGTATTCTGCGTATTCTGTGTAACTGATTTTTAATGCTAAACAAAGCAGTCTTACATTGTGTTAGTCCTGGTACTTAAAACATGTTTTCCCATGACAGTATCCCTTTTTTTCCCAAAATGCATCAGTTAATAGTGATACTCCAGATTTTTTTTATATTCAGTTTTCAAATCTGACATGGGGCTAGACATTTTGTCAATTTCTCAGCTGCCCCTGGTCGTGTGACTTGTGCCAGCACTTTAGGAGGGAACTGCTTTTTGGAAGGCTGTTGTTTTTCCTTCTCAATCTATCTGAATGGAACGCAGTGGGACATGGGTTTTTACTATTGAGTGCTGTTCTTGGATCTACCAGTCAGATGTTATCTTGTGTTAGGGAGCTTTTATCTGGTTACCTTCCCATTGTTCTGTTGTTAGGCTGCTGGGGGGAGAAAGGGAGGGGGGTGATATCACTCCAACTTGCAGTACAACAGTAAAGAGTGATTGAAGTTTATCAGAGCACCAGTCACATGACCAGGGGCAGCTGGGAAATTGACAATATGTCTAGCCCCATGTCAGATTTCAAAATGAAATATGAAAAAAATCTGTTTGCTCTTTTGAGAAATGGATTTCAATTCAATTCAACAGCACTATTAACTGATGCATTTTAAAAGAAAAAAAATTTCCCATGACAGGATCCCTTTAAATTTCCTCTTTATGGCATATGCCCACATTATTATTATTTATATGGTGCCATTGCCCCCTCATCTCTTTACAGAGTAAAGAGACACAAATGCAAAACATACCAGTTAAATACACAGACAAAAATGTCACCAGTTACAGTTGGATATTCGAAGAAGGGCCTCACTCATGAGAGCTTGCAATCTAATGTTAAAGGCGCACCACTTCTCTCTGCCTGCAGAACAGATATCAGCAAGGAGATACAAAACTCTCCATTTTTATGCAGGAGCATACAGTTTAAGTTTACACACCCTGTCAGAATTTATGATTTCTTAACCATTTCTCAGAGAATATGAATGATAACACACAAACTTTCACTTTCACTCATGGTTAGTGATTGGCTGAAGCCATTTATTGCCAAACAACTGTGTTTCCTCTTTTCTTTAAAATCATTTATTTTCTATAGGTTCAGCCAAAGATCACGAGCGCAATGGCTGCCAGATGTGCGAGAGCGACCGATTCTGTGAGCCACATGACTACGATTATCGTTGCCCCTGTGACTGGCATAAAGAACAGCGAGAGAAGGCAGAAAATTCGGTGGAGTTCAATATCAAAAGGTAAGCTGGGTGTAACCGTGCCGAAGCCTGCTCCATTTCACTAAACAGACAACCCACAAGGGGGCACTTGGGAAATACTGGGCGCTCCGTGATCTCTGATAATGTTTGTTCTTTACAGGAAAGCCCTGCGCCTTGAAGGCTTCCCATTCCACCAGGTAAAGGACACTTCTTTATTCACTTTATATCACCGTACAGGGGACCACTGCACCGAACATGAACAGTTTGGCTTGTCGTGATTTCTTCCAGGTCGTTGATGAATTTCTCATAAATAAGAACAAGCTGGTGAAAGTGCTTAAATGGGGGAGACCCGGCCTTCTGTGTTTTCAGGTGAATGAGAGTTTATTGGACTTTTTGCAGTATGATCCTATGGACGTTTTGTGTTACTTGGTTGAAATGACCAGTCTCCGTTAGTATATAATTGCTCACCAGAAACCCGTTTGGCAACACAAATGTGCAATAAATGGGTATAACACACACAGTAGCTATGAATATCCTGTAAATTATATCCTTATAAATGGCACTTAGTGATGTCATCCATTATAATTGTTCCATAGTGATGTCAATACTTGCGTATTATTGCTTGCGTAAAGATATTAGAAGTCATCTTGGAATTCCATGACCTGTATAAAAGCACTCGGCCTTCAGCCGCTGGAAGTCTTCGTTGACTCGTATTGACTTACAATGGGGGGTACATTATTTACTATTTATGCTGTTCGCTGCACTAGAGCAGTAAAGCCTATGGAACACGGGATGTTTTCACCTCTACTGTTGTTTAGTGGAAAGCAGCGTTGGCGGCACATCACCCCTTATAATGTTAGTGCTGCACCCTCCGTGGCTAGAACAGACTTCCAATATGGGGCGGCCATGCTGGATCACACGCGTGCAGAATGAGAGATGCTCATATTCATATTGAGCAACTTGGAAACACTTCTTCATGTGCATGTGTGTGTGCCCCAGCATGATCCACTGGGAGTAAGTAATGGCTGAGGAGGGTAAAATATATTAATTTGTGCTTTTTTTTATGTGTTTATGGTCATGCCATTTGCTGTTACAGAATTTTGCGGCGGAGCGAATGGATTGGCCCAGGCATTATTCATGCGAGAAACTGCTGGTGCTGTTGACCTACTACGACATGAATGAGAGGAAGACTGGCATAGAACACGAGGCTCAGCTACAGGCTATACGGTAATTAGCAGGGATTTCAATCATCTCTCTGTATTTATGCTGAATAAACACACGTTTTGACTGCCACTGCCTTCCGACATCAGCAGTCACAACTGCCATCCGACATCAGCAGTCACAACTGCCATCCAACATCAGCAGTCACAACTGCCATCCAACATCAGCAGTCACAACTGCCATCCAACATCAGCAGTCACAACTCCCAGTGTACCTTAGGCCTTTGCACTGCATGGAATGGTTTTGGACACGTAATTATTTCTGTATATTTCCTTTGACAGCATTGTTAAGACCAGAATCAGGAATGGAAGTCCTTGCTTTGAAATTGAATGGGTGAAACCAGGTATGGTCTCTAAACTTTATCCCTAGATGGGAAGGGGGTAGGGGTTTAAACCCAGTTAATGCAGGGGGCAACCAAATCTGTCTCTCCTATTGCTGTGGAGCAAAACCACAAAGGAGATGGCTGGAGCTTTTTGGGTAGGATCTTGCAATTTTAGTTTAGCAGATGCTGGAGAGCCTAATGCTAGGAGTTCCAAATCAAAAAGTTTGGTCTATTGTGTGCAGCTCTTTCGGAACACTGGCATATTCCCAGCTTAACAAAAAAAAAAAAATCCAATTCTAAGCCTCTATTCTAGGTACAGGTATAGGATCCGTTATCCGGAAGCCTGTTATTCCATCTCCCATAAGGCTCCATTTTCATTAAATAATTCACATTTTTACAAATGATTTCCCCTTTCTCTGTAATAAATAGGGATGAACGAATCCAGGATTCGGCCTTTTTCAGCAGGATTCGGATTGGCCGAATCCTTATGTCTGGCTTAATCCTAATTTGCATGTGAAAATTGGGGGCGGGAAGGGAAATTGCGTTACTTTTCGTCATAAAACAAGAAAGTTAAAAAAAAAAAAGTTTTTTTTTATAATATGTATTTCTATAGTGCCAATTTATTTCGTAGCGCTGAAAAGTGAATGTGATTATACGACTAAATCACATGAATTACATACATAGAACATTCCCTGATAGGCCACTTACTCGGCAGGGCTATATCAGGGTAATCCAAACATTCAGCCATATGGTCGAACAATCGGATTATGATGACGCCAAGGTGGTCGGTCGAAAGAAAATCAAACTTTTCTGATTGATTTTGTGGCCAGATATTGATCGGGAAGACCCGTCGGGAAACCCCCACACATGGGCAGATAAGATGTCAAATTAGTCTAAACGACCGATATCGTCAGCTTTATCTGCCCGTATATGTAGAGTTGCCGCCTTTTCTGGAAAAAAATACAGGCCTCCCTATATATTTATTTTCTCCCTATTAATACCATTGGGATCAGGTGGCAACCCTACGTGTATGGCCAGCATTATGTATGCAGATCCAAATTACAAAAAAGTCTGGATAATAGATCCTGTACCTGTATCCCCTGTTAAATGTGAAAGTCTTTATGTTTCAGACGGTTATGTTTTTGCCGATGATCATCCTGCCGAGTCTCCTTTGCTGACGATAGAGGAGGAATCTCTCTTCCGAGCCGCCTACCCCCTGGTAGTAGCCCTGTTTCACAAGGAGAAGCAAGAGGCCGAGGAGAATAAGCTGAGATGTAAGTCTCGCACAGGGAACATATTCGGTTATAAATGGTTCTATTTATAAAACTGGATAAGAGCGGTGTGTTTAATGTACAGAATTGCACGTTTTTATTCACCCTGTGAATGTCCATAATTTAAATGATCACAAATTGCAAATATTTATGCACACACTCCGTGACTTTGGACATAGAGAAAATATTCGCTGAACAGTTTTTGCAAATTTGCGATTTTAAATTACTGACTATGCTATTTTCTCACACAACAACCTCGCCCAGTCACAAATACTCCTCTCATTTGCGAGGTATTTATTAATTTAATTAATTAATTAGATTTTTTCTTCCACTTTTCCTTTCCCAAACCCTTATTTACATATGCAAATGAGGATTCAGTTTAGTATTATCGTCTGTTGCTGATCAACGGGGGAACGCCTCTGCTGATCAACGGGGGAACGCCTCTGCTGATCAACGGGGGAACGCCTCTGCTGATCAACGGGGGAACGCCTCTGCTGATCAACGGGGGAACGCCTCTGCTGATCAGACACACACTCAGCTATGATGTAACATCCTGTTTGTACTGAGTGGGAATAGTATTGCACCAGGTTCTGTTATTTGTTTGTTTTTTTATCCATAGCTGGTGGTGCTGATCTATATTTTATCTTGATCCAGTGGAAGAACTGCAAAAACTATTGACATTCTGAGTGTTTACTTTCCCTTTACTTTTGCAAATGTTCTTTTGTTTTGGGATTTTAATTTATAACTTGCATAATGTCCCTTGGTGCTAAAGCTGCTGCCTTTGCCAACTAACAGATTATGAAGAAAGCTTGCTGCTCTTCTCCTACTGTGCCCATATAGCGGCGCTGTTAAATGAATGCTAAAAAGTCTGAATAACTTCGTACTATGCTGCCTTGGGGAAGGGGTCATCCTAAACATAAAGTGTTTGCAACAGCAAATCCATCTCATTAGCAAGACATAATGTGCAATCAGGCTGCTGGCTGCCATAACAAGCAACTGCAGCTGTTCTATTATTCATATAAGTAGGATATTAAATGACCTTCTCTCTTACAGGCAAGAAAAGCAAGCCCAAATCCAAAGCTGTGGATGAGCTAGATGATGTGGCGTCTCTGTTGTCCGAAATGAGCCTGAAACCTGTTCCAGAAAAGCCAACTTCACTAGAGTTGAAGGAAGATGGAAGAGACTTTGGCAATTCACATGAGAAGCCAGCAAGAGATTGCAACTTTCTTGGCTTCTTGGGCAATGTTGATTCTGCAGAGGTGAAAGGAACTTTAGTAGACTCAAAAACAGATTCTGAGGTGTTCCCATCACCCACTACGGACAATGATCCTTCCCGTGACTTGTGTTCTTCTCCAGCACCAAACAATCCCCAACATCTCAACGCTGGTTCTCCCAACATTTCTGCCTTGATTTATGAACTCCAACTCAGCAGTATCGATTGGGACTCAACATCTTTTAGCCATTCTCCCCAAGCTGAAACGCACACTAAAGGCAGCAAAGAAGTAGGAGAACCGGTAGAGTTTAGTTCCAAACCAACCACCAGCAACTTGGAAACTTCAGAAAACAAATCTGAGGAGGTTCGGAATAAAATTGCCCGGCCTGGAATCCATAGTGAGCAAAATAAGGTGCAGTTGTCTTCAAAGCAATCTGACGTGGAAGACTTTCACAAGTTACCTTTAAAAGAGAGAGTCCTTCTAAAGAATGCCTTTCAGTCTGGCGCCCCTCATCCAGCAATGCAATCTAAGCCTGTTCATGTAAAGCCTGTTCCGCCTGTTCATGTAAAGCCTGTTCCGCCTGTTCATGTAAAGCCTGTTCCGCCTATTCATGTAAAGCCTGTTGACGTAAAGCCTGTGCAGCTATGCCTCCATAACCAAGGGCTCACCAATAACAACTCAAAAGACTCTGCTTCCACCTCAATGGGTTTACATTTTAAGGATCAAGTCCACCCAAAGCTTCTAATGAAAGTATCTAGAGATCCAAGTCAACAAGAGAACAGGCAACCAACAGTTCCAGCCTTGAAGCCAATAGCTGGCTCCAGCGCTAAGCCTCAGAATCAGGGAGGTACTGGGACAAAGACATACAATTTTGTAAAGAATGTAAAGGCAGTTCCTCTTGTCCCCGTGAATTTTTGTAGCAAAGTGGGGCCCCTGGCAGCTTATAAATCCTTGGGGAAGAAGAGTGTCTGTCAGAAAGGGACCTTATTTGATGAAGAAGATCACCTTGAGATGCAGGCAACATGCCCAAGCACCTATGTTCAGCCTTTGTCTAAGGGGGTTAAAGGGGATAAATTGCATAGGCCACCATATGTGGGCAATGAAGCGAAACAGAACGAAGAGAACTCCCCTCCAAGCAATAATCTCATTTGCAGTTCTGCCTTAGAATCTGTTTTCCTTAGCCCTGAATCTAAGACGGCCACCAAAAAAACTATTGACTGTGCCCCAGAAGAGAGCGATGAAGATGACTCTATTCTATCTGTAGACAGCCCCTTGCCACTGGCTGAACGTTTAAAGCTAAGATTATTACAGCAATGCTAAAGCAGCCCTTAATTTCACTGATGTCATGGACACGTTCAAGTACTTAGTAGCAAGTCAAAGGAATTATTGTTTTAGATTCGTCAACAAAAAAAAAATATCTATTGAAATTTTTTTATTAAAAATATAAATAACGTATGAAATTTCAGTAAAATGACCCTTAAATAAATGGGGGTTATACAGAATAACGAGGCACACGTAACCTCCATCCTCCAACTTAAAGCAGCCAGTCAGTAGTTTGCTTTCACGAATCTACCAGCACTAGACAAGTTAAAGCTGATATCTGATTGGCTGTTGTGGTTTACTGGACTGGATATAGCTGCCCATGCCACTATATAAACATGAATATAAATAAATCATGATATGGAGCTATCTTTTATTGATCAACCTGAGGGTGTTCTATATAATCTAGCCTTAAAGGGATACTGTCACTGGAAAACTTTTTTTTTTTTTTTCTCCAAAATGCATCAGTTAATAGTGCTGCTCCAGTAGACTTCTGCACTGAAATCCATTTCTCAAAAGAGCAAACAGATTTTTTTATATTCAGTTTTGAATTCTGACATGTGGCTAGACATTTTGTCAATTTCACAGCTGCCCCTGGTCATGTGATGTGTGCCAGGAAGGAACTGCTTTCTGGCAGGCTGTTGTTTCTCTTACTTAATGTAACTGAATGTGTCTTAGGGGGACCTAGATTTTACTATTGAGTGCTGTTCTTAAGGTGGCCATGCACTTGAGGCGCATACGGGCGGTTGGATCGCAGGACCGCATCGACTCACAGATGCGGCTGCGATCCAACGGGATTTTTAATCCTGCCCGATCGACATCTGCCCGACATTTGGCCAGATATCGATCAGGGAAGCCCGTTGGAGGGCCCCACTCATGGGCCGATAAACTGCCGACTCAGTCTGTCGGCAGCTTTTATCGGCCTGTGTATGGCCACCTTTAGATCTGCCAGGCAGCTGTTAATGTTGTGTTAGGGAGCTGTTATCTGGTTACCTCCCCATTGTTGTTGTTAGGCTGCTGGGAGGGGGTGATATCACCAACTTGTAGTACAGCAGTAAAGAGTTTATCAGAGCACAGGTCACATGACCAGGGGCAGCTGGGAAATTCACAAAATGTCAGCCTCATGTCAGATTTCAAAACTGAATAAAAAAAATCTGTTTGCTTTTTTGAGAATTGATTTTCAGTGCAGAATTCTACTGGAGCAGCACTATTAACCGATGCATTTATAAAAAAAGAAAACCTTTTTCCCATGACAGTATCTCGTTAATAAGGAGAACAATATGGCAGCTCATTTATACATGCAGATATTTGTACGATAAGCCTGTACTGTTTGTTTAAGCAGACAATCCATGAAAAAATGTTCGTTAAGTTGCCCGTTGTATGTGTTTATCTTTTTGTTTTTTTTACTATTTTTAGTTGTGTCTATCAGTAATGAATTATTTTATCTGTACTCTCATTGGCTGTCATAATCATCTCTGCCTAAAGCAATGACTGTTCCTTTAATGACTCGACCGGTTTCATTTTTTATATTCTGCTCGGATCCAAGATAAAAAAAAGTATAGATTGAAGGAACTCCTAGTCTAGCCATAAATGCACCAAGTTGACTTGTTACCAACACACTTGTGGACTGAGCAATGTTCTGGCTGAAGTAATTTTTTGGTTTGTGTCTACAGGGATTTTTCTAAGTGTTTATATTTACATTTTTTTTAAAGTAATAAAAATCTCAATGTTGGGAAACCGGCCTGATGTGCATTTTTACTTCCTTGATTTCTCCATCTAAAGTTGGAACTTAAGAAGTTCCTGTTCTTCGACTTTGTGTGTGGTGGAACGTGGGCAGTCTTGACTTTTTTGGCATGTGAAATTAGTTTGGTCTGGATTATTGAAGTGTAGGATAGGAAAAACTCAACCTGCACCTGACCCTAACCTACAATACCTTAACCAGCATCTAATCTTTACCTGTAATACTTTAACCCACAATGCCTTAACCCGAGCCTGACCCTAACCAGCAAATTGTTGTAATTGTAGGCTCAACGTCCAACATGTAGTCGCCTCTTCTGTAAGATACTCGTGTGTGTGTGTGCCTCTGGTTCCAAGACGGAAATCTTGGGAGCAGGGATGGAGTGTACTACCCCAGTCTGACCTGCACCCAACCCTAACCAGAGTTTCAACCCAAACCCACCCAATCAGTGGTCAACCCCCAGGTCTTCACTACGGTTCATCCCAATGTTATTAATAGGAAAAAAAGATAAATCTATACTAAGGCCGGTATTTTTTTCAAAAAAAGGTGGCAACCCTAGTCATCACAGGTTTCAGGTCATCCAGACTAGTGACCTGTTCCAGACTAGTGACCTGTTCCAGACTAGTTGCTAAATGCATGTTTCTTTGAACTATTTGGCTGCAAAGCTGGTGCGGCAATTCGCATGTGGTCTTATGGACAGACACCTGCCTGGAGAAGACTTAATCCACAGGTTATAGATCATGGGACTTTATTTTGCAACCATTCCAATAAGTATCGGGTTGAGCGCACAATTAAATCTGGACCATAATGGTCATATTTGTTAATATTGGGCTGTGCAGCTCAAGCCAGATCCATGGGCATTAGTGTCTCATCAAGAAGTGCGGCAGATGCCTGCTGGGAAGTTACTTAGTAAGCAGTGAAATCAGACAAAATTTTTAACAACCCTAATCATTTGTTTAAGAATTATTTTCAGAATGGGCAGGTTCTGCCCTTAATAAGCTACCCTTGGTTCCCTCCTGGTGGCACATTAATGCAACACAAATTAAACATGGAGGAACTGAAACGCTGGAGTATCTGCTAGAGTTTCAGTAGGATAGTGTGTTTCCTGGTTCTAGTATGACTATTTCTATTTGATCTGTGGCAATAAACAATGCTTTAGTGTTGTATGGTAGGGTGCCAGGTAGGGTTGCCACCCAGCCGGTATTTTACCAGCCTAGCCGGTAAAAACCAGCCGGGGCCGGTATTACAAATTTACCGGCAATGTAGCTGCCGGTAAATTTGTAATACCACTTAAAAAAAGGCCCTTACCCTGCCATAATTCCAGTTAATACTTACCTTTTTTGCCATCTTCAGCCGATCGCTTGATGTGGCTCTGCCCCTATGATGTCACGTCCCGCCCCTTTTGACGTCACACCCGCCCCTTTGTGACCCCGCCGGTCGGTAAAATATTTTACAAAAGGTGGCAAGCCTAGTGCCAGGATATACACTCGGGAAGAGAGCTCCTCTCTCTCAAGACTTCGCATGATCAATAAACCATTAACTGAAAGGCTTGTTTACATTTACGGCAATTCTGCCTGGGGAGGTCTGTGGCTCATTTACCTGTGAAAGTGGAAAAGATCAGTTTAGCAAGCAAAGGCAAACATGGTTACATAGATAATTTGGACTGAAAAAACAGGATGGTCTGTCAGGTGTGTGAACCTCTAGTACAGGGGTCCCAGCCCTTTTTCCCCGTGAGCCACAATCAAATGTAAAAATAGTTGAGCGCAACATAACAAGAAGTTCCTCCAAGCCAGGAATTCAAAAATATGTACATGCTTTGAGATCATTGAGTGCAACATCCAAGGGTTTGGAGAGCAACATGTTGCTCACGAGCCACTGGTTAGGGATCGCTGTTCTTGTATCTCCAGGACCACCATCAGGGGTGGTCACTCCTGTAACAGGCCTTGGCCTTAAGGGGGGACCCGGCTGTGCTCCACTTTTCGACTCTAAGACACTTCAAGAGCTCAGGGCCTGGGGTTTTCTGGATATTGGATATTTCTGTAATTTGGCTCTTCATACCTTAAGTCTACTAGAAAATCATGTAAACATTAAATAAAGCCAATAGGCTGGTTTTGCTTCCAAAAAGGATTGATTATATCTTAGTTGGGATCAATTACAAGCTACTGTTTTATTATTACAGAGAAAAAGGAAATAATTTTTAAAAAATTTGATTATAATGGAGTCTATGGGAGATGGCCTTTCTGTTATCTCAGAACATTCTGGATAAGGGGTTTCCGGATAATGGATCCCATACCTGTACAAATGTTCTCCAGCTCTCCAGAACCAGTGGCTGCAGCAAAATAATCCTCAAATGAAACCTAGTTTATCTGTTTAAATCTGGCTCCATGATCTTTGTCCCTGCAGCTGGAGTTGGAAACAGTAAAGGGGATGTAAAGGCAAAAATAAAATCCAATACAAATCTCTACACAGTCGCAGACTGCTCTAAAGGGAAACAAACAAAGCTGCTGGAGTTCTGCATGGCTGGGAAGTAAGGCGGGGGCTCCCCCCTGCTGTTTCTAAGTATAATTGTTTCCCTGCACAGCAGTTAGGGACCGTCTGACAATTCCTATCCACAGAAGTAAATGAAGGGAGAATTTCACTGCATACAGTCAGGTTTCTTTAAAAAACGGTACACATTTTTTAATTACAGTATATTGGGGATAGGTTTCTTTTTCATTGAAGAAAGCAACAATGGGATTTAATTTTTTTGCCTTTACATGCCCTTTAATCAGTTACCAACCAGTATGTTTTTTGGATGTGGAAAGAAACCGGCGTTCCTAGAGGAAACCCACAAAGATGGTTCTTTGCACAGATCAGAACCTCCGTGCAGCAATGCTAACCACTGAGCCACCGTGTATACATATTCTGTTAATCAGGACCTGGGTGTTGTTTTGCCTTATTACATGCAGATAATAATCTCCCTGTGGATGTTTCTCCTTGTCATTGAGTTGCTAGACTAGAGACTCTAGAGCCTGAGTTGATAAGTGTATGCACAGCTCCTGGCAAGTGTTTGCTTCCTGGGGAGGAAAGTTCTAATTTAACTTGTGACTTTTACAGTTGTGTCACTAGCATTTGTGCTTGAACAGGTCTGTCTCTTTTTGTCTTTTATGTGGGATGTGCTATAGCTGGGAACATCACTTCTGCAGACCTGAAGAGTCTCACTGTCCCAGGAAGTATTAATATAGGGGCAGATTTAACAGTCCTACGGTTGATCTTGGGTGGTTTGGGGAGTGTTATAGCAGGGCATAGGTGGGGACCAAAGGAGGGCTGGATTTAACTAGTGGGCGCCCCTAGGCCCGCTGTTATTTATTGCCCCTGTCCCGTCCCTTTTATTTGCTCAAATTTTCATCATCAGGATGGAGCAATGTGAATTGGCACACGGGAAATTTAAATTTCTGAACCAATGTGGGTGTGGTTGGGCGGCATGCCGCCCCCTAAAATCCTTCCGCCCTAGGCCTGGGCCTAAGTGGCCTCTCCACAAATCCGGGCCTGGACCAAAGTGCCCAAATCTCCCTTAGTGCAATTGTCTGAAGTCAGAAAGCATTTCTGCTGTGAGGGTAGCGTTTAGTTTTCTGAAGTTTCCTCACAAGGAAAAATCAGGCGACTTCAGAAAACTAACGGATCCGCGTGCCATCCCACCGGTGATTTACATTCCTGCCGGCGGGAAGGCAGTTTGGGGAGCTTGGTCACCCAAGGAAGAGGGCGACTAATATCCCCGAATCTGCCTGTGTGTCTCTGCCCTGAACCTACAGCTTTGGAAGCTCCCCTGGGGGGAAGAACATAAATATGGGCATGTATTTATCAAAGCTGTAAGCTTGTAAGTAGGCAATCCACTGTGGAGAGAAACCCAAGGAACAGAAAGAACATTTGGAGTATAGTGGATTTGGATAGTGTCTAGGGTTGCCACCCAGCCGGTATTTTACTGGCCTAGCCGGTAAAACACCAGACAAGGCCGGGGCCGGTATTACAAATTTACCGGCAATGTAGCTGCCGGTAAATTTGAAATACCCCTTAAAAATGGTCCTTGCCTTGCCTTAAATGTAATAAAAACTTACCTTTCTCGAGTCTTCAGCCGATCCTTCGCGTGGCTCCGCCCCCTTTGACGTCACGCCCCTTTTGACATCACAACATGCCCCCGTTTGGCCCCGCCCCCGCCGGCCGGTATAAAAATTTTCAAAAGGTGGCAACCCTAATAGTGTCACATTCTGGGCTTGTAAAGACACGTAATTGCCTCCAACGCTGAACCGATAAAATCCATTTTCTGTCCCCCGGTGCAGAACTTTGCTTCTTTATTTATAATAACGGAATATTTTATCATGTTGAAAAGCCTCAGCAAGATATGCTAATGTTAAAGAGCTTCACGGCCATGAACACACTGTAGTTACGCATTCATTAACTGTAATTGATTCTGGGGAATATGCATCATTGAACTGCAAAAAGTAAAAGAGAATATGGATTTATTCTAATGCACATAGAGCCCGAGACAAGATGTCCATTGGGACTGGCTCCCTTCTGCTGTCACTGGGGGACACTAAACACAGGAGTATAAAATCCTTTATAAAGATTTGTATTTCCTTTAGATCTGTCACAACAGGGACCTTCCCACAGCAGCAGATCAGCCCCTAGTTAGAAGGGAGTATCATCTTAGCATTATGTTGGCCATACGCTGAAGGATCTGCTCATTTGGCCTCCTAAGTGGTGGGTCAAATCAGGACAGTCCATTTATTTATCCCTTAGTCTAAAGATCAGATCAAATGTAGACTCATCATGTGAAGACTTCATGAATAATCCAAAAGGCCCTAACCTAATGGGATGTTGCCATTTTTTGGCTCCATGCATGGGCCGATAAAACACATATATAATTTCATGTATATCCAGTTTTACACATTTACTTGTATACCTACCGCAGTCTTGCATACAGTTGTGCTCATAAGTTTACATACCCTGGCAGAATTTATGATTTCTTAACCATTGAAGTCTTTTGTGGTAGTTGTGGATGAGGCTCTTTATCTTCTCAGACAAAGGGAAAGCTGCCCATTCTTCCTGGCAAAAAGCCTCCAGTTCCTGTAAATTCTTGGGTGTCTGTCTTGTATGAACTGCACGTTTGAGGTCTCCCCAGAGTGGCCCAATGATATTGAGACTGTCAGGAGACTGAGATGGCCACTCCAGAACCGTCACTTTATTTTGCTGTAGCCAATGACAGGTCGACTTGGCCTTGTGTTTTGTATCATTGTCATGTTGGAATTAGGGTTGCCACCTGGCCGGTATTTTTGATGATTGGTCCCAATGTTATTAATAGGAAAAAAAGATAAATAAATAGGAAGGCTGGTATTTTTTTCAAGAAAAGGTGGCAACCCTAGTTGGTACGTCCCATGCGCAGCTTCCGGGCTGATGAGTGCAAATTTTCCTCCAGTATTTTTTGATAACTTACTGCATTCATTTTGCCATCATTTCTGACCAAATTTCCTGTGCCTTTGTAGTTTATCACACATCCCCAAAACATCCGCGATCCACCACCATGTTCAGTGCCAGTCTTAAGCACATTGGACCAATTTGGCCCCCGCTCTTATGGGGGCCCCACTCCAGTGCGAGCTCTGATTCCTATTCCCTTAATCCCCCAGTAGCCCAGACTACCCCTAATCCAGATTGGCCCAGCCTGCTCAGACCTGATTGGCCCAGGCCACAGCTGAACCTGTTTGGTCCAGCCCACCCCCAAACCTAAAACCAGCCCACCCCAAACCCAATTGGCCCAAATAACAAGTAAAATGCATTAATGTTGTATATATATAAAATATATATATAATACCATGATATTTACAGTGGTAACCAAAATTTGGACAGAGGGGAATCCAGCTCTGTGACCCTGCAACAGACACCAAAGTTCCTTCTAGGGGGCCCCGCACTTGGTACGACCGGCCCTGACCATGTTTCACAGTGGGAATGGTGTACTTCTCATCATAGGTCTTGTTGACTCCTCTCCAAATGTAGCCTTTATGGTTGTGGGTCTCATCTCTCCAAATGACTTTGTGCCAGAAGGTTTGAGGCTTGTCTCTGTGCTGTCTGGCATATTGTAAGTGGGATACTTTGTGGCATTTGTGTAGTAATGGCTTTCTTCTGGCAACTCAACCATGCAGCCCATCTTTATTCAAGTGTCTGCTTATTGTGCATCTTGAAACAGCCACCACATATTCAGAGTCCTGTATTTCACCTGAAGTTATTTGTGGGTTTTTCCTTGCATCCCAAACAATTGTTTCTGGCATATTAAAATAAAATAGGCTTTATACATGTATTTATACAGGTATGGGGCCTGGTATCCAGAATGCTCAGGACCTGGGGTTTTCTGGATATTGGATATTTCTGTAATTTGGATCTTCATACCTTAAGTCTACTAGAAAATCATGTAAATATTAAATAAACCCAATAGGCTGGTTTTACTTCCAATAAGGATTAATTATATCTCAGTTGGGATCAGGCACAAGATACTGTTTTATTATTACAGATAAAGGAATTTTTTTTTTTTTTATTTGGATTATTTGGTTAAAAACGAGTTTATGGGAGACGTCCTTCCTGTATTTGGAACTTTCTGTATAACGGGTTTCCAAATAACAGATGCCATACTTGTATTATAATTATGATCAGTGTGCTCTTTTTGGAACCACCAATAAAAATCAGTAGATGATTGTGGTCTCTCAGTATCCATAAATAGACCATATATCATGTTTATATATATGTTTAGTGTAATGTTTGCTGAACTCACATAAATGCACTTTAAGTTGTAAATGGAATATAAATGTATTCAGCCTGTATTTCGATCGACACACAAATTCATATGCCTGTAAGTAACATGACTGTAGTGTAGTGTAGAACAAACATGGATCAGGCAACCGATCTGCTCTACCTGTGCAACTGGACTCCCAACATTCTAGTGGGAGCTAATGGGGTGAATGTTGTGGACTCAACAGAGCAGCAAAGAAAGGAGGTGGCAGTTTGAACCACCATTAGTGACGGGCAAATCTGGGGAGTTTTGCTTCGCCTAATTTCCCGGGAAATTCGCGAAATGGCGGAAAATTCGTGAAAATGTCGAAATCGGAAAGTTCACAAAAAATTCGCGAAATTTACCCGTTTTCACAAAAAATGAGTGAAATTTCAACTACTTCACTATAAATTAGTGAATTTCAAGCAATTTCACTATAAAGTCGTGAATTTGGAACTATTTCACTAAATTGGTGAAATTGAAAAGTTTTCACTATAAATTCGCGAATTTCGAACGTTTTCACTATAAATTCCTGAATTTCAAACGGTTTCACTGTAAATTCGTTAATTTCGAACGTTTTCATGAAAAATTCGTGAATTTTGAACATTTTCACGAAAATTTCGTGATTTTCATGAAAAATTAGTGAAAATCTGAAATTGATGCCGGCGAATTTTCTCTTGCGAATTTTCACGGCCATTTCGCAAATTTATTCACCGGCGGCGCATCGTGGGAATACACCGTGAATTCGAGCTAGGCAAATAAATTCGCCCATCACTAACCACCATAATGGGACATGGGTCTGGCGCTCTAGTGATGATAAACTTGTGTATGCCATTGCACAGAATGAGCCTGAGAATGTACATTGATTAATTACCCTTTTTGATGTTTCTGTTGATTCGGTACATCCCTAGCTTCTTCTGCCTACCCCTAGTTCAGGCCCTGGGACAGAGCAGAAGCAAGTACAACTATACGGAGCACATTTTCATGCAAATACCTTTAAAGGGGTGGTTCACCTTTAAATGAACTTTTAGTACGTTACAGAATGGCTAATTCTAAGCAACTTTCACATTGGTTGTCATTTTTTTTTATAGTTATTAAATGATTTACAGTCTTCTTAAAACTTGTTCCGGCTTTCATATGGGGGCCACTCACGGACCCCATCTATAAAACAAATCCTCTAAGTCATTGTTACTGCTACTTTTTATTGCTTATCTTTCTATTCGGGCCTCTCCTATTTAGGGTTGCAGCTACCTGGCCGGTATTTTTGATGGTTGTTCCCAATGTTATTAATAGGGAAAAAAGATAAATATATAGGAAGGCCGGTATTTTTTTCAAGAAAGGAAAGGAAAGCCCCTGTGTAAGTCTATTGTAACATACTCACTTACTGTGCCCCAGCGTAGTAACCTGCATAGCAACCAGGGCACAGATAGCTCTGATAGGTCAGAAATATCACTTTGGGAAACACATTGTCATTTGCAAAAAGGTTGTCAGGCAATTTATTAAGTGCCAGTCGTGTGTCCAGCTCCTGTCTGTCTCCCACTCACCCAAGATGCATTACACAAACAAAATCACATTATAAGAGAAAGTTAGTATGAGACAGATTGGGTGCCAGAATCAATAGCCAACCTCTTCTCTGTCCAGTCTCAGTCATTTCCATAAAGAGTGAAAACCCATGTCTCAGAGCCTGCAAAATAAATGCAGATTTCCTGTAACCCCCTCTAATAGGGCAACGGCTTCTGCATGTTTATTTATATTAGCAGTTGGATTTAAATTCACCCTTTAATATTGAGATATTCTCATCTTCCTCCTCCCGCAGACCCACGCTGCATCAAAGAGATCATTAGGGGAAATCAAAGCCAAGGAACTCCCCCTTCATTTCCATAATTAACTGCCCCGGCTCTAAATCACTGATTATGTGTGTGTGTGATTAGGAGCAGCACTTCTTTTGTACTTTGAGACATCAAAGGGCAGTCAACATAAACTTCACCTCTAGAGCTAGAAATGGCTAAATCCGCTCGGCAGGGGGAACAGCGAGTTCACCTGAGCAATATTAAAAAAAAAAAAAAAAAAAAGGGAAAGCTAAATGAAAGGTGTAAGTTAGTGCAAAAGTGCTTCCTAGTGACAGGCACAGCAAATATAGTAAGTGTCTCATGAACCTTGGTTTCAGTCTGAGGGCTAGATCCTCCCCCCGCCACTAACTTTTGTGGCTTTTAGGCTAGTGGCTACGGTTGCCACCTTTACTGGAAAAAAATACTGGCGTTTTTTCCTTATTAATAACATTGAGCCCAACCATAATTTTTACCAGCCATGCTGGTGGCAACCGTACTAGTTGCAGATGACCAGATTCGGGGAGATTTAGTCGCCAGGCAACTAATTGCCTCTTCAGCCCGGCAACAATCTCCCCAAACTGCCTTCCGACTGACTGAATGAGGAATCGCCTGCGCTAATGCACTCGCACCGCTTTGATTTCCTAACTCGCCCGAAGGAAACTTTTTCGGATAAGGGATCTTTCTGTAATTTAGGTCTCTGTACCATAAATCTACTAGAAAATCATGTAAACATTAAATAAAGCCAATTGGCTGGTTTTGCTTCCAATAAGGATTAATTATATCTTAGTTGGGATCAAGTACAAGGGACTGTTTTATTATTACACAGAAAAAGGAAATTACTTCTAAAAATGTAAATTATTTGATTGTAATGGAGTCTATGGGAGACAGGCATCCCGTAACTCTGAACTTTCTGGATAACGGGTTTTTGGATAGCGGATCACTTACCTGTACTACTGACCTGGCCAATTAATCAGTGCACATTCCCTGGTCCCCTTCTAAGTAATTCAGTAAGTACATGAGCAGGGTCAGACTACGCCGGTGGGTAGGGTTGCCACCTGGCCAGTAAAAACAGTGGTTGATCCCAATGTTATTAATGTAGGGATGTGAAAATTAGACACCCTCACATATTTCTGACAGGCACATCCCTAGTATTATGGACGCCTAATGGGTCCTTATGGGGACCTTTTGTGCTTATGCAACCCCTGTAGTTCTCTCAGTGTACACAAGATGGCACTGTGTAAAAGTATAAAGGTCATGGGAACCATGCGGTCAGTGTTCATTGCTTTAGCCCAACCTTGCAGGCTGGAAGGGAATGGGCATGATCCCTAGGCGCAGAGGCCCTAGTAAAGTATAGCATACTCTGTCATAGATCACTCTAGAAGTGATAGCAAGGTAGCTAGTTGAGCAGCACACGCTCCGACAGGAGACTTAGAAGAATTAAGATCCTTGGGTACCCATAACCCAGAAATAGGGACTAAGTGTACAGACCTCAGGGATAGGGTTTCCCCTCAGGTTCCACTTGGTACAACTGCTGAATTCTGGTGTATATCTATTCACATTCAAAGCTCAACTACTGCTGACATGTCCCCTTGCCTGAAGGGATCCAGCCCATGTATGGTGGTGTGAGTATTTGCTCCTTTATGCTGTATGTATCTCTACTCTTGCTGTGTACATTGCATCCATGCTGTGTAACTGTTCTATACTCCAATGTGGTGATTGTTCCTATTGCTCTGCTGTTGAATAAATGCTGTTTTGGTTCATCATAAAGAATTACTGGCGCCCAACTTATTTGTGCTTATCGCACATGGTTACAGTTCAACTACATCCTTCCTCCACCTCGCTGCGAGGGCTCACCCCTGAGAGAAATAGTTTCATTCGTGGTTTTAATACCATTTGGTAGCTTTAACTGATTATAGTCACACCAGTTTACTATAGCGCTACATTAATAAGGAAAAAGCATAAATATATAGGAAGGCCGGTATTTTTTCCAGAAAAGGTGGCAACCCTAGTTTCCACCCGTCCGGTGTGTAGCAACCTAGCCAGTAAAACACCTGCCAAGGCCAGGGCCTGTTAAGAAAAAGACCCTTAAGAAAAAGAAAATTTTTTGAAGTACTGTCTCTTTAAAAAAACGTAGACTTTGACACTTCGCCACCTTAAAGCTGCCTGTGGGGGGACCTCCTGGAAGCTTTCCTGAAAATGTTTCTAAGTCCTGGAAAAATCGAAGTTTTTTTTAAAACCGTTCGAATCGTTGGAACAAATTTTATTCGCTCAAAAACTGACCTATTCAATTGAAATAGGTCCATTTTCGATCGATAATGGCCCCCCCAAAAAAATTCCATGGTCACTTTTTATTTTTTTTTTCTATTCGAAAATTCGACGATCTTTAAATCTGCCCCTAGGTTAACTTTTAGTTTGTTATAGAAAGGCAAATTCTAAGCACTTTTCAATTGGCCTTCTTTTTTTTTTTATAGTTTTTAATTATTTGCCTTTTTCTTCTGACGCTCTCAGCTTTCAAAAGGGGGTCACTGACCCCAACTAAAAAAATAAATGCTCTGTAAGGCTACAAATGTATTGTTATTGCTACATTTTATTATTCATCTTTCTAATCAGGCCTCTCCTATTTGTATTTCAGTGTCTTAAGGTGGCCATACACGGAGAGATCCCCCGATATGCCCACCTTGATGCAGGTGATATCGGGCTGATTCAATCGTGGGCCCCGGGGCCCAACAATCAGATCAGAATGGAGCTGAAACGGGGGTTCAGATCTCAGTACTGCATCACTGAACAGATGCGGCCACAATCCGATGGGATTTTTAGTCCCAACCTAATCTATCGATTTTCGGTCAGAAATCAGTTAGGGATGCCCGTCGGAGGGCCCCATACACGGACCAATAAGCTGCCATCTCAGTCTGTCTGCAGCTTTTATCGGCCCATGTATGGCCACCATTATTTATTCAGCCACCAGATGACTGAAACCGCAAACTGTTGAGCTGCTGAATAAAAAGCTAAATAAACACAAATAATAAAAAATGAAAGCCAATTGCAAAATGTCTACGAAAAGGTGAACATATCCTTTAAAGGAGAACTAAACCCTAAAATTTAATGTGGCTAAAAATTCCATATTTTATATAGTGCACTTATTGCAGGAGGCTAAAGTTTCAGCTTGTCAATAGCAGCAATGATCCAGGACTTCAAACTTGTCACAGGGGGTCACCATCTTGGAAAGTGTCTGTGACACTCACATGCTCAGTGGGCTCTGAGCAGCTGTTGAGAAGCGAAGCTTAGGGGTCGTCAGAAAATATCAAGTAGAAAATAATTTTTTTCTGTAATAGGAGCTGATGCTACAGGGCTGATTATTAAACTCTGATGCTAATTGCACTGGTTTATGTGCTGTCATGTAGTAATTATCTGTATTAATGACTAATCAGCCTTATATTGTGACTATATTTCTATTACACTATGGGGCAGATTTACTATTGGACGGTTTTCGAATGAAAAAAAATTCGAAATTTGACCGTGGGAATAGTGGGGAAGTAAAATCCTTCAAATTCGACTATTGAATTCGTAGGATTTTACCGCAATTCGATCGATCGAATATTCAAGTCGATGGATTCGAACGATTTTAATCGATCGAATTTTTAATATTCAATCTTAGCTAATGATTCCCAATTTGGTAGGTTGATCCTGGCGATCGAATAAAAATTTAAACGGGAAGTTATTCAACCATCGAGATTCAGGGAGATTCTGTCGCCTGGCGTTTAATAGCAGGCGACAGAATCTCCCCGAATCTCCCTGTCTGTCCCCAGCCTAAGGCTTAGTCCAGACGGGGAGATTCGGGGGCGATCCGTCACCTGGCGAAAAGTCGCCAGGCGACGGATCGCCCCCGAATGTCCCCGTCTGGACTAAGCCTAAGAGTCTCTGCCCATTTGGTGAGCAAACTGTTCCCTTATCTCACTCTGTACTGAATCCTAATGAAGCAAATCTTATCTGTGTTCTCCCTGTGTTATACGTTATTTTGGACTGGGGCACTTTACAGCTTTCTAGGAATACCGGTCACATGCAAATTACAGGATCAGGGGGGGGGTCTAAGGTTAGTGCCATTATCATCAGCAAGGTCATTTTGAAACTTATACCTATGATACGTGTTTATATAAACCCACGGATCAGCAGTTGTTGAACTATAAATCCCAGCATCCTAAGTCAGCCATTAATCCCCATTGTAAATTCTACTTTTTTTTTTTTTTTTTTTTAAATGACCCTTTTTGGTAATAAGAATAACAAGTATGCGAATGTTCCTCTCCGTAGTCCAGAAACGATTCTGCTGCCCGAGACAATGTAAATATTACTTCTAAAATAATCTGTCTTGGCTTCATCTTTTGACACTCGCGCTGTATTTACTGAGCAAATATACAGACAAAGTCATTGTGACGTTAAGACGATATCAAATATTTGCCAGTTTTAAGCCTGGGGAATGGTTTCTCATGTATAAATGGGCAATGGCGCAGGAACATTTTTTTGACAGTTGGGAAAGTCATATTTATCAGTGCAGATACTTTTCACTTTGCCAGAATTTATTTGACTTTGAGCTGTCTGTTCTAGGGTGTTGGTGTCCAGACGCAGCCCTGAGCTCTAACACCCCTTTAAAACCCTAACATTTGGATCTCTGACACATTTTGGCAACCTGCATGCTGAGTCAAACTGAGCAGGTCCAAGATCTAAGGGCAGAGACCAGTGCCGGGCCAAGCAGTCCGGACACCCTAGCGACTAGGGTTGCCACCCAGCCGGTATTTTAC
Organism: Xenopus borealis; assembly: GCA_024363595.1. Taxonomy (NCBI): domain Eukaryota; kingdom Metazoa; phylum Chordata; class Amphibia; order Anura; family Pipidae; genus Xenopus; species Xenopus borealis. The sequence goes on from CM044439.1 coordinate 157,381,578, forward strand.
TGGCCTAGCCGTTAAAACACCAGCCAAGGCCGGGGCCGGTATTACAAATTTACCGGCAATGTAGCTGCCGGTAAATTTGTGGCTCAGCCCCTTTTGCGTCACGTCCCGCCCCTTTTTATGTCACGTCCCACACCTTTTTGCCCCCCCCCCCGCCATTACATTTTGTAAAAGGTGGCAACCCTATAGGCGACCCAGACGGCCACCGCACTCCCCTCTGTGCCCATGGTCACTCCCCTCCAAGCCTGCGCAAGCTCCCCTCTGTGCAGCCCCCCCAACGCAGTGTGCGCACACATGCACAGAGCTTAGAAGGGATGGGTAGGTGAGATCTCCAGAGGGATGGGGAGGGCAAAAACAGGAAAGGAGAGCGCCGGAGAAGAAGGGCGAGGGAGGGGAGCAGTGGACATGGACTATGGGTAGGCAGAAGACAGGTACCTGCCCAGCATCCACCTTTCGTTGTGCCCTAGGCAGGTGTCTCTTCTGTCTACCCCTAGTGCTGGCCCTTACAGAGACACACATGGATTTTCTGGGAGATTTCTGCCTTCCTGCCAGCTAGAATCTAAATAGCCAGCAGGATGGCACTCGTAGTGATTCGTTTTCCAAAGTCACCTGAAGTTGCCTCACGAGGAGACTTTGGGTGAGTTTGGAAAACGAAGCGCTCCGAGTGCCATCCCGATGATGAGTTAGATTCTATCACAACATCACCCGGCAGTGCATTCCACAACCTCACTGTCCTCACTGTGAAGAACC